>JAGDQO010000407.1:0-447500 GCA_018342035.1 Solanum appendiculatum | reverse complement strand
AATTCTAACTTATTAAATATAATAATTGTTGTTCACACATATTTTTAGAAGTTTAGGAAATTGTAGTAAAAAATTGGCTTTATTTTAAAAGAAAAAGGTTAAAATAGACTTTTTACAATTCTGACCAAATTATGGCCACAAAATTCTGGCATTTAGCACTTCCCATATTTTTTTGTACATATAAGATATATATAGTTGCATGGAAGCTTGGAAATGAGCATTTTGTAATATTTTCACAAAAGAATTAATTATTGAACAAATTGCACAATTGATAATTTCAAAATATATTAGATACTTGTAGGCTGTAGCAAAAGTAATAATATAAACAATCAAAATTTTAAAATGACATCCACTTTTAAAAAGTACTTTTAATATAAGTTTTTTTAAAAAAAAAGAAGAAGAAGAAGTTACATTTCATTTTCTCACTTGCGTACATGAAGTGAGTCACTTTCCTTGCCACTTATGCATAAAGTATTCAAATGATATGTTTTGATGTATGATCACGTTCAAAATTCATCCTAAAACGAATAAATAATCGTTGCAAATATAGTTCAGTTTTTAAATTCAATGTCGAATCTCATAGAAAATTAAGGTTTAATTATAAATATTCAATATTTAAAAAAAAATTAAGTTTGAACAATTAATTAGTTTTAAAGAGTAAAATTTTTATTTCTCTAAATTAACCAACAAAGTTAAAACAATAAAAATTATCAACTAGAGGATGAATTGAGTTCAAATATAAGGAGGCCTACAATTATGATTTTTCCAATTGCACTATAATAAAAATAACTTTTAGCGGTAATAAATATGCACATTTATAAAGAGGGCTATAGTTTTTACTAACATTAGTTATTGTCATTGGTTCAAATGTCGCTATATATAGACTTTAGGGACATTAACAAAGAGTGTTAATTGTCTCTAAAAAGCACATTTAACAACAATTACACTATAGTTGTCAATTAATTACCGCTAAAGATTTTTTTTGATGTAGTGTTGTCATATTCATTCTCGCTATGTTAGTTATGATCTCATCGAACTAATCTATGTCGATAGTGAATCTTTTCTTACCACAAAGATCTCTCAATCAAGTATAGTAATTTTCTAGCGTTATTCTCTTGAATGAGCCCTAGCTAACCAATTAATCTTTTCACTTAAATCTTATCAAGTTTTTATTTTTTTATTTTTTATCTCTAACCTCTACTTTTAAATCTCAGTTACTAATCTCTTAATGCTTCAAAGTGACAATATCCAACTAAAACCTAATTCCACAATCTCTTTTAAGAACAACAAAATATAACGACACTATTAATCAAGGACCTTCAATTAACTACAATGCATAATTGGACAAATAGAGATTAAAAAAACTACTCAATTATGGAAAAACATCACAAGAATTTATCCTACAAAAGGTACTTGCCCCATGCCTTGATATTCACATGCGGCCAAGTGTACTTGTCCCATGCCTTCAATTTAATTCAAATAGCCTATCCATGCCTTAATTCCAATTATGAGGCAATTATGATTTTACACATCCAACTATTTACTTCCCATTTTAATAGTTTGCTTCCTTGTTTAATTTTTAGTTACCTGATAATTTCTTTCTTTTTGCATCGTTTTATTTTTATATATCAAAACACATAATATTAAGTATTAAACAATATAATCAATACTCAAAAGATGATACAAATAAAGAATATATATATTTGTTTGAATATCAATGTGGGTTGAAGGGTCTAATTGGAACAAACTTGAGTTAAAGTGGCAAAATAAAAATTGAAGTCAAATTTGAAGGTTTGTTTATGTATTTGGAATAATACTTATTTTAGTAAGTTAACTTAAGGATTTTCTACTTCTAAAATAGTATGAAATCCAGAAAACGTATAAACGAAAAAAAATAATGCAAGAAATAGTAACTCAATAAAACTATAATTCACATATGCATACACTCATTAAAGAAAAAAAAGAAGCAAGGAGAAAACTCGATGAAACTAAAAAAAATGTAAGAGAATTCAAAATCGAAATGTTAGAAATGTAAAAAGCTAATATAATTATTTCTTCAAAAATCGTAATTGATATTGAAAATGACCTCAGTTTCTTTTACTCTGCGACACTAAATCCGCCATTGGCAAAGTGGCAATACTTAAATCTCTCGAAAGTATTGGATTCTACAATTAATCTAATAATAAGAAATAAGAAGTTATAACTTGTATACAAAGAAGGAAATTAATGCTATATAACTTGTATTCAGAAGAATCTAATCATCATATGGTTATTTTTTTCTAAAGAAAATGTGTATGTACACAACAGAGTGACTATTAACACGAACAAATTAAATGTTAATTTTGGAACAACAAGTAAAAACTCTAAAGCCATCATACTCCTTGATCGATCCAAATCCACTTACCGGCTTGACGAATCGCAACAATAGGGTGACACCACTTCTGCAAAATTCTGCACACACCATTAAATGACAATTACCTTAGTTTAAAAATAGAGATGAAATCAACGCATCATAATCACATAACAAAAAATGAAAGAAAAAGATAGAAAAGCAGGTGGTATGCTTGGCTCCTCGCACGCCACCCACTGATCAGCCAATCAAAGAATTGGTGCAGATTGATGAAAGCGTGTGGCATACAGGGAGCCAGGCACATCCTTCTTACTCATTCACCAATGCTAAACGAATAACCCAAAATTTCTTCTTTTCTCCTCTTCTTGTCTATGAAAAGAGGGGAAATATATATATACCCATAGCTAGGAAAAGAATTAGAAATGAGAATATATAAAGGTCAAGAATATATTAAAGTTTATTACCATATACATAATAATGTACCGTTACTCAACTTTCCTTACAACACATAGAAGTTCAAAATTTTGAAATCACGGAAGATAAAGGAAATATACCATAATCTAATGCTAAAATTACTCTTATAACCACACCCAATTGATAATTTATACCTCCACTAGTAATCAGACGTCTTGAATTTATATTTTGAAAATGGACAATTTCTTTATAGGCTAGAGAACTTTACTCCTTAAAGCTTAGTGTGACATTACTCGATGTGAATTTAAATCAATCGGATCAATAGATTTCGTACTGCTAATTTTTTTATTTTTTTAAAAAAAACAAAATATCATGAGACCTACCACTAATACCGACCCCTCCACCCATCTTTTTCTATCAAGTCCTAAATCCCCTTTTAACTTTTCCCAAACCGACAAGATCAGCTTCCACCAATGTTTTGATTAGGTAAAGTAGGGAAAAATACATTGTTTAGACTCATGTACATTCATGATTCTTCCTCATTTCATGCTCTTTAATTTATTTATTTGTTTATTTTAGCAACTTTTTCTTACAAAGTTGGGTGGAGGTCCCTTCTCAATTTGGCCTGTTTTTTCATGAGTGAGATTCATTTGTAAAGTTGGTCACCTTTGTCAAAGAAAAGCATTGTTTTTCAGTAGCAATAGAGACATACCAAATAAATAAGATCACTAGCTAATCCATTCAGTAGCAGTAGTAGGAGTAGAAACATACCAAATTAATATTTAAATTTTAAATTTCAGATAGTGCATATATATCTATATATTACTTGTGCATAATGACATAGAGAATTTTTACACCAGGCATAACACATAAATATGCCATTTAACTTGGCTTCAACTGACGTCTATGCTCTTCAACTTTGAATGTGAACAAGTAGACATTTAAATTTGTATAAAATTTAACAAATACACACATTCCTCCTACGTAACAGAATACATATAGGACGCCACTTAAGACACAAAATTGCCATGCAAGTCGAATGTGGCTATTTGTACAATTTTATACAAGTTTAAGTGCCTACTTGTGTGCATCCAAAGTTAGAGGGCATAGTTAACAGCTTAAACCAAGTTAAATAGCACATTTATGTTTTATGCCTTTGCATTAGGTAAGACTAGCCTTATTTTTTAAGAATTACATCTCACAACTAAGTAAATTACTCGTAGATATTGTTAAGGTGACCTAGAGAAGTATTTATAAACAAAGCAATCATGACTGTCTCGATTGACGCAATACCCTAGACCAATGGCTGGGTGACACATGACGAGAGCATTACATGCGAAAGGACATGTGTCCTTTCGCATTGTACGAAATGGTTTACCTATTTTTCGCCAAGAGATTCAAAATTATAAATTGCGTTTCCTGATTACAATTTATATCATGTTTGATAAACAGAGAAACTATCTATATTTGGTAGAAAGCAGCCAAGCACGTGCATGGCAGAGTAAAGGGTGGACATGTGGCACTAACGAGAGGTGATCAAATTATTAGTTTGGAGCAATGAACTGGTCTCAAAGATAAGTTAGGAAAAAGCCGACCACAATTAGCCTCCGAGGTCATAGAATGGTCATCGTCAAGATAAAGGCAGGAGCTCGTGAACCGAAGATAGAAAGGACTCGTGTCTCGATAATGTGACAAAAAGAAGAAAAAAGACGGATACACCATATATGATCATATAATATCCTGACCGCAATAGAAGAATATTAGCTTACACTATGTATACTAACGACATTTCCACGTGGATAACAATCATTGGTCATAGTACTTTATTAACCTTTGTAACCTATAAATAAAACTAAATAAAAGTTTTGACAAAATTGTTGGAAGGGAATCAAACACTAAACAATACAATAGCAATACACTATATTTCGGTGCTCTAACATTTCGGATCAGCGATAGATAACCTTCTAAACGTTATCGAGTCTAGTGAAAACTCTCGTCTCCAAAGATCTATTGCTCTTTATGACTTTGCTTACTTGCTTATTTACTTTCGATCACTAATTTTAACATATATATTTAACTGATATAAAAATCGAATCTAATAAATTAAATTAAGATGTGTGTCATTGTATGTAGTTGAGTTAGCCATCAACTGACTCCCCTCTCCACTTGTCTCTCTATTCATTTCCTTGACCAAAATTTGCTCTAACATGCATTCTTCAATTGCCTTTCCAACTTTTGCCTTTCGCACTTTATCTTTCACTATCTCAAAATAAATAAAATATTCAAAAGGAGACTACTTTTAATTTCTAGAAAAAAGCTTTTGTCGGGTATGGTTTTGGAGGACCTTTAATTATTGTCTCTTTTTTTTTTCTTTTTTCTAAATTAGCCATAACACCAATTGTTTTTAGTCTAATCCAAAATTACGTGCATATTCTTTCTCATCCACTTTGGTTAATGTTTTGAGAGTTTGCCCAAGCTAATCATAAAATAAACGAGGAAAAAGAATTGATTTATATAAGATCATTAATTTAGTTTATCATTTTACTCCTATTAATTGATAGGGTCTCAAACATATTTATTCATTATATTTTTAAAGACATTAATTCAATGTTAATAAATTGAGGGTATAATAAGAATTTTTTTTTGTCCCGTCTTGATTTGTTAAAAATGACAAGTAAAAGAAGAAATTAAATTAGGAAATATTTGACAAGTAAATAAGGATGGATGAGTAACTACTAAAATACTACTCCCTCCATCCATTTTTACTTGTCCACAATACTATTTTGGGATCTCCAATAATATTTGTCCAGTTTATAAAACCAATGAATAATTTATTATTTTGTGTCTATTTTCCTCTGACTATTAAAGACTATTTATTTTCAATGTTTGGATGACTTATATTTAATAGGGCTGATTTGGTAAAATTATCTCTATCATTTACTGCTTCTTAATCTTTATGCCAAGTTAATAATGAACAACTATTGTTGGACAGAGAGAAATAGTACTCAAATTTAGAATTTCAAATCATCGTTAATAAGATCATGAAATACACCCCTAATAAAAGCTTTCTTTAAGAATTGTGTTGAGTTAATATGAGTCAAATAATAGAAAAATGAGGGAATAGTAATGTGAGCAAACTCATAGAAATTTGTAAAAGATAAAGAAGGTTTTTTTTTTTGTCAAAAAAGTTGAAGAGAATGCAAAGTAAAATATTGAGTTATTACAGAAAGATAATGTGGGAGACATATGGCATAGTTAGACTTTTCTTTTTGTAGGTCAGATGATTGAGAGCTAACTATTGTACAATTTTCCTTTCCCCACTCACACTCCCCCGCCTTTTAAGCTTTTGATATGTACAAATTGAGGCGTGGACTCAAAAGTGTAGGGCCTAATTTCATCAACCACATCTCATAAAAGATTCATAAGTAAATTGATAACATCAACATGTAATTTTAGATTTTACCCTTTTAATCAATAAATTATAAATAATTGTTACTCTATGTAACTTATAATCCTCAATGTATTAAGTAGGGATGTTAATTCGTCCAGAATTTTATGGGTAGAGCTTAAGATAATTTGAATTAGGTTAATTTCAATCCATTCAAGTCTTAATCCATTTTAAAAAAATCTTCAACTGAACCAAATTTAATCTCTAATTTCAATCTGTCTTATATCTTCTAGGATTTATCTATCCATTTTTAACCCTTTTTTTATTTTCTTGAATTCAAATTCAAATTATTGTTATAAAAGGTAAATAACAATATGTTAAAATTATTGAAATTAAGTGAGTTAAATTTGGCAAGTCCATGACCCAATCCAATTTTCAGCCTAAAATAAATTTGAGCGGATCATGACTCAACCAAATTTCTATTTCTACCTATTTTAGTATCTTAAATTTCAATCCAACCCGCTCATTTGGCACCCCTATAATACAATATGCAAATGGTCGGTCCATGCTTTCCACTTCCAACCTCTAATTGCGGAGACAAGTCTGTTAACTGTTGGCCTAAAGCAAGAAGAGAGTGCAATTATTTGATTTTCCGTGGCAAGCCAATCAATTGGATTGTCAACTAGTCCTTCACCTATCCGCTCCTTGTTTTATGTTTTATTATTTCAAGAAAGTACCCAACACCCTAGAAAATGAGTTGTTTTGAAATTATGATTCCCATTGTCTAAGTGGATAAATCTTTCATATTAAAAATTTCTAGATCCGCTACTATTTATGATTATTTACCGTTTGAATAGAACATAATAATTTTATAAAGATTTTGTGTATTTTATTTAGTGATCTTTATATTCTTTTTATGCATTTCTTGTGAAAAGTATCTATTACAATCCAAAAATTTTATTAAATTGTGAGAGCACCCACTATTTTTGGTAGGCTAACCCCATTTATAAAATTATTTGAGACAAATATAAAGCAAAATAAGCGAATAATCAATTAAGCATTACTGAATAAGCAAATTGTATCCCAAATTCATAACAAGTGCGGATATGAATGAGACTATCAAATCAGTGATATAAGTACAAGAACATTTAAGATCTAAAATACAGGTATGAAAGAATATCAAGATTGTCCGGAGAGAAGAAAGACAATAAATGAAATACAACCCAAAAGAACGACATATAATTTCCAATAACAACAATAACCAAGATAACTGATATGCTGAAATTACATCTGTTTTAAGAAGTATAATGCGGTCGTTCTCAAATATATAAATCAATTAAATTGGGATCGAATCCCACCGGGAATAAGGTGACGACTATGCCTTATGTGGTTATCTTACTATTAGTCGATTATTTCCATAAAAGGGGAGTTTGTGAAAATTGTTTGTATTTCAACATCAATTGTAATCAAGTAAGAATAACAATATTTCAATGAAGCAGAGTCAATTCAGAGAAAAAACTAGAGTTGCGATTATCATGGTTTCATGACAAAATCGAGTGACTAACGGTAGTAGACTCTTCTAGTGCTAAGCATGCCAGCTATTGTAATGACCCGATTGGTCATTTTTGAAAAATTACCATTTTCTCCTACCAATTCTAACCCCGAGTTATTCTTGTTTGAGTTTTGAAAATTAGTTCCAAACTTTGAGGGAAAAGTTGAGAACTTGAGTAAGTTGGTGTGTTGAAAGGCTAAGTCGCTTAAAAGTGGTTTTCAGGGTCTTTTGGAGTTTCGATTGTCAGAATGGAATTCTGTCGATTCCATTAGTTCCAGAATGTGGAAATTGATCTATGTGAGTTGTTGATTTTAGATTCAAAGTCGTTTTGAGGATTTGAGGTCCTAAGTTGTGAAATTGTGAAAATTTAGCCTTTGGGTTGACTTTGGTCAACATTCGGGGTTCAGATGTTTGGACCTGAAATTCTAGAGTTCCATTGAATTCGAGGGATGGTTTTTGGCCTAGGTAAGGTCTTGGTTGAGTTTTGTGAGGTCCCGAGCTTGTTTTAGCCTTTTTAGGTGTTGAGTTAGTTTCTTGTGGTTTTTACAGATGTCGGGTCAAGAAGACCTCGGATTCGTATTTTGAAGGTTCCATTGAGTCCGAAACGTCGAGTATAATTGATTTGCATATGTGGTTTGCATGTACGGGATTTCGAGAATCTCGAGGGTCCTTTCGAAAGATTTTATGCCTTGTCTGTTTTGCTGGTTTTTGGTTATGGTGCATGACCATTTTGGTCATTGCAATCCCGAGGCTCCCTCATCGCGATCACGTAGCACTGATCTGATGTGCATCGCAATCGCGTGGATCTTTCCATGACCGCGATGGTCAACTTTAATGAGTTGACTGTTTTACTCATTGCGATCACGTGACTCTGAGTCACGATTGCGATGAGCATCTGAGACCTGGACAAAATGTTTTTCCTAAAATCGGGGTTTCAGTCCCATTTCATCATTTTTGAGTTTTGAGAGCTTTGGGGTGGCGATTTGGACCAGGTTTTCAAGGAAATTTTTTGGGTAACGATTTGTCACTCTAAATCTTCAATTACCCATTATTATATTGAATTTTATGGGTTCAAATCAAGATTTTGGATTGATAGATTGAGGGTTTGACATGAACTTGAGTATTTGAAGTAAATTGAGATTGTGAACTGATTTTAAATCCTTTTTCGAAGTGGTTTTCGCTAATGAATTCCTAAAGCCTTGAATATCATTATCAAGTATTGATTTTCAAATTCAAACCTTATTTTCGGAGTTGAGTTTTGTGTTGATTGACCCATTTCTCTAAATAATTGATGTGGGTATTGTTGTTTCCGAAAATTTATTGTGAATACTTAATTGTTATAGATTGTGTGGCTTCGGAAGTGATTCGAAAGGGAAAAACTCAAGCTTCGAATTGATTAATTGATTGTTTTAAGGCAAGTGATCTCTTAAACTTTGTAATCTAGTAGAATTATTTACTTCTATTCATTGTATGTGAGTTGGTGAGTAATTGAAATTGAGGTGAAGGGTTTATTGTTTCACTTGATCATTGTTAACTAATAAAAGAAGGGAAAAAATAAAAAGGCTTCTCGATGAAAATGTGAAATCGTGAAATGCCTTGTTGTGTTCCCTATTTGATTGATTGATGATATGCTTGATAGCATGAAAGCGAACTTGAATTGACTTAAATTGTTTGAATCGTTGTCTCTTCCTTGTGGTGTGATATTGCTTGTGTACATTGATTGTTGGCCACCGTGATGAGACATGTGATAGCTTGTGATACCGAGGTCATTTTTGGAAAGAGCTTGTGATTGATATAAAGCCGATGTCAGTTTTGGCTAGTGATTGATATAAAGCCGATGTCATTTCTGGCTAGAGATTGATATAAACACAAGGTCATTTCCGGTTAGTGATTGATATAAAGTCGAGGTCATATCCGTCTAGTGATTAATATAAAACCGAGATCATTTCCGACTAGTGATTGATATAAAGCCGAGGTCATTTTTGGCCAGTGATTGATATAAAGCCGATGTCATTTCTGTCCAGTGACTGATATAAAGTCGAGGTCATTTTCGACAAGTGCTGTGATCGATATATTTTGATGCTTGTGGGTGACTTACTTGTTAATTGTGATTGATATGTGTGATATGTGTGAGTAATCTACTTGATACTTGAGATTGACTTACTTGATTCGTGTTGATTATCGAATTGTGACTATTGCATCGTGATTATTGGATTTTGTGAGCTGTTTATTGTAGAACTGTTAGGTTAGGCTGATTTTTATGCAGGTTGTAGTTTGAGGAGGTTCGGTTTGAATGGAAAGGGGTATTCGATTTCTAGCTAGTTGCTTGTTTATTAGTTTGCTTGCTGCGTACCGTGTTGTTGGTACTCAACCCTTTCTTCTACACTTGTGTAGGTTCCAAGCTCGGACTCCCGTGATCTTCTTCTTCTCTTTGAATTTCAAGGCTTGTTAAGGATTTTGAGAGGTAGCTGCTTGTCATTCGGCGCTTCCTCTTGTTCCTTACTTTATACTTTGTTCTATTTGAGAAACAAAGACATTTGAGACTTGTATTTATCTTTCAAATTCTGTAGTTAGATTAGTGGCTTGTACACGTGACAATCACGTTTTGTGGGTGTTAATAAAATGAATAAGTTTCCGTCTTTGTCTTGTTCTTGCTTTACCTTTCTGTTCCGTTTTTCTTTATTTTTGTTGGGTTGAGGCTGACTTGCCTTGGTGGGAATAGACAAGGGCAATCACGTCTATTTTTGGGTCTTGACAAATGGTATCAGAGCCCTAAGTTCATAGGTCTTACCTATGTACAAGCCAAGTCTAAGTAGAGTCTCGAAGATCGGTACGGTGGCGTCTGTACTTAACTTCGAGAGGCTCTAAAGACTATTAGGAAATTTCCTTTTCTTTATTCTTTCTTATCGTGTGTGGTTACCTTTACTAGTGTTGAGTTGCCGCGTGTTGTTTTGACAGATGCCGAGAACTAGAGCTTCTGTTTCCAGTGGTAGAGGGGAGGCAGTCCCCGATGCAGTTGCTGAGGCTCTAGCTAAGGGTAGAGGTAGCGCTAGAGCTAGAGGTCGTGCTCATGGAGTAGCACCGGCTAGAGGTCGTGCTTATGGAGCGGCACCAGCCAAAGGCAGAGGTAGAGAGGCTTCACCTAAGCCACAGGTTGAGGTATCTGAGGACCAGGTTCCTCCGGGTTTGGAGCTTTCTTGTTTCAAGAGACTTTGTTGAGGATGCTTGGTGTGATGGAGAACTTCTCTCAGGATGATGCGACAGATACACCACATGGTTCTCAGACTGGATTAGGAGCGAAGACTCCAGGTCAGTAGTAGACTCCGGGTATTCAGGATCAGGTGGGTCAGCCACCAGTGGTTCCAGCACCGGTTGTGGGTGTTCAGATTGCTCATGAGGTTATTCTGACAACAACGCAGTGTCAGGGTGGTAAGAGGGAGGATGGTCATGAGTTCTTGACTTTGTGCCATGGGATGCTTAAGGCAGTGGGTATAGTGGATGTCATGGTGTTCGTTTTGTTGCACTTCAGTTGTGTGGACGTGCCAGAGAGTGGTGGAGGACTTTTGGGAGGTCTAGATCAGTTGGCTCTCCTCCGATTGAGTGGGATGTGTTCTATAGTGCTTTCCAAGATCGCTTCATTTCTTGGAGCGTGAGGGAGGAGAGTCGACTGAGGTTTGAGCGCTTGAGACAAGGCATTTTGTCTAGTATGAGGCTCGATTCTGTGAGCTTTCCAGGCATGCTATGACTATTGTTCTTAATGAGGTAGAAAGAGTTCACAGGTTTGTGAGAGGGTTGACTTTCTCTACCAGATCGTATTTGTTCCGAGCAGCTAGAGAGGGGGCTTCCTTCCAGTTCATTATGAGCACCGTCGAGGAGGCAGAGTTGATGCTTTTAGAGGAGCTTGGAGAGCCCAAGAGAGCTGTTCTTCTAGTCAATTTTTTGGTGCCTCATCTGGATGTAAGGGTTCACACCGAGGAAGTAGTTCCTTTCAGCATCGTGGGCCAGTTCATGCATCTATGCTAGTAGCTGAGAGTGGGTATTTATCCTGAGGATCTCATGGTTCGGGTTGAGGTGGCCATGGTAGCTCATCTAGTTTGCAGCAGCAGTTATCCGTTCTGAGGTCTTGCTTTGGGTGTGGGAATCCAAGTCACATGATTTGATAGTGTCCTCTACAGACTCACTTAGGACCCTAGCGTACTTATTCAGCTGCTCCAGCTAGAGATTCAGCTCTTCTAGCCAGGGGTCGAGGGAGAGGTCAGTTCGGCAGAGGTGGCAGGACTTCTGGTAGGGGTGCTTCAGCTCCATAGGGTGGAGGTCGGGTTCTACTTAGAATGTAGGTGGCCGAAAGGGCCAGTGCTATGCTTTTCCAGGAAGACATGAGGTTGAGACTTTTGATGCTGTGATCACACGTATCGTCCTAGTTTGCCATCGACATGCGTCTGTATTGTTTGATCCAAGGTCTACTTTCTTGTATGTGTCTACCTATTTTACTAATGGGTTTGAAATGATGTCTGACTGCATGCCTGTGCCTATTCATGTTTCTACACCAGTGGGTGAATCTTTAGTGGTGGATCGAGTGTATTGATCCTATCTTGTTTCTTTGGCTGGGTATGATACTTGGGTAGACTTAATTATTTTGGGAATGGTAGACTTTGATGTTATTTTGGGTATGGATTGGGTCTCTATGCATCATGCTATTCTTGATTGTTTTTCTAAAATTGTGACCTTAGCGATGCCGGATGTCCCAAGATTTGAGTGGGCGGGTGCTAGTGGTTCTTATCCTAGAAAAGTTATCTCCTTCATTCTAGCTCAGAGAATGGTTGATATGAGGTGTCTTTCCTATTTGGATTTCATTCACAATATTAGTGTTGAGCCACCTCCCATGGATTATGTGCCCGTGGTTAGAGAGTTTTTCAGATGTGTTTCTTACTAATCTTCTAGGTGTTCCTCAGAATAGGGATATTGACTTTGCAATTGACTTGGAGCCAGACACCAAGCCTATCTGTATTCCTCTATGTTGTATGGCTCCAACTGAGCTAAAAGAATTAAAAGATCAGTTACATGATTTGTTGAGTAAGGGTTTTATTTGCCCTAGTGTTTCTCCGTGGGATGCTCCTTTGTTGTTTGTGAGGAAGAAGGATATATCCATGCGGATGTGTATTGATTATCGGTAGTTGAACAAAGTAACAATGAAGAACAAATATCCTCTTCCTCATATTGATGACTTGTTTGATCAGCTTCAGGTGCATCTATATTTTCTAAGATTGATTTGAGATCCGAGTATCATCAGTTGAAGATTAGGGTATCGGATATCCCTAAGACGGCTTTCATGACTCGTTATGGGCACTATAAGTTTCTTGTGATGTCGTTCAATTTGACTAACGCCCGTGCAACGTTCATGGAGTTGATGAACGGGGTCTTCCGACCTTATTTGGATTCTTTTGTGATAGTCTTCATTGATGGCATCTTGGTGTACTCCAAGACTAAGGCAGATCATGATCAACATATGAGGATTGTACTCCAGAGGTTGAGGGAAGAGAAGTTATATGCCAAGTTCTCAAAGTGTGAGTTTTGGCTTGATTTAGTTGCATTTCTAGGACATGTGGTGTCCAAGGAGGGTATTAGGGTAGATCCAGCCAAGATTGAGGCAGTTAGAGGGTTGACCAGGCCTACTTCAGTTACTGAGATTTGGAGTTTTGTGGGACTTGCAAGCTGTTACAGATGATTTGTTCAGAGATTCTCCACCATTGCATCTCCTTTGACCAGATTAACTTAACAGAGTGTGAGCTTTCAGTGGTCTGATGAGTGTGAGGAGAGCTTCCTAAAGCTCAAGACCCTGTTGACTTTAGCTCCTGTTTTGACTTTACCCGAGGAGGGTGTAGACTTCACCGTGTATTGTGATGCTTCTGGAGTTGGATTGGATGGTGTTCTGATGCAAAAAGGGAAAGTGATTGCCTATGCTTCTAGACAGTTGAAGACCCATAAGAAGAACTACTCTACTCATGATCTAGAGTTGGTAGCTGTGGTGTTTGTGCTTAAGCTTTGGCGGCATTATCTGTATGCGGTTCATTGTGAGGTCTTCACTAACCATCGGAGTCTTCAGTACATCTTCAGTCAGAGGGATCTGAACTTGAGACAGTGTAGATGGCTTGAGCTACTGAAGGACTATGACATCACTATCTTATATCACCTGGGAAAGGCCAATATAGTGGCTGATACTTTGAGTAGGAAGACTTCTAGCATGGGGAGTCTTGCACCTATTACTGTTGAGGAGAGACCATTGGATAGAGCCATTCAGAGGTTAACCAATAGTCTCGGTTACAGATTTATGAGGAGACCGGTGGTTTTATTGCTTTCATTGAGGCTTATTCTTCCTTAGTTGAGCAGATTCGTGTGCACCAGTTTGATGATGAGAGATTGTGTCTCATTAGAGACAAAGTGTTGAGAGAGGAAGCCAAGGAAGCTGTCCTTGACTCTGATGGTGTCTTGAGGATTGGAGCCCAGATTTGTGTGCCCAAGACGAGCGAGTGGATTAGATTGATTCTTTCTGAGCCATCATTATTAGTGGTGTGGCATGAAGAGGGATATTACATACTTTGTTTCTAGGTGTTTGACTTGCCAATAGGTCATGTGTGAGCACTAGCGGCCTGGAGGTTTATCTCAAAGGATGCCTATTCCTACTTGGAAGTTGGAGCGGATCACTATGGACTTTGTTGTGGATTTACCTACCACAGTGGGTGGTTATGACTCTATTTGGGTGGTTGTTGATAGGCTGACCAAGTCTTCCCACTTCATCCCGGTTCGGGTGAAGTATACGGCAGAGAAGTTAGCCGAGCTTTATATCAGTCAGATTGTGCGACTACATGGAGTCTCGGTTTTTATTGTCTCTGATCGAGGTTCCTTGTTCACTTCTCATTTCTAGAAGGCATTACAACATGTCTTGGGTACTCGGTTGGATATGAGTACAGCCTTTCACCCTCAGACGGATGGTCAGTCTGAGCGAACGATTCAGGTGTTGGAGGATATCTCCGTGCTTGTGTGATCAATTTTGGTGCTATATGGGATCGACATTTGCCCTTAGCAGAGTTTGCCTACAACAACAGTTATCATTATAGTATTCAGATGGCTCCTTTTGAGGCGTGGTATGGAAGACAGTGTAGATTTCTGATTGGTTGGTTTGATTAAGGATAGACGGTTGACAGCCCAGAGTCGACAGAAGAGCTATGCAGACTGGAGAGTCCGAGCCCTTGTGTTTATGGAGGGTGATCATGTTTGGCTTCGAGTGTCACCCATGAAGGGTGTGATGAGGTTCGAAAAGAAGGGTAAGCTTAGCTCTAGATTTATTGGACCTTTTGAGATTTTGAGCTGAGTGGGAGAGGTGGCCTATAAGTTAACCTTTCCACCTAGCTTGTTATCTGTTTATCCTGTGTTTTATGTCACCATGCTTCGGAAGTACGTGCCGAATGAGTCCCATGTGCTTTCTCTTGATTCGGTTGAGTTGGGTCCAGACTTATCTTTTGAGGAGGAACCTATAGCCATTTTGTATAGGCAGGTCCGAAATCTTAGGACCAAGGAAATTATTCAGTGAATGTGCAGTGGAAGCACCGTTTAGTTGGTGAGGTGACTTAGGAGACAGAGTTGGATATGCGTGCCAAATATCCACATTTCGTCGAGGCTTCAGGTACTTTATTTTGCTTTATCTTTAGCGACGAACATGATTTTTAGTGGTGGATGATGTAATGACTCGGTTGGTCATTTTTGGAAATTACCATTTTGCCTCTCCCGATTTTAACCCCGAGTTATTCTTATTTTAGTTTTGAAAATTAGTTCCAAACTTTGAGGGAAAAATTGAGAACTTGAGTAAGTTGGTGTTTCGAAAGACTAAGTCGCTTAAAAGTAGTTTTTGGTGTCTTTTGGAGTTTCAAGTACCGGAATGAAATTCCTCGATTCCGTTAGTTCTGGAATGTGGAAATTAGTCTATGAGAGTTATCAGTTTCAGATTCGGAGTCGTTTTAGGATTTGAGGTCCTAAGTTGTGAAATTGTAAAAGTTTAGCCTTTGGGTTGACTTGGGTCAATATTCGGGGTTTGGATGTTTGGACCGGTGTTCCAAGAGTTCCGTTTGATTCGGGAGATGATTTTAGTCCTAGGTAAGATCTTGGTTGATTTTGTGAGGTCCCGAGCTTGTTTTAGCCTTTTTAGTTATTGAGTTAGTTTCTTTGTATTTTCATGGATGTCGGGTCACAGAGACGGTTCCATTGAGTCCAGAACGTAGAGTATAATTGATTTGCATATGAGGTTTGTGAGTACGGATTTTCGAACAAACCTCGAGGGTCCTTTTGAAAGATTTTATGCCTTGTCTATTTTGATAGTTTTTGGTTCTGGTACATGACCATTTTGGTCATCGCGATTGTGAGGCTCCCTCATCGCAATCTCATAGCACTGATCTAAGGTGCATTGCGATCATGTGGGTCTTGCCGCGATCGTGATGGTCAACTTTAATGAGTTGACTATTTTACTCATCGTAATCGCGTGTTTCTAGGTCACGATCGTGATGAGCATCTAAGACCTGGACATAATGTTTTTCCTAAAATCGGGGTTTCAACCCCATTTTACTATTTTTGAGTTTTGGGAGCTTTGGGGTCGCAATTTCGACCAGGTTTCCGAGGAAAAACTTTTGGGTAATGATTCTTAACTCTAAATCTTCAATTACCTGTTATCATATTGGATTTTATGGGTTCAAATCCAGATTTTGGATTGATAGATTGATGGTTTGACATGAACTTGAGTTTTTGAAGTAAATTGGGATTGTGAACTGATTTCAAATCCTTTTTTGAAATGTTTTTCGCTAATGAGTTCCTAAAGCCTTGAATATCATTTTCAAATATTGATTTTTGAATTCAAACCTTATTTTCAGAGTTGGATTTTGTGTTGATTGACCCATTTCTCTCATTATTTGATGTGGGTATTGTTGTTTTCGAAAGTTTATTGTGAATACTTGATTGTTATAGATTGTGTGGCTTCGTAAGTGATTCGAAAGGGAAAAACTCAAGCTTCGAATTGATTAATTGATTGTTTTAAGGCAAGTGATCTCTTAAACTTTGTAATCTAGTAGAATTGTTTACTTCTCTTCATTGTATGTGAGTTGGGGAGTAATCAGAATTGAGGTGAAGGGTTTATTGTTTCACTTGATCATTGTTAACTAATAAAAGAATGGGAAAAATGAAAAAGGCTTCTCGATGAAAATGTGAAATCGTGAAATACCTTATTGTGTTCCCTATATGATTGATTATTGATATGTTTGATAGCATGAAAGTGAACTTGAATTGACTTAAATTGCTTGAATCGTTGTTTTTTCCTTGTGGTGTGATATTGCTTGTGTGCATTGATAGTTGGCCACCGTGTTGAGACATGTGATAACTTGTGATGCCGAGGTCATTTCTTGAAAGAGCTTGTGATTGATATAAGTCGAGGTCATTTCTGGTTAGTGATTGATATAAAGCTGAGGTCATTCTGGCTAGTGATTAAAATAAAGTCGAGGCCATTTCTGGCCAGTGATTGGTATAAACCGAGGTCATTTCCAGCAAGTACTGTGATCGATACATTTTGATGCTTATAAGTGACTTATTTGTTAATTGTGATTGATGTGCATGGTACTTGTGAGTAATCTACTTGATACTTGTGATTGACTTACTTGATTCGTGTTGGTTACAGAATTGTGACTATTGAATCGTGATTATTGGATCTTGTGTTCTGTTTATTGTAGAACTGTTAGGTTGGACTGATTTCTATGTAGGTTGTAGTTTGAGGAGGTTCGGTTGAAGTGGAAAGGGGTATTCAATTTCTAGTTAGTTTTTTGTTTATTAGGTTGCTTTATGGGTACCATGTTGTTGGTACCCCTTGCTTCTACACTTGTGTAGGTTCCGAGCCCGGGCTCCCATGATCTTCTTCTTCTCTTCGGATTTCGAGGCTTATCAAGGATTTTGAGAGGTAGCTGCTTGTCATCCAACGGTTCCTCTTTTTCCTTACTTTATGCTTTGTTCTACTTGAGAAACAAATACATTTGAGACTTGTATGTATCTTTTGAATTCTATATTTACATTAATGGCTTGTACACGTGACAACCAGATTTTGGGGTTGTTAATAGAATGACTACGTTTTTTGCCTTTGTCTTGTTCCTGATTTACCTTTCTGTTTCATTTTTCTTTGTTTTCATTGGGTTGAGGCTGAATTGTCTTGGTGGGAATAAACAAGTGCCATCACGTCCATTTTTGGGTCATGACAACTATCAAATATATTGATACAACTAAATGCTTTTCAACCTATTTGACTGAATTCACTCACATTCTCTCAAACTAAGAGAGATGACAATAAGAACTTCCATAATTGAACTAAGTTGATCGATCTTGTTACAATATTAACCATAAGACGAGGGTTAGGAACCTAGAATCCTTGTTGTTACTTTTTTTTCTCAGGTTTTAACATATTTACTTATGCAAATTAAACCTAAGACAAATTCTAATGTTTTTACCCATTAGAAATTGATTTAGATGAAACAAATAACAATACACACATTTACACTATCTGAATCTACTCCAATAATCATCCCAAGAATGTCAAATTCACCATGGATCTCACAACCCCAGTTATGGGGTTTAGCCACTCATAGCATTTGAAACAAATAAAGACATTGAATTCATCAGGGAAGAATGAACTTAAAAAAGTGAAAGCAAGATCTCAATTTGACTTTCAAAACCAAGTCAATTCCCTCAAAAACTCAAAAGTAGCGTAAGATCAATGTGATTTTCTTTGCAAGAAGTCAGATGATCAAAAACAACCTTGCAATAACTATTTATAGTGTAGAAAAACTTTAAATCACACTTAGACTTGGATGCCCGCTTCACATCTGACGCCGATATTGACAGCTGATCTTATCCAAATTACACCCTCAAACAGAATTAAAATGATCGATTGTAAAATAAAATAACCCAACTAGGTTGAGGTTGAATCTTGTAGAGAACATTGTTACAGATCTTTATAATTCGCTAATAAAATTCTAATTAGTAACTACTATTGAGAGTTAGATTTTTATGAGAAACACTAACTACTTTAACCCACTTGGATTTTTATCAATAATAAAGACGAATTAGGATTACTGTTCTTACATATCGAAAATCAAACAAATATTTTATAATCAACTCATTCAGATGTGTTTATTATACAAAACTAGCAAATCTATAATCTCCTATAGCCTCTCGGCTTAATTAAGAGAATATCACCCTAAGTTCTACTGACACTTGGGTATTGATTTAATTATTCAAAGCCTCATATAAACTATCCTGACTCAAGCTCAATCTATTAGATGGAGGTTGGTAGATCCAAATCTCTATTAATGATCCTTCTTCCTAATCTTAACTTCTTTTGTCAAGAAAGTTAAAATACAAGCCAGTTCTAAATGTTTGCAACCATGAAAAATAAATTTTACGGAATAACCTTAATACATAATAATCACCCTGTCATGAGATGATATTATTATAGTGAATCTATTATTATCATTCCTAATATAAGTTTCATGTAACACCTCGGAAGTGTAAAAGTCATTGGAAGTTGAAAAGTTGCATAAAATGTTGCTTGTGTAGGTTTGTTCGAGGCTATGTACAAGTTGTATAGGGTTTTACGTCCCGTGGATGGTAGTCGTGGTTGAGGCCTTGAGTTTTCAAAAATTGTGAGTTTCAGATCAAGTTATATGAGCCACCATTACGGCTCATGGATGGATGTATGAGCTGTAGTTGGTCTCTTGGTTGTGGCCTTCAGAAAGTTGAAGTCCAGTACTCTAGTGTACAAAGGAATACGATCCGTACAAGAGGCTCGTAGTTGGTGTCCTGAACTTGGGAAAATTTCCAGACTCTTAAGTCTACGAGAAGAGTATATGGTCCGAATAAGGAATGATGGATCATGGATCCTTCGACATCATAAACTTAGATTTCCAGCAAATGGTTCACAAAGGACCAGCACGGTCTGTGGTTCTTTGTGAGGACTATACAAGAGGTCAGTAAAGTTGATTCGACAATTATTTTTTAGGGTTAATTGGGTCTTTTCCCACTCTTTTAATTCCTATACTATATCATTTTAAGCCTATTTCTAAGACCTATAACCGTTTCTAAAACTCAAAACCTCCCCATTCACTCTCATTCTCTCAAAACCCTAAAGTCTTCTTCTTCAAGTTTCTCTCAAGGTGATTCAAGGGTTCTTCAAGATTCAAGTATCCTCTTCAAAGTTCAACCTATGGTTTCATCTAGTTATGTGAAAAATTCATTAATTGGTTCCTCTTCACCCATTGAGTCCCAAAGAGACCTAAATTTCTCCTTTATGATTCACACTCACGTTCTAGGGTTTTCATGATTCTTCCACGGGTTCAATTTTTTTCAAATTTATTCATCATGATTGATCTTATTATGCATGATTTGAATAAATTTCAATGTTTTTGATGAAATTTACATGAACTCATGCTATGCAAGTATTTTATGATTATGAACGTAGCTATGTTGATATGCATGCATAAAGTTTAAAGAGTTTATGAATCAAGGATGCTTTTAGATAAAACATTAAGCATGTTTTATGAAATTGAATGCTTTCTATTGAATAAAAGATGATCATGATTAGATGCATTAGATAAGTGTCTCTTATAAGTATGTTATGAAATCATCATTTAAAGGAGCTATTCTTATGACTATGAAGGGGATGAATGATTTGGTATTACTAGATTCTTGTCATTTCAAAGAATATGAATATGATATGATTATGCATGTACTTCATTGGGAGTTTACTAAGCAACGAGTAGACTTTGGGATGGAGGCTCACACGTTAGTAGAGGCGGAGTTCTTTAGAAGCAATGCCTTTTTCCTATAACTAAGTGCCCACGTATGACTTCTCTTAGATAGACACAAGCTAGTGGATCTATCTAAGCTCATGATTATGATCCTTACCTTGGCAAGTTGGACACTCTCTTTTTGGTGTGGGAGTAATACACTGAACTCTATGTTATAGCTCACATGGTTTATGACGGTTAACGATAACTCCTATCAAGATTTATGACCTCCACAAAAGAATATGATTTCTACTTATGATATGATTATGACTCTTTTCAGAATATTGCATTGACCTTGTACTATGTTTTATGAATTCAACTAATCAGATTATGTCATGTGTTACTTGGTCATGCATTATCATGTTTTAAGACTTATCATCCTTCTATTTTATATTCATGCATCGTTTCCCATATTCAATACATTTCGAGTATTGACCGCATACATCTCTTGTGCATATATTGTTTTATAATATAGGTTTCGGCACTTTTCATCCAGCTTGTGGTTAGCACAGACTCTTATCAACTTTGGTCAGGATTGGTGAGCCCTCATTGTTCGGGGACATGACCACATTTATGCTTTATGTCATTTCAAATTTTTAGTTTCCAGATTGTTCTAGTGAGCTAGGGCTTGTCCTAGCCACTCTTATATAGTAGAGGCTTGTTGTCAGACATTAATATTTCCTCATTATGTCATTGTACTAAGATTTTCCATTTATGTTAGTTTACCATTTGAGACTTATATTCCGCTTATCTCCTTATCTTTGTTATATTGTTATCTTAGTGTCATGCTATGCCATGTGGTCTGTTTAGAGTCTCTCGAGATTCTATTCACTATGTCACGTCTAGGGGGTAGTCTTAGGTTGTGACATTTCATAACCCTAGTTATGAGTTTATCTAGTCATAACTAGCTGTAAATAATAACTATTATACTTTAAACTACTAAAGATCGTTAATGTAGAAGAAAGTAAACAACACATTTGATTAATGTAACTCTTGTAAGATAATCTTGTCAGTTCCACAATAATCTTACTAAAAAATGTAATAAATTCCTAAAATCTAAGAAATATGAATCTTCTATGCAATGAGTAATTCCTAACTTCTAAGACTAATTCCTAATCCCTTCTAATAGCTTGTAACCCTAAAAACGTCATGTTAATGACATATATATATATATATAGCAATAGGGTTAAAATTCTAATTCTGTTTGAACTCTGCTTTTAATTTGTCAACTTCAATCTAGTAAATAGGGGGTGTGCAGAGTGGGCTCCATTGCAAGGAGCTCAAGGTTGCGACACATGGTCTATCTCAGACTCTAGCCTCCTTCTTCATGTATTGCATGAAATCAAGTCTCTGAATCTTTGTTTCAAGGAATATGCGGTGCAATATCAATCTTGGGGAAGGCCACCTCGCGCCATAGACTCTATCTAAGCCTTCACTTTGGCTGTGTTTTAGTCCAAGAAACTTTGATTTGCATTTCAATTCATCTTTTGGGTCTTTTCTTGCTGTTTTTGGCCTGAAATCATCCTAATCCTATTTATTAGGTTATCACAATGTTTATTAAATAAACACATGGATATTCATAAGATTATACTCAGAGCTTAGCTAAAATATGGTTAAATGTGGTGTTTGAATGTGTAAATACACCCCAAATCACCACCCCATACTTAAAGTTTTTGTTCATCCTCAAACAACTCATTTTATCCTCTGTTGAACCAATATCAATTAGTGCTAATTAGAAAAGGCTACTCATCAATCCGTTTTCCATTAACAATTTAATCATGATCTATAATTTGCTCATTCAAGCACAATCTTTTAAATGTAAGACTTTTCATGCAAACATCACAATTACTAGACTGGCTCTTTAACACATCTATAGGACCAACGTGCTAAGATGCAACAACTGAAGTTATTAAGTTACTAGTTCTAACTATCAAGTGCCCTTACAATAAAAGAATTATCCTTTTTCACTCATCATATTGGTATAATCAATAGGGCATGAACAAATCAATTTTTCTCACTCTCAAAAGAAAATTCAAGACATATCAAAACATACCATAGGCTTGCCAATAGTGTATTACTAAATCAATCAAATCATTGAATTGTAGGGTCTTAGGGAATTTTTGGGGTTGTAATGTTGGCTAAGGGGTGGATAGGAATCATATGATTACAATAATGACTATTCTTCCGTATGTACTTCAAGACATCAATAAAGCTTATTTTCTCACCTTACCTTATTTCGAACTTGCTTATGATACTTTTTCTTTTTCACTTTCCTTTAGATATTCCCCCCTCTTTAACTACATAGTCGCTACAAGGATGTTTTTCACTCGTTTTTTTTCTTTTTCTCATATCATCATTTTTAGTCAAGCCTTATAAAAATTATTTTTTCTCATCCTTTATTTACAACAATCATAGTTAAGGTCACAACTTGAGAACTATTTTCTATCTTCTCGTCACCACATAACCATTATTCTCTAAGTCTTTTATCTATTTTTCTCATCTCCCACATCTTTCTCTAAATCTTTCAACTCAAAATCCATTAAATACTTTTAGATCAAAATTTGAGGCTAATCAACGAAAGGAAATTAAGTTACATAATATGGCTATATAAAAAAAATAGGCTATAGGCTCAAAAAGGGTTAGATAAGAAAAATATTTAGGTACGTATCATATACAGTAACAAATTGAGGTTTAGACAAGAAAAGGCCTTGATCACATTCAACAAGTTCAAATACTAAGTTCAATTTTTCAGACACAGAGGACAAGTTCTCGATGTTTTAACATGAATGAATACATACATGCTTACCACACATGACACATTGATAATTTCGAACATAGTTATCTAAGATTCCATACTTTACAACTAATACATTGAATGATATGCATTATTAAGACCTATTTTTGTATTTTCAGTCTTTGCTAGAAATTTTATGACTCTACACTTATGTTCTTCTATCTTTTTATGCTTTTCAAAGAATAAATTCCCATAAAGTCTAGCAAAGTCCTTTATTTAGAGTACCTTTCTAAGTAGTGATGATCTTCATTGTTCTAAAGTTTCTCATCCTAAAAGAATCAAACAAAAATACTAAAAATAAAATCTAGTCGGTTCAAAGGGACTTTCCTCAAGAAAAGTATCGAGAATAGAAGTTGAGGAACCCAAAATAAAAAAATAAATAAAACATAACAGATAATACAACAACATTACTAACAACTCATAAATAACTGCAAATATAGCTATTTAACTCAAAATATCCTAAATAACATATGAAAATAACCAAGTCTTAACAAAGCAAACCCAAGGCATTATTGAACAATACATCCCCAAAACAACAAAATAAGCAATATAACTCGATAATGAAGAACATACTGGAAATAGATAGTAATAGGTCCTATGCCATCTAGAAAATTCAAAACAGTGGAATATGAAATGTTTTCTACACCCCCACACTTAAAACATTGCACTGTCCTTAGTGCTCAAATCAAGGAAAATCAAAAGTAGCGACTTAGAGAGATAAATCAACTCCCTGGTCTATTCGTACTCCATGCTAAAGTCTTTCCCCTACTCTCCATGTGACTCATCATCTGATTCCTTCTATGCAAGCTCCTCATTAATGGAAATGTCATCATCCACTAGCTTCTCAAAAGTCAAGGCCTATACGACACAACCTCTGGGCACTGACATTGAGAGGGTATTCATGATGAAACTACTGCATCTCTTCTTGTATAGGGGGTCCGCCCCCACACCTCTGTTGGAGCATGGCTATGCTATACATATGGTTCTAATAGTTATTTTATTCGAGTGTTACACTCGGAAATAGAAATGATGGCTCATGTTGAGTGTTGGGATCCTTTGACATAGTCGTATTGACTTCCTTAGTGTTACGAGGTAATATGTAATCTACCTCCATCTCTAGAATATTATGGGTCCTTAGCAAGCCAGTCAATAGGATGTCAAAACTATATCTCAGGCCATTATTCATCACGAACCTCCTTATAGCGCCTCTAAGTAAAACGCCTACATTAATCTCCATACCTTTGATCAGAGCAAACAAAAACTTATCCTGTCCCAAATGACATTCGTCACGTGCATCCCAAGACTCAAACAAATGCACACAATTTTGAGCCAAACTCTCGCCTATTTATTTAGGTCTGCAAAAGGAAAGTTCTGGTGCCATGATGTACCAGTGAGCTCCAAAGTGTGGGATACATAATGTGTGGCGAATAGCTTGATATGACGGTCTGTCACATATTTTCTCCAAAGGAAGAGGGTTAGGTGTTAGAGTATAGAGGTGTACCTATTATGATCTGTGACTGCAAAGTCTATATTCTGGCCTCTGGCAGTCACCATGTTGCTGCGGTTTCTGGGTTTTCAGTTAGTATAGAACTTCCTTACCATACTGATATTGCATTCCCCCTAGTCATCGAATAAAAAATCTAGACCAAGAGCATACACTCTCTCTCTCCAGAATGTGGGCTAGCTCATATGCTAGGCTTGCTCTGTCTAGCCTTCGTGTAGGAGGTATTTAGCCTCCTTTCTTTCTTTGAACCACTTTTTTCCTTATGGATCTAGAATCTAACGTATGTCAAATTGGGTATAAGGGTAGAAGGAGCAAGTGCTCGGGTGTTGGACGGTGAAGATTAGCCTATCAAGACTGTTTAGTGTTCCTACTATATGACATGGTACTTGTCAATTTAAACCGTAAGACTTGTTAGCATTTAGTTCAGAAAGCTAGCAAAATTAAGTTTTAAAGTTTTGCATGTCACCTCACACTTAAGTTTCTAACATGGTACTAGTGTTCTAGTTAGTTAGGTACTCTGACTTTCCTAACTGTTTAGTATTAATGACTAGCAACCATTTTCAACAATTTTCAGTCATAGCCAACTACCAAATGTTATATTCAAATAAATTTCAAAATTTAAGCCCTAGGTATGCCCTAATTTTATGCTTTCTATGCATTTTTAAGTTTGTTCTACAATGCCCCAAAAAGTTTGACAAAACCCCAATAATATAAGATAAAAAATTACATGTACATTGCTAATTTTACATAATTTTGAAGAACTAGGGTAGAAAAGTAAAGGTTTAAGCTAACTAACCTTGCAACACGAAGTAACCTTAGCAAATTTATTAGAAAACTTACCTTGAAGCTTGTAGAAATGATTGAAGAAGAAAATGTTTGAATTCAAGGTGTTCTTTGTGGATTTCTTAAGAAAATATGTAGGAAGTGCACCAAAAAGGTAGAAAAGATAAATAAAGAAAAGTTGGGTTGGGGTCGAAAATAAGGGTTCTGAGTCGGGATGACTCAAAATTTTAAGTGAATAATTACCTGAACCCACGACAGGCGTAACATGAGGTCAATCACAGACCATTGTGATGTACGCCATGACCCTGAACGTGGTGTTGCCCCTATTTCTTGAGTCTCTAAAATTTAGTTTGGAGACAATCATGGAACGAGGCTCAACACGTGGACATAGGGTCCCCGACACGGATCCTAATGCATCTAAGTGTATCTTTTTATTCTCAACACTTTCTTTTTCCAATGCATGCTTCCTCTTTCGTTTAGCACCTAAAACCCGCAAAACACATAAAATAGTTGTTAATAAGGTGGGTTACCTCCCATCAAGTACCTTATATTTGGTCGCGGATCGACTTATATTTTGATATTTTTATTTTTATTTCCTATGCTATTACAATCTTAGGTTTCCTCCTGAGCAACGCTTGATTCAACATCGCATAATGACAAAATTTGGCTTAATCAGTCAGTTCATGGATAAAAGGATCCTCATAATAGTGACATGTTTGTAACTTACTCTTATTCTTTATGACATTATTCATTACCTTCCTAAACATGGCGTTCCAGTCACGCCGATTAATACTTCCAAATTACACCTCACAATGAAGTATAAGCGGTCATTGGTCAATATAGAATCCAACTAGTTTGTGATTGGTCCTACAAGGAAATTGGGTAGAACCAGGTCAATGCTATTTTTAAGCTTTAAGTTTGATTATTTCTGAAGGGGGTTTGGTAATAACATCAATGGTTTATCAAATATTAGTTTAAATCAAGTAAGAGAATGAATTAGGTCTGTGTTCCCCATGATTTTATAAATCAGCAAGTCTATCATATTAGTGATCTATCTGGTGTTTAGCATGCTAAATGGTAAGTTAGGTATATCTAAATGTTGTTCAACCCTATTTAGATGAATGTCACTCTAAATCCTTTCAGGTCTTTGAGTGTTTGACTTATAACCCTTACCTTTATCTCAGATTAACTTTACTTTTCACACCTCAAGTTATTAAACAAGGACTGGTAGCCCCGAATTTCCATTATTAATCTCTTTTCCTATTCTAGACTCCCTTTGTTAAGAAAGTTACGAATTAAGGCGAGTTATAACGTTCACACCCATTATAAATCAATCACGACGAAGAGAAAAATAATGCATGCATGAACATCATTCAAGAATTACTTTTTAGGTTAACTAACTTTGTTAATTCATCATGGTTCCCACAACCATAGTATGAGATTTATCTACTCATAATTGCAAGAACAAACTCAGAATTCGCAGTACTAATCATAATCATTAACTTAGGAGAAAAATAATTGAAATCCATACTTGAATTATGAACTTGGAAACAATAATCGAGAATCAAAATGTTGAATTTCTTAAAAAATCAACCGAAGTTTTCTACAAGCAATTTCTCAAAATCAAGTTCTCTAAATGAAGTGCGTAACGTAAAAAACTCTAGAAAAAGTATTTATAGACAACACAAATCCTATACTATACAGACTAGGAAACCAAGTTCTATAGCTAAGTACGACTCACATAGAGTTAGTACGACTCGTAGTCTACTTCGATCAACCCGTGGTCTTCTGTAGTCGACATCCTTCATCAATCCTTATAGGAAATCATATGATTCGTAATATAAACCTGCGAATCCAAGTATAATTCGTGACCACTATTGCCTTCACCGAGTCACTTTTTACTCCTCGTTCGTACGACCTGAACAAAACAAGTACCACTTGTACTTCCCCTTGTGTCCATTCATACTCAAGTTGCACAATCTCATGAATTTTCGATGACCTCAACCTTATGGCCCGTATGAGAATGTATGGTTTGTAGCCCTTCTTGTACTAGCTAAGTCCAAACTTCACTAGCCTTAGCAGTTTTCCACGATTCATCTCTCACGACCAGTAGGATGGATGTACGACTCATATACCAACTAATACAAGTTGAGCCTCAATACATAAATCTCACATCTTTTCCACACCCTTGAGTACAACTCATGTTTAGTTATTACGACTTGTACTTAGGCTTGCCTAAGGTGTACTTGGCTCATTTTTCATCAATTTCACTCATTTGCTTCCAAAACTTTTCTTCCTGAACAAACATAACAAAACACATCATATCCACAAAAACATATGTAAGAACAAACAAAGTTTATATGTTTTAATGGTCTAAAGAGTCGAAAAACTTCATCACATTAACACCCTTAACTTAAAATGTTTCATTTTACTTAGGCAAATAAAATGACATCACAACAAACACTTAAGTATAGGAGTCCCAGGATAGTTATGACAATCGCTTTCATTCAAAACTTCTCCCTTATTTTCCACACAAAACCTGTAATGACCCTCCAGGTCATTTTTGTGTTTATGCTTTCTGTTTATAATTAGAGCGTTCCTATAGCGACCCCAAGTCATTGATGACTTGTTGAAACAGACAGTTTAGTCACCTGGTTGTTCGTTTAGTTTTATGCAATTTTTTGTGTTTTAGAGCTTTTGAACCTAGAAGGGTCATTTTCGATCAAAGTTTCAGAAAGATTACCTCATAATCAAATTCTGAGGACCCCATCAGCTCTAAAAGGGTCATTTTAGGCTGAAAGCATAGTCAACACAGCTCCCGAGGCTATCAGTGTAAGTTTGTGTGATTAGGTATTTTAAATTTCAAGTTAAGACCTAAGTTTGACCTTGGTCAACATTCTGGGTAAACATGCTTGGATGAGAATTCCATCAGTACGGTTAGATTTGGAATGTCGACTCTGGTCTAGAATGACCCTTCATGTGGAATCTGAGGCTTCTAGGCTAATTCTGAGCCCTATTCTGGATTTTGGCTTAAAAAGGAGTTGGGTTTGGGACCCATTTTTTGTCGAGATGACCTCATATTGAAGTTTGACTGCTCCGTTGAATCTGGAATGTCAAATTTGATTGGGTTGCATATCTCATTTATGGGCACAGGGCTCCAAACAAATCCACCTGGGGGACTTTGTTGATTTTTTCTGGTGTAGCCACTTTAGCGCTATTGGGCTCGCTTTAGTGAGCTTCACATTTGCGTCCAGGGCTCCGCTTTAGCAAGCCCGCATGGCCAGGTGGTAGCCGCTTAAGCGGCCCTCGCTTTTGCGGCCAGGACTCACTTTAGCGAGCTCCGCTTTTGCGACCAAGGGCTCACGGGAGCGAGGACCGCCTCTTTGGAGCCAGCCGCTTAAGCAACTCGAGTGATTGCTTAAGCAATCTTCGGCCAGACTTTTAATAAAGACTAAGAAGCGAATCAGCCTTTGATTTAAATTTAATTTGGCAATATTTCCCTCGCTAGAGCTCCATTTTGAGTGATTCAAGGTGTGGTGTGTTTGTAGTGATTAGGGCTAGATGTGGAGTGATTGGAGAGTGCTGGGAATTTTTTATTTGAGTTTAATTTGTCTTTTAGTAGGTTGTCTTAGTTGTTTTGTGCTTAAATTTGTTGAAGATTTCATGTTGGTTGTTTCTTGTTGTTCCTTGCCTTGAATTGTATTTCGTTTAGAATACAAGTTCGCGGTACTGTTTTAGACCTTTTGACGGAGTCGATGCCAGAAATTCCAAAGTGGGTACTTCTCTGTTGTATGTGTTCTTAATGTTAAAATTACTATATTGACATTGTGATCCTATTTTTGATAGCGTGTCAGTGTTCTGAGGCCATTCAGAAGGGTAAGGCTCCAGCGTTGTGATTTGAAGCTTGCGCGGTCGGCCTAAAGGTAGGCTATGACATTCATTCTTTTAGATTGAGCTTGAATGTGTAATTACATGTTGATTGGAGTGTATTGGGAGCGAGTACCTAGTTGTTTTTATTGTTTTTTCTAGATACCATGTTTTAGGTTTGATCGGCTCTATTTCGGGTGTAGTGCCATGCTAGTCGGGGATTATGTGTTTAATTCTATCTTGTGAGTTGACTTGTATGTAGTTGTTATGGTATAATTGAGCATGCTTGGCCTTAGTCTAGGGTTAGATTAGTGTTTTCTATAAACCTTCGATTCTTGTGGCCTTTAGGCCTTATTTCTTCTCCGACATCGTTTCGGACAGATTAGCTCCTTATAGACTAGACTAGCAGACTTGAGTCTGATATAATGAGCCTAAGTTTAGGCGTTGTTTCAGCTTTGTCGAGCTTCTATTCACTCTCCCTATTTCTACGGTCCCGTTGTGATATCAGAGGTTTCGTGCTTTGCTAGGGGACTCGAGATAGGAGTGGTGCAGGCTGGGAGCCTTTTGTCGATTTCCTAAGTTTGGAAATTGTACTGTGGTGGCATATTTGATTGATGGTATGTAATACTTCGATGATCTTGTTGGGGCCCTTAGGCTTACTCTTGCTAGTTGGGCTGGTGCCCCTTGGAGTTTACTGTTTGGCTTTGCGATAGTCTTATTGGTGCCATCGGGTACACTAGTGAGCTAGGCTGGTGCCCCTAGGAGTGACTATCTAGCTGGGCATCCTCCTGGTTTACTCTTGCTAGCTTGGCTGGTGCCCCTGTGAGTCTACTGTTTGGCTGGGAGGGCCCATTATTGGGTGCTATGGTTCAAGGTTGTTACTTAGGGCTTGAGGCCTAGATTACGCTTCTTGGTTCTGAGTTCACTTTACTTCGCTTTTGTAGTTTAGCTATCCTGTGTACCTATCAAGCTTATGGGGTCCGTTTGGGTTTTACTTAAACTTGTGCACGATTTTACCTTCTAGGCTTATGGGGGTCTAGTTAGGTTTAGTTTAGCTGTACTTAGATTTACTTTTGGTACGTTCGTGAGCTTTCCTTTAAATTCCTCTTTGACCTGTATTTGTGTCTTGATTCTATCTTTTATATCGTCTTTATCTTTCTTGCTCAGTCAGCCTATGATGCTTACTGAGTACCTTTATTTTGGTACTCATGCTACACTCTACATCTGTTCCGTGATGCAGGTCCCAGTCCCACCTACCAACGGTGATAATTCATGCAGTAGCAGGTTTTTTGGATCAGAGACGAGTGTGAGCACTTGGCATCCTGGGCTTGCTCGTGTCCTTCTGTATATTGTATAGCTAGTCTTTTACTTTTGAGACAGCCTTATTTTTGGTCCACTTTTGGGACTTGTACTCTTTTGTTAGCACAACTCTGTACTTTTGACTTCCAGGTTCTCGAAGGGATCCTTTTTGTATACAGTTTTGGTTTGCTTCTGGTTCTATTGTGTTTTGTTTCTTAATTTCTTGTTTCTTCTTACCCTTATACTCATTACTTGTCATTCTGGGTTACAGGTTGGCTTACCAACTAGTGGGTTATAGTAGGTGCCATCATGATTCGAGGAATTCGGTCATACAAGTTGGTATCAGATCTAGGTTCATCGGTCTCACTTCTACAGAGGTAATACCTAGTAGAGGCCTATGGATTAGTGCAAATACATCTATATTCTATCTTCGAGAGGCTACAAGATGTCGTTAGAAACTTTCTCTATTTTGTATCGCTTTTGTGCTGTGTGTTATTAGTTACATGGAATCTCATTTGTTTCACTCTTTTCGTAGGATGGCTCATACGTGCTGTGCGACAACTCGAGGTAGGGGTCAACCTCCTTTATAGGTCAAGGCTACAGCCCCAGCCCTAGAGAGATATGGATCCAGATCTAGCAGTGGACTCTCCAGCAGCCCAGGTTTTGGTAAATCTGGTGGGGCCAGGACCAACCCAGCCGCCACCCGGACCAACTATGGCTCCAGACCTTCAGGCGGCCATTATGAAGTTATTGACTGTGTTTAGGGGTATGCAGCAGACCCTAGCTGCAGCTACAGCTCCACCAGCACCAACACTATAGGGTCAGCTGGAAACAGAGGCACCACATGTCCAGGTACTACCTGGGGGTGCCCAGCTCGTGATTGCGGTGGGAGCTATGCAGCTAGAGGAGTAGAAGATGCTCGGAATATTTCTTAGACTTTCACCTTTGAGATTTTTTGGGGCTTTGGGTGAAGACTCCCACGAGTTTCTTACTACTTGTCATGAGTGACTATATACATTGGGCCTAGTGGAGTTGATAGGAGCCGACTGCACCACTTATCAGCTAGATGGGCCAGCCAGGCAATGATGACATACTTTCATAGAGACCAGGCCATCTTGGTCTCCTCCGCTCACTTTTACCAAGTTTTCTAAGGCCTTATTAGCTAGGGTCATTCCCCACAGTATCAAAGATCATCTTCGGGATCAGTTCTCTAGGCTGGAGTAGGGCTTAATGACTATGTCCAAGTATGAGGTGAGGTTTCATGATATCTCTTGCCATGCCACTATGATCCTACCTACTGAGGAGGAGAGAGTTTGGTGCTTTGTCTGTGCTTTGAGACTCCAATTATGGATTGAGACCAGTCAATGGTCTCCACGGGCCATTCCTTTCTTAAAGTGGTTGACCATACCCACACTATTAAGTAGCTCCACCATGAGGCCCATGGGGGTATCGACAATAGAGTTAGGTATGAGGGTAGCTATGGCGGGTCCTATTCCAAGCCTAGGGACTCTGATGGTAGGCCCCAGCAGTGGTTTCAGTAGGGCCAACCCAATCGGCCTATTTAGGCATCATTACAGGCTTCAGAGGGTGATCAATATAGTCAGAGTAAGGTTGGATCGATTCAGATTCGAGATGGCTCTCATCCATGTGCTTCAGGATGTGGGGATCGTTCTTTTAGGAACCACTCATCTTCGGGCTGTTTAGATTGTGAAAAGTTTGATCATTGGCCAGAGATTGCCCTTTGCTTATGCAGATTACTCCCACTCCACATGAAGCTCTACCAGCTCCACCATTAGTACCTCCAGCTAGAGGTCGAGGTTAGGATTAGGACCGCCGTAGTGGTTGTCGGGGTATTTGAGGTGGTCCCAAGGGAGGCAGGTCAGGTGGTAGGTTAGATGGCCAAGGCAAAGGCAGACATGGCCACTTCTATGCAGCTCTAATGTGGGCAAAGTTTAAGGCATCAAACGATGTGATCACATGTACGATTCTCTTATGCTAGCAGGCCACCTTGGCTTTATTTGATCCAAGCTCTAGCTTTACATATGTATCTTTTTATTATGCTTCTCGTATGGGTTTGAGTTCTGAGCCTTCGACAGCACCGTTGCATTTGTCAACCCTTATGGGTGAGTCTTTAGTAGTGGATTAGGTGTTTTGATCCTGCTTTGTGACTATCCAGGGGCGTGAAACCTTGGCTGACCTTATATTACTTGATATGCTTGACTTTGATGTGATTCTCAACATTGACTAGTTATCCCCCTACCGTGAGGTCTTAGATTGCTTCTCTAAGGCTGTTACCTTAACCATGCCTGGTATTCTCTCGGTGGTGTGGCGGGTCTCCCATAGTAGCACACCGATTAGAGTTATCTCTTTTGTTTTAGCTCAGAGGCTAGTGGCTAGCGGGTGTTAATCTTACTTGGCCTATGTGCGTGATGTGAGTAGGAAGGTCCTTCCAGTTGAACCTATTCCCGTAGTCTGTGACTTTGTAGATGTGATTCCTACCTACCTACCTAGCTCACCCCTAGAGCGTGATATTGACTTCCCTCTTGAGCTTGAGCTGGGTACTTAACCTATTTCTATTCTGCCATATCGGATGACCCATATAGAGCTCAAGGAGCTCAATGTTCAACTTCAGAATCTTTTGGGTAATTCTCTTTGGGAAGAAGAAGAATGGTACGATGCGCATGTGTATTGATTATAGGTAGCTGAATAAGGTGACGGTGAATAACCATTGCCCCATGACTAGGATTGATAATCTATTTGACCAGATTTATGGTGCCGTAGTGTTTACCATCAGTTGAGGATTAGGGCAGTTGTCATCCCTAAGAAGGCAATTAGGACTCGGTATGACCACTATGAGTTCCTTGTGATGTCTTTTGGGTTGACTAATGCCCCAAGCGCCTTTGTAGATTTGATCACGCAGGTGTTTAGTCCTTATCTTGTTTTATTTTTCATAGTGTTTATAGATGATATCCTTGTATACTTGCAGAGCAGGAGGGATCATGAGCAACATTTAAGGATTGTGCTCCTGACTTTGAGAGATCAGTGACTATATGCCAAGTTCTAAAAGTTTGAGTTTTGGCTTGATTCTGTAACATTCTTAGGACACGTCGTGTCCAAGGATGACATTATGGTAAATCCGACAAAGATTTAGGCTATTTGTGATTGGGCTAAGCCCACTTCAATTAATGAGATTCAGATCTTTATCGGATTAGTGAGATACTACAGATGGTTTGTGGAGGGCTTCTCCACTATTGCAGCACCTCTGACCTGGTTGACTCGTCTTGATGTTCTATTAGAGTGGTCTGAGGAGTGTGAGTTGAGCTTTTGGAAGCATAAGAAGTTCCTAACCACCGCTCCTATATTGACTCTTCCAGTCAAGGAAGAGGGCTTCACAGTATATTATGACGCATCCGGCATTGGTTTTAGTTGCGTGTTAATGCAACGAGGTTGGGCTATTGCTTATGCATCGAGGTATCTTAAGCTACATGAGCACAACTACCCCACTCATGACTTGGAGTTGGCGGTGGTAGGTTTTGTGCTTAAGACCTGAAGGCACTACCTGTATGGAGTTTGTTGCGAGATCTATACTGATTACAAGAGTCTTCAATACATTATGAGCCAGAAGGACCTTAATTCGAGGCAACACCATTGGATTGAGCTTTTGAAGGACTATGACCTCTCTATTTTGTATCACTTTGGTTAGGCAAATGTGGTTGCGGATGCCTTGAGTCAAAAGGTGGTAAGTGTCGATAGTCTAGCATTCCTATCTCTTGTGGAGCGGCCTTTGGCTTGGGACATTCACTCCTTAGCTTATCAAATGATTCGACTGGATATTTTTGATTCTAGACATGTCTTGGCCTATGTGGGAGTTCAGTCTTCCTTGCTTGATCAGATTCGTGGTCATCAGTTTGAGGATAAAACTTTGGTGGTGCTTCGAGATCGGGTATTAGTAGGTGATGACGATCAGGCTACCTTTGATGTAGATGGGGTTTTAAGGTTTGCTGGCTATATTTGTATTATCAGAGTTAAGGGTTTGATCTAGTTATACTTTTTGAGGCCCATGATTGTATATACTCTATTTATTCGGGCACCGCGAAGATGTTTCATGATTTGCGACAACACTATTAGTTGAGCGGTATGAGGAGAGATATTATAGACTATGTGTCCCGTTGCTTGTGTTGCCAGCAGGTGGAGGTCAAGCATTTGAGGCCTGGTGGTGAGTTTCAGAGACTACCCATTCTGGAGTGGAAGTGGGATAACATCACTATGGACTTTGTGGAAGGTTAACCTCGGACTTCTAGAGGTGTTGACAACATTTGGGTTATCGTTGATCGATTGACCAAGTCATCACATTTCCTCCGTGTTCAGTCTTTATTCAGTGTCTAGAGATTGGCCCGTATCTACATTTGAGAGGTAGTTCATCTTTACAGTGTGCCTGTCTCTGTTATATCATATCGGGGTCTCAGTTCACTTCTAGCTTTTGGAGGACCTTTCAGGAGGAGTTTGCACTCGTGTTTACCTTAGCACAACTTTCTACCCATAGATTGATGGTCAGTCAGAATGACTATTAACGTTCTTGAGGATATGTTGCGGGCCTGTGTTTTGGAGTTCAATGGTTAGTGGGACTAGTTCTTGTCCTTGGCAGAGTTTGCGTACAACAACAACTACCACTCTAGTATTCAGATGGCCCCGTTTGAGGCTTTAGATGGTGTCACTCTCTGGTTGGTTGGTTTGAGTCTACAATGCTTAGGCCGTGTGGTACTGACCTGATCCATAGGGCCTTGAATTAGGTGAGGATTATTCAGGACTAGCTTTAGACAGCTCGGAGTAGGCACCAAATTTATGTTGATCGTAGGCGTTGGCCTTTGAGGTTTTCTGTTTGTGATCAGGTTTTCCTCTGTGTGTCACCCATGAAGAGCGTGATGAGATTTGGGAGGCGGGGCAAGCTTAGTCCCATGTATATTGGGCCTTTTGAGTTCCTCTGGATAGTTGATGAGGTTGCTTATGAGTTGGGTCTACCTCTAGTATTTTAATCTATCCAATCGGTTTTCAAGGTTTCGATGCTGTGCCAGTATGTTTCTGATGAGTCTCATGTTCTCTAGTATGAGTTAGATTACCATTTGACTTTTGTGGAGGATCCAGCTGCCATTCTAGCCATAGATGTGTGATGGTTGCATTCGAGAGCTATTCCTGTGGTTAAGGTCAATTGGAGGCATCATCCAATTGGGGAGGCTACCTAGGAGACAGAGAATGAGATGTGGGAGCAGTTTCCTGGATTGTTTGAGCCTTCAGGTATTTCATGACTCTTACCTTCGCAGACAAAGTCCTTTAAGTAGTGGATGTTGTATTGACTCTCCAGGTCATTTATGTGTTTATGCCTTTTGTTCATCGTTTAGAGTGTTTCTATAGCAACTCCAAGTCATTTATCACTTGCTAGGACTGACAATTCGGTCACCTGGTCGTTTGTTTGATTTTTATGCAATTTTTTTGTGTTTTAGAGCTTTTGAACCTTGAACGGTCGTTTTCAATCAAAAGTTCAGAAAGATGACCTCAGAATCAAATTCTGACGATTCCATCAGCTCTGAAGTTTGATTCTGAGGTCATCTTTCTGAACTTTTGAGTCTGTATAGAAGTTTTGACTACTCCATTGAGTCTGTAAAATTGAATTTGATTAGGTTTCATATGTCGTTTGTGTGCACGGGTTTCGAACAGATCTTGAGTCCCTAAGCGGAGCTTGGGGACTTTGCTGAATTTTTCTTGTGTCTGAGTGCTAGTGTAGCCGCTTTAGCGCCCCTGGGCTTGCTTTAGTGAGTATTGCTTTTGCGACCAGGGCTCCGCTTTAGCGAGCCAGCCCGGCCAGGCGGTAGCCGCTTAAGCAGCCGTAGCATCGCTAGCGGCCATCACTTTTGCGGCCAGGGCTCTCTTTAGAGAGCTCCGCTTTTGCGGCCAAGGAATCACATGAGCGAGAACGGCCTCTTTGGGGCCAGCCGCTTAAGCGACTAAAGTGATCGCTTGAGCGATCTTCAAACAGTTTTTTAATAAAGACTTAGACGCGAATAAACCTTTTATTAAAATTTGATTTGTCAATTTCTCCAGAGCTCCATTTTGAGTGATTCAAAGTGTGGTGTGTTCGTTGTAATTGGGGCTACGTTGTTGAGTGATCGAAGAGTGTTGGGAATCCTTCGTTTGAGGTGAATTTGCATTTTAGTAGGCTGTCTTAGTTGTTTTGTGCTTAAAATTGTTGAAGATTGCATGTTAGCTATTTCTTGTTGTTTCGAGCCCCCAATTGTGTTCCATTTTGGAATACAAGTTTGGGGGTTCTATTTAGACCTTTGACGGAGTTAATTTTTGAAATTGTGGTGCAGGTCCCACGATTTCCGTTTGACTCTAAAATTGGTTCATCTCTACTTTGTGTTCTTAGTGTTGAAACAACCGTATTGACATTGTGATTCTATTTTTTGTATTGTGTCAGTGTTCTGACGCCGTTCAAAAGAGAAAGGCTCTGGTCTTATGAGTTAGAGAATGCGTAGTCGGCCTACAGGTATGCTACGACTTTTCTTCTCTTAGATTAAGCTAGAATGTGTAATTACATGTTGACTGAAGTGAATAGGGGGCGAGTACCTAGTTGTTCTTCTTTCCTTTCCTAGATACCATGTTTAGGTTTGATCTATTCTATTTTGGGTGTAGTGCCATGTTAGCCGGGATTATGTGTTTTATTCTATCTTGTCAGTTGACTAGTATGTTGTTGTTATGGTATAATTGAGCATGCTTGGCCTTAGTCTAGGATTAGACTAGTGTTTGCCATAGACCCATGATTCTTGTGGATTTTAGGCCCTATTTCTTCTCTGACGTCATTTTGGATGGATTAGCTCCTTGTAGACAAGACTAATAGACTTGAGTCTGATAGAATAAGCCTTAGTTTAGGCATTGTTTCAGCTTTGTCAACCTTCTATTCACTCTCTCTATTTCTACAGTCCCATTGCAATACCAGAGGTTTAGTGCTTCGCTGGGTGATTCGGGATTTGAGTGGCGCAGGCTAAGAGCCTTTTATCAATTTCCTGAGTTTGGATGTCATTTTGTAGTGGTATTATTGATAGATGGTATGCCATACTCGATGTTCTTGTTGGCCCCCCCGTGATTACTTTTGCTAGCTAAGCTGGAGCCCCTGGGAGTTTACTATTTGGCTGGGCAATGGTCTTATTGGTGCCCCTGAATACTCTTGCGATCTGGGCTGGTGCCCCTTGGAGTTATTGTCTGGCTGGGCGCCCCCCGGGTTTACTCTTGCTAGCTGGGTTGATGCCCCTATGAGTTTACTATCTCGCTGGGTGGGCCCATTATTGGGTGCTATGGTTCGAGGTTGTTACTTGGGGCTTGAGGCCTGGATTACACTTCTTGGTTCTGAGTTCACTTTACTTCACTTTTGTAGTTTAGCTATTCTGTGTACCTGTCAGGCTTATGGGGTCTATTCAGGTTTCGCTTAAACTTGCGAATGAGTGTACCTTCTGGGCTTATGGGGTCCAGTTAGGTTTAGTTTAGCTGTACTTAGATTTACTTTTGGTACGCTCGTGTGCTTTCCTTTAAATTCTACTTTGACCTCTAGTTTTGTCTAGATCTATTTTTTCATATTTTCTTTACCTTTCTTGCTCAGTCGACCTATGATGCCTACTGAGTACCTTACATTTCTTTCGTGATGCAGGTCCTAGTCCCAGCTACCAGTGGTGATCGTTCGTGCTAGCAACAATTTTTTTGGATCAAAGACGAGGGTGAGCACTTGGTGTCCTGAACTTGCTTGTCTCCTTCTATATATTGTATAGCTAGTCTTTTGCTGTAAAGACCCTTCACGTCATTTGTGTGTTTGTGCCTTCTTCCTACCATTTAGAGCGTTCCTGTAGCAACCCAAAGTCATTTATGACTTGCTGGCACTGTAGGTTTGATTGCCTGGTCGTTCGTTTGGGTGTTGTGCCTGTTTTCCTATTTTGGAGCTTTTGAAGCCTGAAAAGTTGATTTTGGTCATAACCTTAGGTAAACAACCTCAGAAGGGAATTCTGACGGTTCCATCAGCTCTAGAGTGGCCAAATTAGGCTAGAAGCATGGTTGGCCCAAGTCCCAGGGCTTCCGGTGTGATTTTGGGGCCATTTGGTTCTTTAGCCTTTAAAATTTGGCTTGAAGTTAACTTGGGTCAACATTCGTGGTATACACGCCCGGATGAGAATTCCGTCAGTGCGGTTGGTTTCGAAATGTTGAGTTTGTTCTCTAATGACCCTTCGTGCACTTCCTGAGGCTTTCGAGCTAATTTCGAGGCCCTCAGTTGAAGTTGGCTAAATTGGCTTTTGGGAAGTGGGACCCACTTTTTGTCGAAATAACCTCATATAGAAATTTCAACTGCGCCATTGCATCTGGAATGTTGAATTTGATAGGGTAGCATATCTCGTTTGTTTGCAGGGGTTTTGAACCAATCCCGAGCACTCTGTCGGAGTTTTGGGATGCCCAAACTCAGGTTGTGCACAGTTGATGTTGCAGACCCATCTCTTCTCCGCGTTTGCTGATAAGGTTCCGCATTCACGGAGGTCTGGGGATCTTCCTCTCCACGTTCGCGGATGGGCTTCCGCATCTGCGGAGGTGTGGATATTCTATCTCCGCGTTCACGGGCCCATGGCCGTGTTCGCGGAGCTCTATGTATTCCTTCTCCATGGTTGCAGGCCTCTGGCCGTGTTCACGGAGGTATAATTGTTTTCCCTCTGCGTTCGAGGGGCCATGGCTGCGTTCGCGGAGGTCAGCGGCTGGCAGTGTATATAAAGGGGAGGTCGAGTTAGTTGTTGAAGGAAGTTAGAAATTTCATATCTTTCTCATCTTAAATCAGTTTCCGGTGATTCCAAGTCCTGTGTGTTAAGAAATTCATTGGCTTTGTGGGTAGTTGAGTAGAGGGTCTTTGGTAGTCCTCGATTCTCATGAATTTGACGCGTAAGTTTCTATCCTGTGCTTATGGTGTAAAGTTTTGCATCTTTTGTTTCTTTGTGTTGTTTGCTGTTCCGAACCCCGAATTGTGTTCTGTCTTTGAACATAGGTTCGGGGGAAAGTTTAGGACCTTTTCACGGAGTCAATTCTTGGATTTCCAGAGCGGGTCTCACATTTTTTTAATTTTTGACTCCTAAATGGGCCCTTCTCCATTTTTGTTGATCTTAGTGTCTAAACGACCGTACTGACGTTGTGATTTGATTTTCGATAGCGTGACAGCATTCTAAGGCCGTCGTGAAGGGAAAAGCTCAGGCAGAGTTATTTGGAGCGCGCGCGGTCAGCCTTTTTGGCAGGTTACGGCTTCTCTTCCTTTAGATTGAGCTTGAATGTGTGAATACATGCTGACTTGTGTGAATCTGGGGTGGGTAGCTAGTATTTCTATTCTTCTTCTCTGAATTCTTGCTTTAGGGTTGATTTTTGGGTTATTTTCGGGGTTAGTACCGTGTTAGCGGAGGGGTTGCTTATCGGTGTTTTATGATTAGCTGTTGGACTATTTATATGTTGCTGCATGCGAATTTTTTGGTTGGATGCTTATTGAATTGGAGTTATCTCTGGCCTTAGTTTAGGATAGAGTAGTATTGACTTAGGCCCATGCACTTGTTTGATCGTGGTATGTATCCGACGTCGATTCAGATGACTAGGTCCTTGTAGACTTGCATAGCAGACTTGGGTCTGATAGTTTGAGTCCGGTTTGGGCTTGGTTTGGTGTGCCTTTCTAGCTTCTTTCCCCATTTCTGTGGTGCCAATGTGTTATTGGAGGCGTTTTGATTTCCTTGGCTATCAGATATTTTGAGATTGGTTTGGCAGTATTATGGTTGGTAGTGGACGGCGATTCACATTAGCTTGGTGGTTGGGATACCTAGATGGCCCCGCGTATTCTACTGGCTTGGGTAGGGCCCCCGAGAGTATTAGCAAAGTGGGCAGTTGGGTATGAGATACTTGGGTTGTCCAGCGTACTCTACTGGCTTGGGTAGGGCCCCCGAGAGTACTAACGCACTCTACTGGCGTAGGTAGGGCCCCCAGGAGTGTTAGCTAATTGGGTAGCGGAGTATTGAGGCTTTTGGAATCGGCTGGTAGTTTCGTTCAGGATTTGGGTTTTTAGAGTCGTCGTGCCTTAGCACTCTACTGGCTTGGGTAGGGCCCCCGGAGTTGCTGTCTGGCCGGCGGCCCGATTTGAAAGTCAAACTTTTGACCAGGTTGGAATTGGCTATTTTGGTTCGGTTGAGTTGGATGGTGGATTAAATTCGTGGCTTTGGTCTTCTTTCATTTTTGTAGAATAGCTCTTCCGTGTACCTGTCGGGCTTATGGGGGTCCGTTCGGGTTTTATTTAAACTTGTGTACGAGTGTACCTTCGGGGTTTATGGGGGTCCAGTTAGGTTTAGTTTAGCATTACTTAGTCTACTTCTGATGCGCTCGTGTGCTTCGTTTCTTTTTCGTTTGACCTCTGTTATTGTAGATTCTATCCTTTCAGTCTGGTTTTACCTTTCTTTCTCAGTCGGCCTATGATGCCCACTGGGTACCTGTTGTATTAGTACTCATGCTACACTCTGCATTTGTTTTCGTGATACAGGTCCGAGCACCAGTTATCAGCGTTGATTTCGAGCCTGTAGCGGTCTATTCCGAAGATGAGGGTGAGCACAAGGCGTTCCGAGATTACCTGTCTCCTTCTATTATATATTTTGTCTTGTCTTTTTATTTTGAGAGAGATTGTTTCTGTGGTCCATTTTTGGGACTTGTACTCGTGTAGTAGTTCTGTACATATGACTTCCAAGTTCTGGGAGGTATTGTTATTGTATATAGATGTTTTGCTTCCTCATTTCTATATACCTTCCTTTCTTTTTGCTTTCGTATAGTTGAGGTTAGATCCCACCCTCAATCCCATTACGTCTAAGTTCTGGGATAGGGTCTTGGCTTGCCTATTGGTGGGTTGGTAGGCGCCATCATGACTCGAGAAATCAGGTCGCGACAAGTTAGTATCAGAGCCCCAGGTTCGTTGGTCTCACTCGTACAGAGCTAACGCCTAGTAGAGTCCTGCGGATCGGCATGGAGACGTCCATGACTTTTCTTCGGGAGGCTACAGGATGTATTTTAGGAGGTTTTCTTATTTTGTGTCATTTTCGTGCGTCGTTGTCCTGTTGGTTTCATGAAATCTCACTTGTTTAACTCTGTCGCAGGATGGCTCGCACGCGTAGTAGAGGTCAACCCCGAGGTCGAGGTGGTGTTGCGGCACCAGACCATGATAGAGCGAGGACTCTAGAGCCAGAGGCGGAGCCTCGGGTTGAGCAGATTCCTCCTCAGCCGGTGGGGCCGGACCAGCCCATCCACCGCCCCTGATCTTCAGGCGATACTTACGCAGATTTTAGCGGCTATAGGGGGTATGTAGCAGCAGCAGGCCCCAACACCTGTTCCAGAACTAGGTCAAGCACAGCAGGGTCAGCTTACCCCAGCGGTTCCAGAGATTCATTAGAAGGGTCAACCTATAATAGTGGCCCCAGAGGGTCAGTAGCCGCCAGCACCGGCCGCCGTTCAGCCGGATGCCTTAGATGGAGTTATGCCACTTCGGGAGCAGAAGATGCTTGGGGTGTTCCTAAGAATGACACCACCGAGGCTTTCTAGGACTATCAGAGACGACGCCCACGAGTTTATTACTTCCTGCCGGGAGAGATTGCAGGCCCTTGGGTTGGTGGAGTCTAGAGGAGCTGACTTCACAGCTTACCAGTTAGATAGACCAACCAGGCAGTAGTGGCGCTCATTTATGGAGACCGTGCCAGCTGGGTCCCAGCTGGTATCGTGGACAGAGTTTTCTGAGGCCTTTCTGGCTAGGTTTATTCCACGAAGCGTCAGAGACCGACTTCGAGATGAGTTTTCCAGGTTGGAGCAAGGCTCCATGACGGTATCGGAGTACGAGGCTAGATTTCACGAGTTATCCCATCATGCTACCATGGTATTGCCTACGGAGGAGGATAGGATTAGGTGCTTTGTCAGAGGCTTGAGGTTGTAGCTGCGTATTGAGTCGCAGTCTATGGTATTAGCGGGCCGTTCTTTTCTGGATGTTGTGGACCATGCCAGTACGATTGCGCAGCTCCATCGCGAGGCCCAAGGGGGCAGCGGCAAGAGGGCTCGGCAGGATGATGGCTCTAGTAGGCACCGTCCCAGGCCCAGGGATACTCAGGACCGAGTCCAGCAGAGGTTCCAGTTAGGTCAGTCTAGTCGCCCATTTCAGGCAGCACTGTGGACTTTAGAGGGTCACCAGCACCATCAGGGTGGTTATAGTGCCGGTTCGAGCCAGGGCCGAGATGGTTTCTAGACAGGTTCTTCAGGTCGGGGTGGCCGGCCTCCAGCTGAGTAGGTCTTCCCAGGGTTGCTTTACTTGTGGAGAGCTTGGTCATTGGGCTAGGGAGTGCCCTATCTCCAGATCAGCTTTACCAGCTCCTAGGCAGCGAGACCAGTTTCAGCAGTAGGACCTCTAGCTAGAGGAGGAGGTCAGCATCAGGGTGCGCGGGGAGGTCCCTGAGAAGGCAGGACATGTGGCAAGGTGGATGTTCATGGTAGAGGCACCCAGGGCCATTTCTATGCAGTTCCAGCCAGAGCAGAGGCCGAGGTGTCTGATGATGTGATCACAGGTACGGTTCTTCTATGCCATCAATACGCTTTAGCTCTATTTGATCCTAGTTCTACATATTCATATTTATCTGCTTATTATGTTCCTCGTTTGAGGGTGAGCCCAGAGCCTTTAGTGGTACCTTTGCGTGTATCGACCCCGGTAGGGGATTCTTTAGTAGTGGATCAAGTGTGTAGATCCTGTGTGGTGACTATCCGAGGGCAGGACACTTGGGCTGATCTTATTGTGTTGAGTATGCTGGATTTTGATATGATTTTGGGCATGGATTGGTTATCCTCTCACCAAGAGGTCTTGGATTGTTATGCCAAGACCGTTACTTTAGCCAGGCCTGGTATTCCACCGGTGGTGTGGTAGGATTCTCGCAGTCGTACACCAGTTGGGGTGATTTCTTGTATTCAAGCCCAGAGGCTTGTGGATAGTGGATGTTGGTCTTATTTGGCTTATGTTAGATATGTTAGTAGGGAGATCCCTACGGTGGAGTCACTGCCTATAGTCCGAGAGTTTGCTGATGTGTTTCATGCCGACCTTCCTAGCCTACCCCCAGAGCAAGATATTGATTTTTCCATTGATTTGGAGCTGGGTACTCATCCTATTTCCATCCCACCGTACCGTATGGACCCTGCAGAGCTGAAGGAGCTAAGTGTTCAGCTTCAGGACCTCTTAGGTAAGGGGTTCATTCAGCCTAGTGTATCGCCTTAGGGTGCCCCAGTTTTATTTGTGAAGAAGAAGGATGGTACCATGCAGATGTATATTGATTACTGGCAGCTGAATAAGGTGACGGTTAGGAACCGTTACCCCATGCCTCATATTGATGATCTGTTTGACCAGCTTCAGGGTGCCGCAATGTTTTCTAAGATTAACTTGAGATCTGGCTATCATCAGTTGAGGGTTAGATCTGCGGACATCCCTAAGACAACATTTAGGACTTGTTACGGCCATTATGAGTTCCTAGTGATGTCTTTTGGGTTGACTAATGCCCCTGCCGCTTTCATGGACTTGATGACTCGTGTATTCAGGCCGTATCTGGACTCCTTCATTATAGTCTTCATTGATGATATCTTGGTTTACTCGCGGAGCCATAGTGAGCATGAGCAACACTTGAGGATAGTGCTCCAGACTTTGAGAGATGATCGGCTTTATGCCAACTTTTCAAAGTGCGAGTTTTGGCTTGAGTCTCTAGCCTTCTTGGGGCACATGGTGTCCAAGGATGACATTATGTAGATCCGGCGAAGATTGAGGTTATTCGTGATTGGGCTAGACCCACTTCTGTGACTGAGGTTTGGAGCTTCGTCGGATTGGCAGGGTACTATAGACGTTTTGTGGAGGGTTTCTCTACTATAGTAGCACCTTTGACTTGGTTGACTCACCAGGATGTTCCCTTTATGTGGTCGGAGGAGTGTGAGAGGACCTTTCTGAGGCATAAGGAGTTGCTTACCACCGCTCCTATATTGACACTTCCAGTTGAGGGCGAGGGCTTCAAGGTCTATTGTGAGATCTACACCGACCACATGAGCCTCCAGTATATTATTACCCAGAGGGATCTTAATTTGAGGTAGCGCCGCTGGATTGAGCTCTTGAAGGACTATGAACTCTCTATTCTCTATCATCCGAGCAAGGCGAATGTGGTAGCGGACGCCTTAAGCCTGCAGGCAGTGAGTATGGGTAGTCTAGCCTTCCTTTTTGTGTCGGAGCGACCCTTGGCTTTGGACATCCAGTTCTTAGCCAATCAGATGATCATGCTTGATGTTTCAGATTCCAACTGGGTGTTAGCCTATATGGGTGTTCAGTCATCTCTACTAGATCAGATTCATAGTCGTCAGTTCGAGGATAGGTCTTTGGTGGCACTCAGAGATAAAGTTTTGGCGGATGATGCTAGGCAGGCTACCTTAGATTCAGATGGGGTTTTGAGATTTGCTGGCCAGATTTGTGTTCTAAGAGTTGGGGACTTGGTACAGTTGATCCTTAGCGAGGCCCATGATTCGAGATATTCCATACATCCAGGCATCGCTAAGATGTATCGTGATCTGAGGTAGCACTACTGGTGGAGAGATATGATGAGGGACATCTCTGACTATGTGTCCCATTGCTTGTGTTGTCAGCAGGTGAAGGCTGAGCATTTGAGGCCTGGTGGTGAGCTGCAGAGATTGCCTATTCTTGAGTGGAAGTGGGAGCGTATCACCATGGATTTCATTGTGGGGTTTCCTCGGACTCCTAGAGGTTTTGACAACATTTGGGTCATCGTGGATCAATTGACCAAGTCAACACACTTCATTCCAGTTCATACATCCTTCAGTGCTGAGAGGTTAGCTCGTATCTACATTCGAGAGGTGGTTCGTCTTCATAGGGTGCCTATTTCTAACATTTCAGACCGGGGTTCACAGTTCACCTCCAGCTTTTGGTGAGTATTTCAGGATGAGTTGGGCACTCGTGTTGATCTTAGCACAACATTCCACCCGCAGACTGATGGCCAGTCAGAGCGCAATATTCAGGTTCTCGAGGATATGTTGTGGGCCTGTGTTATGGACTTTGGAGGCTAGTGGGACTAGTTCTTACCATTGGCTAAGTTTGCGTACAACAACAGCTGCCATTCTAGCATTCAGATGGCCTCGTTTGAGGCCTTATATGGTAGGCGTTGTCGCACTCCAGTTGGATGGTTTGAGTCTACGGAGCCTAGGCCGCGTGGTACAAATCTGTTTCAGGAGACCTTAGCATATGTGAGGATGATTCAGGATCGGCTTAGGACGGCTCAAAGTAGACAACAAAGTTACGTAGATCGCAGGCGATGGCCGCTGAGATTTTCCTTTGGTGATAGAGTATTCCTCCGAGTATCGCCCATGAAGGGCGTGATGAGATTTGGGAGGCGGGGAAAGATTAGCCCCAGGTTTATCGGGCCTTTTGAGATCTTGAGGGTAGTTGGAGATATGGCCTATGAGTTAGCTTTACCCCCAACATTCTCAGCTATTCATCCAGTCTTTCATGTTTTGATGTTGTGCCAGCATGTTCCAGATGAGTCCCATGTGCTCCAGTATGATGACATTGCGTTGGATGACCGCCTGACCTATATTGAGGAGCCGGTTGCTATTTTGGCCAGAGATGTGAGGCAGCTGAGGTCTAGAGCCATTTTTGTGGTTAAAGTCCGATGGAGGCATCGCCCAGTCGAGGAGGCTACCTGGGAGACCGAGCGGGAGATGCGGGAGTAGTACCCCAGCTTATTTGAGCCCTCGTGTACTTCTTGATTCCTACTTTCGCGGACGAAAGTTCTTTCAGTAGTGGATGTTGTAATGACCCTTCATGTCATTTGTGTGTTTGTGCCTTCTTCCTGTCGTTTAGAGCGTTCCTGTAGCGACCCCAAGTCATTAATGACTTGCTGGCACTGTAGGTTCGATTGCCTGGTCGTTCGTTTGGGTGTTGTGCATGTTTTCCTATTTTGGAGCTTTTGAAGCCTGGAAAGTTAATATCGGTCATAACCTTAGGTAAACTACCTCAGAAGGGAATTTTGACGGTTCTATCAGCTCCGGAGCGGCCAAATTAGGCTAGAAAAATGGTTGGCCCAAGTTCCGGGGCTTCCCGTGTGATTTTGGGGCCATTTGGCTCTTTATCCTTTAGAATTTGGCTTGAAGTTGACTTTGGTCAACATTCGTGGTAAACACGCCCAGCTGAGAATTCTGGGAGGTCTGGGGATCTTCATCTCTGCATTCCCAGATGGGCCTCCGCGTCCACGGAGGTGTGGATATTCTCTCTCCGCTTTTGCGGGCCCATGTCTCCGTTTGCGGAGCTCTGTGTTCCTTCTCCACGTTCGTGGGCCATTGGCCGTATTCGTGGAGGTATAATTGTTTTCCCTCCGCGTTCGCGGAGGTTAGCGGCTGGCAGTGTATATAAAAGGGAGGTCGGGTTAGTTGTTGAAGGAAGTTAGAAATTTCATATCTTTCTCATCTTAAATTGGTTTTCTGTGATTCCAAGTCCTGTGTGTTCAGAAGTTCATTCTCTTCGTTGGTAGTTGAGCAGAGGGTGTTGGGTAGTCCTCGATTCCCATGAATTTGAGGCGTACGTTGCTATCCTGTGCTTATGGTGTAAAGTTTTGCATCTATCATTTCTTTCTGTTGTTTGCTGTTTCGAACCCTGAATTATGTTCTGTCTTTGAACATAGGTTCGGGGGAAGGTTTAAGACCTTTTCACGGAATCAATTCTTGGATTTTCGAAGCGATTCCCACATTTTCTGATTTTTGACTCCTATTCTGATTTTTGACTCCTAAATTGGTCCGTCTCCATTTTTGTTGATCTTGGTGTCTAAACGATCGTACTGATGCTGTGATTCTGTTATTGATAGTGTGGCAGTGCTCTGAGGCCTTTCGGAAGGGAAAAGCTCCAACATAGTGATTTGGAGCGCGCGCGATCGGCCTTTTTGGTAGGTTACGACTTTCCTTCCTTTAGACAGAGCTTGAATGTGTGAATGCATGCTGACTTGTGTGAATCTGGGGTGGGTAACTTGTATTTCTTTTCTTCTTATCCGAATTCTTGCTTTAGGGTTGATTTCCGAGTTACTTCCAGAGTTAGTACCATGTTAGCGGAGGGGTTACTTATCGGTGTTTTATGATTAGCTGTTGGACTGTTTATATGTTGCTGCATGCAGATTCTCTGGTTTGCCGCTTATTGTATTGGAGTTATCTCTGGCGTTAATTTAGGATAGAGTAGTATTGACTTAGGCCCATGCACCTGTTTGACCGTGTTATGTATCCGACTTCAATTCGGATGACTAGGTCCTTGCAAATTGGCATAGCAGACTTGGGTCTGATAGTTTGAGTCCGGTTTGGGCTTGGTGTGGTGTGCCTTTCTAACTTCTTTCCCCATTTCTGTGGTGCCGATGTGTCGTCGGAGGCGTGTTGTTTTCCTTGGCTATCGGATGTTTCGAGATCAGTTCGGCGGTACTGTGGTTGGTAGTGGATGGCGATCCATGTTAGCTTGGTGGTTGGGATACCTGGACGGCCCAGCGTACTCTACTGGCTTGGGTAGGCCCCCCGGGAGTATTAGCAAAGTGGACAGCTGGGTATGACATACTTCGGTTGTCCAGCGTACTCTACTGGTCTGGGTAGGGCCCCCGGGAGCTGCTGTCTGGCTGGCGGCCCGATTTGAAAGTCAAACTTGTGACCAGGTTGGAGTTGGCTGTTTGGGTTCGGTGGAGTTGGATGGTGGATTCGATATATGGCTTTGGTCTTCCTTCGTTCTCATAGAATAACTCTTCTATGTACCTGTCGGGCTTATGGGGGTCCGTTCGGGTTTTATTTAATCTTGTGTATGAGTGTACCTTCTGGGCTAATGGGGTCCAGTTAGGTTGCTGTACTTAGTCTACTTCTGATGCGCTCGTGTGCTTCGTTTCTTTTTTGTTTGACCTCTGTTATTGTAGATTCTATCCTTTCAGTCTGTTTTTACCTTTCTTGCTCAGTTGGCCTATGATACCTACTGGGTACCTATTGTATTGGTACTCATGCTACACTCTGCATCTGTATTCGTGATGCAGGTCCGTGCACTAGTTATCAGCGTTGATTTCGAGCCCATAACGGTCTTTTCCGGAGACGAGGGTGAGCACATGTCATTCTGGGATTACCTGTCTCCTTCTGTTATATATTTTGTCTTGTTTTTTGCTTTTGATACAACTTGTTTCTGTTGTCCAGTTTTGGTACTTGTACTCATTTAGTAGTTTTGTACATGAGACTTCCAGGTTCTTAGAGGTATTGTTATTGTATATAGATGTTTCGCTTCTGCCTTTCTTTATCTGTTCCTTTATTTTTTCTTCCGTATAGTTGAGTTTAGATCCCACCCTCAATCCCATTACTACTAAGTTCCAGGATAGGGTCTTGGCTTGCCTACTAGCGAGTTGGTAGGCGTCATCATGACTCGAGAAATTGGGTCGTGCCATTTGCTTTTGAGACAACCCTATTTTTTTGTCAACTTTTGGGACTTGTACTCTTTTGTTAGGACAACTCTGTAGTTGTGACTTCTAGGTTATGGGGGAAGGGGATCCTTTCTATATATAATTTTTATTTGCTTTCGCTTCTATCGAGTTTTGTTGCTTAAAGTATTGTTTCTGCTTATTTCTACCCTTATACTCATTACCTGTCATTCTAAATTACAGGTTGGTTTACCTACTGGTGGATTATAGTAGGTGTCATAACTATTCGAGAATTGGATCATGACAAAACCAGTACATGCACCTCAACAATTCTCAATATGATTCTAAGGTATCTACGGATGACATCATGCAATCAATGGGAACCATGCATACACAACTGACCCATGACCCTAAAACCAGTGATCATATAATGTTTTCCTAATGCCCTCCCAATAAAGATGTCCCACACTTGATTTGCAATTTAAAACGGGACACAACAAATACTTTCACGCTCATAAAAAAGTTCAGACAATGTAAGTACAATACCATAGGCTTGCCTTAATTTTCTACATCTTTGTATTTAGCCAGTCAATTTAGGACCACTATAGGACTTTATTGGGTTTGTAGTGTAGGCTGTGGGATGGGTTTGATACATTTGGGTTGGATTGGCTTAACCCTCCATTATACTACACTATTTTTCCCCTTTTTCTTTTCAAACTTTCTTTTTACATTTTCTTTCTTCTTAACACACATCACGCTCAATTTATTTCTTTGGTGTGACCAACATGTTCTTTTCATACCCAATTTTGTTACCCATAAAACCATCACCCTTAACTTAGGCATTTATCTTAAGTTATAGCTTAGAGTCCAAGAACGGACTTGGCCAAGTTTGGGTATTAATCAAAAGTGGGAAGGTGAGTAGGCTAGACAAACAAAAGCGTTACCTTAGGCTTAAAAAAATGGGATTAAGGTATTTATTTTATTCATTTGGTTAGTCATTTAGGTTGTAGTGGACTTAACTCAAAAATGTCCTATGGTCCTTTCCTGACTCGACTATCCCATTACATCGATGAGACTTACTTGGCAAGTTCTTGATTGTACAGACAAAGTAAGAACTACGTAATTATGACTCACACATGTCACACCCCTTTTTGATGGAGTTTTTCAATATAAGTGACGATATTGAGAAAAGATTATTTTTATTTATTTCAGAGTCGCCACTTGAAATTGCATAATAGTGTTCCTAGACACTTTTTTTTAATTTCTAATCAAAAGAAAATGACTCTTTATTTTGGGTCTGCGAAAATAAAAGACTGGGTAAGTAATTATGTTGATCGAGGGGAAGGTATGAGGCACCCCTCGATCCCCCTAGTTCTAGCACGGTCTTTTTTATCAACGTATACTTATCTTTAACTCTTTTGGATAAATTGAGTTTATAGGCCATTATTCACTCATATTTTTAATTGTCGAACTTTTGTTGGTTTCAACCTAGATGTATCACTGCATTCTTGGTCTTCATATTTAGAGGCATAAATGCCTTCTTCACATCTCACTTAATTTTTTTGTCCACAAATATTAATTTAAACTAAGGAAAAGTTAGTTATTAAAATAATTTGGTCAAGGTGCATCACGACATCCTTGAATCTTTTTTAAGTGTCTCAAAAAGATGTACAACCACAATCTTTATCGAAATCAATTTTTTTTATTTTATAGGAAAAAACCTATGCTGGTCTAATGCTAAAGTTATTTATTCATCTTTTGTAAATTCAAGATTACTATTCTTTTTCCTTACTACAATTCCTTTCAATTTTAATTTTTCCCATGAATTTTGGGATGCTGGATCATCGAAGACAAAGTGGCCAAAGCATCAGCAATCTCATTATGAATTCTAGGAATGTGTCTAAACTTCACTGACAAGAACCATTGACAAGATCTTGTAAACAATGTTGTTATGGTATGAGCTTTAAATCACGAGTTTCCCATTCCCCTTGAATTTGATGGACTAGCAAGTCTGAGTGTCCTAGCACTAATAATTCTAGGATTCCCATGCCAGTAGCTAATCTCAAGCCCAAGAAGCAAGCTACTTACTCCAACAAATTGTTGGTACGATAGAATCTAAAGTGGGCTGTTACAGGGTAATATCCCCCCTTATTCAGGCATAAGAATGACTCCTATCCTAACTCCTTTCTTGTTAGAGGCCCAGTCAAAGAACAACTTCCATCCTGGATTGTTATTGAGAATAACTTCATCGACACATGATATACCTTAGTCAAGAAAATAAGTCTTAATTGGTTCATATCCTTCATCAATGGAGTTATCTGCCAATTCGGTCTGTGTCACATAGATAATGTCAAATTCTGTGAGTAATATTTTCCATTTCGCAAGCCTTCCAGTGGGCATGGGCTTTTGAAAGATGTATGTTAAGGGATGCAAATGAGAAATGAGGTAAGTAGTGTAGTATGAAAGGTAATGCTTCAACTTCTGTGTTACCCAAGTCACGATACAACACGTCCTTCTAAGAAGAGTGTAATTAGACTCATAAGTGGTAATTTACTACTGAGATAATAGATGGCCTACTCCTTCTTACCAGTGACATCATATTGACCCAATACACAACCAAAAGAATTATCCAACACTAACATATGCAATATCAATGGTCTGCCCAGCTCAGGAGGATACAACACAAGTGGATTCGATAAGTACCTTTTGATTCTGTCAAATGCCTCTTGACATTCTTCGGTCCATTCAACCATAAAATTCTTCTTTAATAACTTTAAAATGGGTTGTCATGTGTTGAGGAATGAATCAGCTAATATAGTTTAGTCTTCCTAAAATGCTCATCACCTCAGTTTTGTTTTTTGGCAGTGGCAATTTCTGAATAACTTTTATCTTTGAAGGATCTAACTCAATACCTCGTCGACTAACTACAAACTTCAAAAGCTCCCCTAATGGTACTTCAAATACACATTTACTGTATTAAGTTTGATATTATACCTATGAAGCCTTTCAAAGAATTTCCTTAGGTCTTTGACATGGTCCGAGTGTCCTAGCACTAATAATTCTAGGATTCCCATTCCAGAAGCTAATCTCAAGCCCAAGTTGCAAGCTCCATACTCTAACATATTGTTGGTACAATAAAATCTAAAGTGGGCTGTTACAAGGTAATATTCCCCTTATTCACTCATAAGAACGACTCCTATCCTAATTCCTTTCATGTTAGAGGCCCAGTCAAAGAACAACTTCCACCCTGGATTGTTATCGAGAATAACTTCATCGACACATGATATATCTTTGTCAAGAAAATAAGTCTTAATTGGTTCATATCCTTCATCAATGGGGTTATCTGCCAATTCGGTCCGTGTCACATAGATAATGTCAAATTCTGTGAGTAATATTTTCCATTTTGCAAGCCTTCCTGTGGGCATGGGCTTTGAAAGATGTATGTTAAGGGATGCAAGTGAGAAATGAGGTAAGTAGTCTAGTATGAACGGTAATGCTTCAACTTCTGTGCTACCCAAGTAATGGTACAATATGTCTTCCAAGAAGAGTGTAATTAGACTCATAAGTGGTAAATTTACTGCTGAGATAATAGATGGCCTGCTCCTTCTTACCAGTGACATCATGTTGACCCAATACACAACCAAAAGAATTATCCAACACTAACATATGCGTTATCAATGGTCCGCCCGGCTTAGGAGGATACAACATAACTGGATTCGATAAGTACCTTTTGATTCTGTCAAATGCCTCTTGACATTCTTCGGTCCATTCAACCATAACATTCTTCTTTAATAACTTAAAAATGGGCTCTCAAGTCGTCGTGAGTTGACCAATGAATTTGCTGATATAGTTTAGCCTTCCTAGAATGCTCATCACCTCATTTTTGTTTTTTGGCAGTGGCAATTCCTGAATAGCTTTTATCTTTGAAGGATGTAACTCAATACCTCATCGACAAACTATAAACCCCAAAAGCTCCCCTGATGGTACTTGAAATACACATTTACTGGATTAAGCTTGAGATTATACCTATGAAGCCTTTCAAGGAATTTCCTTAGGTCTTTGACATAATTTGACTGCTTTTTTAATTTAATGATCACATCATCCACATAAACTTCTATCTCTTTATGCATCATATCATGAAACATGATTGTCATCGCCCTCATGTAAGTTGCTGCCACATTTTTTAAATCTAAATGACATTACTCAATAATAATATGTACCCCATGATGTGATAAAATATGTTTTTTCTCCGCATCCTCATTATCTATAAGGATCTGGTGGTACCCTACATAATAATCCACAGAAGATGCAATTTTATGCTTAACACAGTTATCCAACAAAATATGGATATTGGGCAATGGAAAGTCATCTTTTGGACTTGCTTTGTTTGAATCATGATAACCAACACACACTCAAACCTTTCCATCTTTCTTTTGGACAGGGACAATATTGGCTAACCAAGTAGGATATTGAGCGACTCGAATGACTTTGTCCTGAAGTTCCTTTGTGATTTCCTCTTTAATTATTACACTCAAATCACTTTTAAGCTTTCTCAACTTTTGTTTAACCGGAGGAAATGTGGGGTTAGTCGGCAACTTGTGAACCACCATGTTAGTGATCAACCCAGGCATATCATCATAAGACCATGCAAAAACATCCTTGTAATCCAACAAAGCCTGGATTATCTCTTCCTTTTGTTATTGTCGAGCATGTATGCTTATCTTAGTCTCCCTAATATTTTCAAGATCTCCTAAATTGATTGCCTTAGATTCACTCATGTTAGGGTTTGATTTATTCTAAAAATGTTCAAAATCCTTTCTTAGTTTCTCAAATACTTCATCTTCATCATATTCGACTTCTCGGCTTATTATTTCAGGATTGGATTGGATTTCAAGATCTGGCAGAAAATTCTCCATGCATATGATATCCCTAGAATCGGCATAGAAAGACTTTATAAAATAAAGCAAATAAGTATATTAGAGTGAAATAGAAAAATGAAAACTAAATTTCACTGAAAGGAAAGATAGAAGGGTTTGTACAATAAAATAAACAAGATATAAATTCGAATTACGACCCTTGAATAAATCGGATAACAAAAAGGAAAACAAGATAGACTACAAAGACTCCTTGTAAGGAGAGGAGTGGCCTCCTAATTGTTCAGCTGGCATCAGGGACAATGAATTTCATAGCTCTATTACTACGGTCTTCTCTGACTTCAACCATATCGGCCTAGACAAACAAGTTCTTAATGGTGGATCAATTCTCAGTCAACATCCAATACTGGCTTTGGGAGTGGTAACCCAAAAGATTCTGCTGTGTAGCTTTTGAAGAAGGATTTGTATATTAGAGGTATCAGCTTGGTAAGTGACCATACATCTCTTTTCTGCTTCTTGGCCTTCATTTTGTCCTCGACTATGGGCTTGTATCCCAAGTTAAAAGTACCAAGGCTCTTTCTTGGACTCACTGGATGAGCTTTGCGTTGCAAGAAGATCCCCAAGTTGTTTCTTGGTTTAAACCCATACTTCAACATTTCATTTACCACCATCACATATGCCACAGACAATCATGGTTTTTAAATGAGATTCCCCTCAAGGATATGCTCAATAACCACTACCTCAAAAGCTTGATAAACTAGTGCCTCGGTCGCATTGTTTGCCTTGATAATGGGAATAAAGTCCTTGAAGATAGACATGCCCCCTTTACCGTGAACAATTACTTCTTGTCGTTCGTATTTAAACTTGATCATTTGATGCAATGTAGATAGGACTGCCCTATCCGTATGCACCTATGGTCTCCCCAACAATAGATTGTAGGACGCATTGATATTTAATACTTGAAAGTCTATGGTAAAATCAATGGACCCTATTATTAGTACAAGTTCTATCTCGCCAATGGAATATGTTTTTTTTCTCCATCAAAAGCTCACATACATTATAGGGTTGTACCCTTTAAGTAGTGATATTCAGTTTTTGCAGAGTAGACTAAGGACAAATATTTGCCTCAGATAATCCATCAATTATACCTTGAGTGACATAGGAAACCTCACACTTTACAGTAATATAACGGCCTTAGTTTTATCTAGTGCCTTCCACCGATAGTTCATCATCTGAAAAGGTGATCCTGTTTATCTCAAAGATTCTCCCAGTGATTTTTTCTAATTGACTTACTGTACCTTCATTAGAAACATGTGCTTCATTTAAAATCTTCATTATAGCTTTACGATATTCATCTGAGTGTATCAGCAAAGACAACAAAGAGATTTGGGCTAGAGTTTTCTTTAACTATTTCACAATGGAATAGTCTGGCAATTTCATCATTTTTAAGAAATTCTCTTCTTCTTTTTTGTGATCGGATTCTTAATCGGCATTTGGTCATTTCTTACTTGTTTAATTCTCCTTAACTCTATTCGGGCATAAAGTCTCCCCGAACGGGCCATTCCCCCTACTTCATCTACTTCTTCATTGACTTCTTACCCTTTGTATGTCATCACAATATGCTTATAATTCCAAGGGACAACCTTGGAGTTAAACATTGGAAGTTGTGACACTGTCTTAATAATCACTAGTGAAATAGAAGCCCCTTGCACAGTCAGGATAGGCTTGCTTGGCCCTCATGGAGCTATCAACTTTGCTTCTCCCTGACTTAGCCAAACATCTTCAGATGCTTTTTTCACAGTTAGGATGGGTGTGTTTTGTGGGCTCAAATTTTCCAACATCTTTTTCAATTTTGAAGGCACTGCTTTTGTCAAGTCAACAATATTCGTCAAACTCTTTATACCAGTTTTGACCTTAATGATAGACTTGTATGGACTGCAAACTCTTTGCTACCATCTATCATCTCTAACATGTTTATTTCATTATGTATTTACAATGGGTTTTGATTGATGTTTGGTCCATTTAGGCTTTTTACTATAATTCAATATGTATCAGTCAAATCTTGGATTGCATTTTTCAGGTACCATCATTTATCTATGTCATGCCCTGGGCATCTGAACAATATGCACATCTTTGAGAATAATCTAGATTTCTTGGGAGAGGATTCAAGATCCCTTTTTTAATTGGACTGAAAACATCCAGCGCCCTTAATTTTTGGAACAAGCTAGCATAGGATTCTTTAATAGGTGTGAAATCATCCTTAGCTACATTTCCCTTCTTGTACTCCGGCCTGGGATGAAAAGGGACTCTAGTAGTATTGTGGTAAATTTGTGGGAGATGTGGACGATTTTGAGGAGTTGGTGCACATCATTCTGAGTAAAAAGGGGGTTGAGCATATGGTTTTGCACTGTAAATGGGATATGGAGGATATGAAGTGTTATATTGTAAGGTTTAGGAAGGAAAGTAGTGTTTTAGGTGGTTATATGGATCTTGGACACAGGTCCGAGGCCCTGATACAATGGTAGCTACATCTTTCTTTCTTTTCTTCCCTCTAAGACTTCATGAGCCATTTTGAAGTACGTGCATCATGGCTTTTAAAGCAGCTTGTCTTATAATATTTCTAGGCATAATGCCACTTTCCACCATTCCCCTAACCTTAATAACCTCGATGAATGTTTTTCCAATAGAAAATCCAAGTAATGAAAGTAGTCAAGTTCTTGCACTTGGGGAAAGACGCCGATCATCTTCGACTCCTTTATTGGGGGCTTACCCCTAGCAGCTTGCTCCCTTCACCTAACAACATATTCATAGAAATTTTCGGTGGTCCTTTTCATCATGTTGGCAAGTGAGGTGCGGTCTAGTATGATGTCAATATTGTATTGGAATTATTGTACATAACAATGAGCAAAATCATCCCATGTATGCTAATTGCCAATATCTTGATCTTTGAACCATTTAGTTGCAATTCCCACCAGACTTTTGTAACAACTCGTAAATTAGATCAGAGAACAACTGCATATTTTGGCTACGGGTTGTGTCTTACGAGACCAGTCTATAGTTTGTACGAGTTTCTAAGGGTCGTAAATGGAACTCATAGGAAGTTAGTTGAGATTTGGGAAATTCTAGTTTCTGAAGTTTGACCTACGAATAGCCAGGACAAGCCATAGGATGTTTGATGGGTTGTAGAATAGTTTTGTAGAAGTGATTCAGACTTGGTGAAATTTTAGACTTGAATTTGAGGATTACGGATGGGGTCTACAGGGTGTAGAAGTTTCGACAATCCGTAGGATGGTGTCATAGGAAGTTGGCCTATTTTAGGTCCTAGTAACTCAACCTATGGTTTTCCAGTACGGTCCATTGGAATTTCTACTGCCCATAGGTCCAAACTGTAGGGTCCTTCAACAGTTATTTATTAAGGGTATTTGGGTCTTTTCTTATTTCATTTTGACCCTAATTCTAATTCCTATAACTATCCTTCTATTCCTAAAATTACCTAAACCCTTTCATTCTCTCAAATCCCTAATTCCCATCCAAGTTCATCCTCCCCAAATTCTGTCAAGTTCAAGGAAGAAGAAGCTAGGGATTCAAATCAAGTCTCCTTTTTTCTCCCTTGTTTTTGGGCTTTGATCATCAAGGTATGTGGGATTTCACTAATGAATTTCATTCATCCATTAGGTCCCAAAAGATTTCAATTCCCCAATTCAATTTCATCAAAATTGATTAGGTTTTCACCCAATATTCCATGGGTTCTAGTTGTTATAATTCAATTGTTTAATTATAGTCTTCTTATGGATAATTTGATTCAAATACATGTTTTTAATTGATTTTATATGGATCCATGCATTGATCATGATTCTTGACTATGAATCTATGAAGATTGAGAGAACATGAAGAAAAACTATGAATCTATGTATAATATTTTATGAAAGTTTATGCATGATTTATGAAAATAATGTTCTATGATCTAAGGTTGCTTTTAATCTAAAGCATAAATGAAATTGTGAAAGGTTTTGTCACATATAAGGAATCATGGTTTGGTGAAAGGTTTTCTCACACATGCATGATTCATGATTTAAAAAGCTACTCTATGATGATTTAAGCTTGGATTAGTGGCTTAATTGTGCTTTTCCATGTATGATATTATGATTATGAAAATGACTATTTTGTTGGAATTTTACTTAGCACTGAGAGGATATTAAGATGAGTCTCTCTCGTTAGTAAAAACCATGTCTCTAGTAGCAATCTCCTTGTCCCTAACTACGTGCCCCCATAGGATTGTCTTTGGAAGACATAGCTAGTGGATCCACCTAAGCTAGAATTTGATGGTCCTTACCTTGGCAAGTAGGACATCTCTTTTTGGTGTGAGAGCAAGACACCGGACTCCATGTTATAACTCTCATGGTTTATGTCGGTTAATGGTAAATATCCCACAAAACAAACTAAGTAACTTTCAAAAGTTTTATCAAGATTTCAATATGAATTTAAGATACATTGACCAAGTTCATAAATTATGATTCTTCTTTAAAAGTTTTTCTATATTTTAACTTGGTCATGCATATCATGTTTTCCTTTATGTCCCCTTATGATCATGTTTCATGTTTTTATGCATATCCCTCATACTTAGTACATTTCATGTACTAATGCATACTTGTGCCTACGTTGTCTAATAAGATAGGGTTCGTCGTTTCTCCTCCTCCCACCCGTGGTTAGTTTGTTGATTGATCATTGAAGACTTGGTGAGTCCTCATACTCTGAGGACCAAGTCACCCTTACTGTGCTTTCTTATGTTTTAGTTTTCAGACGTTGTATATGGTGTATGAGTTGCCTCCCAACCGTCCTTAATGTATTAGATTGGCTTGTCAAGACTATGATTAGACTTCTACTTTGATGTCAAACTCTTTTATGATATGAGGCCTGTTGCTTATTTTCTTGTATTTTCTATTATATTGTGTTGTATGTATGTTGGTGGCTCGTGTAGGGCCCCTTGGGGTTTTATACTCCATGTCATGTCTAGGGTGTACTTTGGGGTGTGAAAAACTTGGTATTCAGAGCACAACGTTTTAGAAAAGGTCCTAGGATGTCTGACAAGCCGCGTTGAGTAGAGTCTTGTTCATAAGTGTGAAGCGTGCCACTTTTATGAATATGAGGCTACAAAGTATTTAGGAAACTTCACTTCTTTCATTACTCTAAAGTCGTGTCATAGAGTCTATCTCTATAAAGGTCCTTCTCCTAAATTTTATCTGATTCTTTTCAGGATATGGCCCCACGAACAATTTATGTGAAAAGGAATGTGGGTGAAAATGTAGAGCTCGAGGTTCCTAAAGTCTCGATTGACCCTTTGGCCGAGCAAGTGACTCATGCTGAATTCCAAGTTACTTTTCATGTGTTGGCTTAAGCTATGACGACCCAAGTAAATAGAGAAACTGCTGCTCCCGTGAACCCAAATACAAGGATAAGAGACTATACTAGGATGAACCCTCTGGAGTTCCCTGGTTCCAAAGTTTATGAAGATCCTCAAGAGTTCATTGATAAGGTGTATGAAATAGTAGGAATTATGGGTTTGTCTATGGTAGGCAAGGTGGAATAGGCCTCTTATCAATTAAAGGGTGTTGCTCATGTTTGGTTCAACCAATGGAAGGAAGAGAGGGCGGTTGATACAGGTCCTCTTGATTGGGATAAATTCAAAGGAGCTTTTCTTGATCGTTTCTTTCCTCTTGAAATAAGAGAAGCAAAAGTGCTTGAGTTCATTAATCTCCGACAAGGAAATATGAGTGTGAAGGAGTATGCTTTGAAGTTCACTGAACTGGCTAAGTATGCTACAGCTATGGTTGTCAACTCTAGAGCAAGAATGAGTAAGTTTGTGTCGGGTGTGTCCGAAATGGTGGTCAAGGAGTGCCGTACCACCATATTGATTAAGGAGATGGATATATCCTGTTTGATGATACATGCCCAACAAATGGAAGAGAAAAAACTCAAGGAAAGAGCAAGAGAGTCCAAGAGGGCAAGGACCGATGATGGTGACTTTTCTCATTCTAGGTCCGGTGGACAAGGTCGTTCTAAATTTCAGCAAAAGTTTCCTGATCAAGGGTCTTCTAATGCTCCGACTCATAAGTTCAACAAAGATAGAGTGTCTAACCCTAAGCCTCAAGGAAATGGTGGAAATGGATCTTCTATATCTACTTGCACTAGGTGTGGCAAGAAACATAATTTAAAATGTTTTGCCGGTATGGATGGTTGCTTTAATCGTGGAAATAGTGGTCATACGATGAGAATTGTCCATTGCTTGCTACTAAGGGAAGGGATGGTAGGCAAGCTCCACATAGTGGTTCCGGTTTGGGTGCTCTAAAGCAAAACAAATTCTATGCTCTTTAGACTTGACAGGATCACGAGGGTTTCCCGGATGTTATAACAGGTATGTTGAAAGTCTTTCATCTTGATCTATATGCTTTTCTTGATCCGGGTACTACCTTGTCATTTGTTACTCTTTATGTGGCCATGAGATTTGATTTTGGTCCCGAAATCCTTTTTAATCCTTATGTCTCTTCTCCCATTGGTGATTCTATTCTTGCTAAGAGAGTTTATAGAAATTTTCCTATTTCTATTTCTAATAGAGTCACTCTTGTTGATCTTGTTAAGCTTGATATGTTGGATTTTGATGTTATTCTAGGGATGGATTGGCTCCATGCCTGTTATGCTTCCATAGATTATAGGACCCGATTGGTCACGTTCAAGGTTCCGAACGAACCTATCATGTCATGGGAAGAGGGAAATTATGTCCTTAAGGGTCAGCTCATATCTTTCCTAAAGGCTAGGAAAATGATTTCTAAGGGTTGCATTTATCATCTTGTTATGGTTAGGGATATGGATTATGAAACCCCTACTCTTGAGTCAATCCCAATTGTAAATGTGTTTTCAAATGTTTTCCCCGATGATCTTCCCGGTATTCATCCCAAAAAGGAAATAAACTTCAGTATTGACCTTCTTCCAGATATGTAGCCTATCTCTATTCCTCCTTACCATATGGCCCCGACAGAACTTAAGGAGTTAAAGGATCAATTGAAGTATTTGTTAGGTAAGGGTTTCATTAGAACGAGTACCTCTTCATGGGGGGTGCTCTAGTATTATATATTCAAAAAGAAGGATGGTTCTCTCTGAATGTGCATTGACTATCGGTAATTGAATAAGGTTACAATTAAGAATAAGTATAATATTCCAAGGATAGATGATTTGTTTGACCAACTCTAAGAAGCAAGTTACTTCTTCAAGATTGACCTTTGGTCGGGTTATCACCAATTGAGGGTGAAGGAGAGTAACATTTCGAAGATGGCATTTCAAACTCCGTATGGTCACTATGAGTTTTTGTTGATGTTTTTGGTTTGACTAATGCCTCGACAACATTCATAGATTTGATGAATAGGGTCTTTAAGTAATATATTGACATGTTCGTAATTGTGTTTATCGATGATATTTTGACTTACTCACAGAGTGAGGATGATCATGTTGAGCATTTGAAAATTGTGTTGCAAATTCTTAAAGATCGTGAATTATATGCTAAGTTTAGCAAGTGTCAGTTTTGGTTGAGGTCTGTTGCTTTCCTTGGCCATATTGTCTCTGGTGAAAGTACTCAAGTCAATCCTAAGAAAACTGACGCAGTTAAGAATTGGCCTAGACCTTTGTCTGCTTCAGATATTCATAGTTTCTTGGGTTTGTCAAGTTACTATAGGAGGTTTATGGAAGGATTTTCCTCTATTGCTTCACTTTTGATGACATTGACTCAAAAGCAGGTGCTATTCTTATGGTTGTAAGCTTGTGAGAAGAGTTTCCAAAAATTGAAAGACAGACTCACATCAGCCCTTATATTGGCATTACCTAAAGGATCGGATGGATTTGTAGTATATTGTGATGCTTCAAGGATTGGTATTGGTTTTGTTTAGATGCAACATAGGAAATTCATTGCTTATGCTTCAAGTCAATTGAAGATGCATGAAAAGAACTAACAGACTCATAATTTGGAAATAGCGGCTGTAGTGTTTGCTCTAAAGATTTGGAGACATTACCTATATGGAGTTCATGTAGATGTGTTTATCGACCACAAGAGTTTGAAATATGTGTTCACTCAAAAGGATTTGAATCTTCACCAAAGGAGATGGCTAGAGTTATTGAAGGATTATGACATGAGTGTCCTCTATCATCTAGGTAAAGCAAATATGGTGGCGGATGCTCTTAGTCGACTATCGATGCATAGAGTTGCTCATGTTGAGGATGATGAGAAAGAACTAGTTCGTGATGTCCATAGGTTGGCCCGATTGGGTGTTCACTTGGTTGATTCTAATAAAGGTGGTGTGATTGTTCAGGGTGGTTCAGAATCATCTTTTGTATCGGAGATAAAGGCTAAGAAAGATCTTGATCCGGTACTAGTTGACTTGAAGAAGCCGGTTTCTAAAAAAGCCTTTGAGGCATTCTCCCAAGGGGGAGAAGGTGTACTTCGATAGCAAGGTCGGTTATGTGTTCCCAATGTAGATGAGTTGAGAAAGCAGATTCTGATAAAAGCTCACAGTTCTCGGTATTCTATTCATGTGGAAGCCACCGAGATGTATCATGACTTGTGGGAAGTCTATTGGTGGAATGGGATGAAGAAGGATATTGCATAATTTATAGCTAAATGTCTGAATTGTCAATAAGTAAAAGTCAAGCATCTAAAACTCATTGCTTTGACTTATGACATTAGTATTCCTACTTGGAACTGGAAAGATTTGAATATAGACATCATTAAGGGTTTACCTCGTACCCGTCATTAGTTTGACTCGATTTGGGTTATTGTGGACTGAATGACGAAGTCAGCTCACTTTCCTCCCATAATGACTTTATTTTCAGCTGAGGAGTACGCCAAGCTTTATATTGTAGAAACAGTGAGGTTGCATGGAGTTCCTTTGTCCATTATCTCCGATCGTGGTATTTAGTTTACATCTCAGTTTTGGAGGTTGTTTCAGAAAGGTCTTGGTACCTAAGTGAAGCTTAGTATAACTTTTCATCCTCAGACTGATGGACAAGCTGAGCGTACAATTTAGACTTTGGAGGATATGTTGAGAGCATGAGTGATTGATTTCAAGGGTAATTGGGACGATCATTTGCCTTTGATTGAGTTTGCTTATAATAATAGATATCACTCTAGTATTAGGATGGCACCGTTCGAGGCCCTCTATGGTAGGAGGTGTAGGTCTCCTATAGGTTGGTGAGGTCACTTTGATAGGGCCCGAGTTGGTGCATGAGGTTATGGAAAAGGTTCAACTTTTTCGTGAGAGGTTGAAAATGGCTCAAAGTTGACAAATGTCTGATGCCAATGTTAGAAGAAGAGAGCTTGAATTTGATGTTGGTGATTGGGTTAACTTGAAAATCTCACCCATGAAGGGTGTAATGAGGTTTGGAAAGAAAGGAAAGCTTAGTTCCCGTTATGTGGGCCCATGTCATATTTTGAGGTGCATTGGCAAGGTTGCTTATGAACTTGAGTTGCCTAATGATTTAGCATCGGTACACCCATTATTCCATGTCTCTTTGTTGAAGAAGTGTTTTTGTGATCCGATATCCATTGTACCTTTGGAAGGTTTGGGAGTTAAATAAAATCTCTCTTATGAAGAGGTTCCGGTTGAGATTTTAGACTGACAAGTTCGGAAGTGGAGAAATAAAGTAGTTCTTTCTGTGAAGGTTCTTTGGAGGAATCAATCAGTTGAGGGTGCTACTTGGAAGGCCAAAGTCGATATGACGTCCTAGTATCCTCATATCTTTCCCTCCACTCCTATTCTAGATTGAGGTATTAGTTCCTCATGATTTATTCTTTCGGATTCATGCGTTTTAGTCATTCTCATGTTTCCATATGCATGCATGCTCATGAAAAACTTAATTTTTTTGTTATGAGTTAGCTTGGAGTGATTCTCCTTGTTTATGTGCATTATGATGAGAATTGCATTAATGTTGGATTGTTAGTTTCTCTCCTACTCTATTAATGCTAGATGACACTCGTAGGAACTGAGTTGAGATTTGGGAAATTCAAGTTTCTAAAGTTTGACCTAAAAATAGTCAGGACGAGCTGTAGGAAGTTTGACGGTCCGTACAGTGATTCCGTAGAAGTGATTCAGACTTGGTGAAATTTTGACCATAGAAGATTCGATGATCCGTAGGATGGTGTGGTAGGAAGTTGGCCTATTTTAGGTCCTAGTAACTCGACCTACGGTTGACTAGTAGGGTCTGTAGGAATTTCGACGGCCCATAGGGTCCTCCAGTAGTTATTTATTAAAGGTATTTGGGTCTTTTCCTATGCATCTAATACCTATACTATGTCACTTTGACCCTAATTCTAAGTGCTATAACCACCCTTATATTCCTAAAACTACCCAAACTCTATCATTGTCTCAAATCCCCAATTCCCATCCAAGTTCATCCTTCCCAAATTCACTCAAGTTCAAGGAAGAAGAAGTTGCGATTTCAAATAAAGTCTCCTTTTTCATCCCTTGCTTTTGGGCTTTGATCATCAAGGTATATGGAATTTTACGAATAGATTCCATTCATCCATTGGGTCACAAAAGATTTTGATTCCCCAATTCAATTTCATCAAAATTGATTAGGTTTTCATCCAATTCTCCATGGGTCCTAATTGTTATGATTCAATTGTTTAGTCTTCTTATGAATAATTTCGTTCAATTACATGTTTTCTAATTAATTTCATATGGACTCATATATTGATCATGATTCTTGAGTATGAATCTATGAAGATTATGAGAATATGAAGAAAAGCTATGAATCAATGAATAATGTTTTATGAAAGTTTATGCATGATTTATGAAAGAATGCTTTATGATTGAAGGTTTCTTTTAAGATAAGTATCAATGAAATTGTGAAAGGTTTTCTCACATATAAGGAATCATGGTTTGGTGAAAATTTTTCTCACACATGCATGATTCATGATTTAAGGAGGTACTCTATGATGATTTAAACTTGGATTAGTGAATTAATTGTACTTTTACATGTATGATGTTATGATTATGAAAATGACTATTCCGTTGAGATTTTACTTAGCACCAAGAGGATATTGAGATAGAGGCTCTCCCATTAGTAGAGGTCGGGTCTCTAGTAGCAATCTCCTTGTCTCTAACTATGCCCCATAGGTTTTTCTTAGAAAGACATAGCTAGTGGACCACCTAAGCTAGAAATTCATGGTCCTTACCTTGGCTAGTAGGACATCTCTTTAATGTGTGGGAGCAAGACATCAGACTCCATGTTATAGCTCACATGGTTTATGTCGGTTAACGATAAATATCCCACAAAATGAACTAAGTAACTTTCAAAGGTCTTATGAAGCTTTCAATATTAATTTAAGATGCATTGACCATGTTCATGAATTATGATTCTTCTTTAAAAGTTTTGCTATGTTTTGTCTTGGTCATGCATATCATGTTTTCCTTTATGTCCCCTTATGATCATGTTTCAAGTTTTTATGCATATCCCTCATACTTAGTACATTCCATGTACTAATGCATACTTGTGCCTACATTGATGTCACGACCCAAAATACCCCCTAGGTGTGACATAGTGTATAGGAACCCGAAAATCCCAACACAAGCCACTTAGCATAAATATACATAAGGTAAAGACAAGAATGAGGAAAAGATAGACAATCTCATAAAAGTAAAGCGTTTACAAGTGAAAGTCTTGACTATGTCTCAAAAGCCATCTAATACAATAGAATGATCGGGACGTAACCCGTACATCATATACAAGTCTGAAACTGAAAGTAAAGAAAGCAATAAAGTCTCTTCATCCTCGAAGCATGAGGACTCACCAAGGCTGATAGCTCGAACTCTGAGAACAACTAACCACGAGAGTGCAAAGGATTACTGTCTGACCTTACATTATAAGAGAATGTAGGCACAAGTATGCATTAATACATGGAATGTACTAAGTATGAAGCAAATGAATATAATCACATAAATCATGCCAATGAGATGCTTTCATATAGAAAATCATGCTAGTGAGATATCATCATGAACATGCAATGACCATACTAAATCATGTGACAATAAGGGTTAGGAACTCAATGCATAAACATGGTCAATGCAAGCTAGTCATATCATAAGTCTTGTGAGATACTTCTAGTACCCTAGTTCATTATTATGGGATTTTTAAATTTAACCGACATAGACCATGTGAGCTATAACATGGAATTCAGTGTTTGCCCCACACCGAAAAGGGGAGTGATGTCTACCCCACATCACTAGAAGGGGTGTCCTACTTGCTAAGGTAAGGACCATAAATCTGTACCTTACATGGATCCACTAGCAATGTGTCTATCTGAGACAAAACCTATGAGGCACGTAGTTATGGGACTTAGGGATTGCTACTAAAGGTCCACAGACGCTAAACGGAAACCTTTATCCCAAATGCCCGCTCGGTGCTAAGTAAAATCCCAAGGAATAGTCAATTAAGCTTATTCATATTTTAACCAAGAAAGAGGTATATCTAGGGTTACCAAATCCAAGCTAAGATCATATCAAGAAGTTTCAACTACCATGGGCTTGCCCAAGCTTACATCATTAGAATAGCTCCTAATTGATTCATAGGTGAGAAAGCCTTTCAACCATATGAACCCTAATTTATGTGAGAAAACCTTTCACATTCATATTCTTAGCTTATTGTGAAGAAAACCTTTCCACAACTCATGGGTGCAATCATCTATATGCACCCTAGCAATTATAAGCATAATTCTAATGAAGCATGCATCTCTTATGCAAGCTATCCATATACATGCATCTCTTATGCAAGCTATTTATATACATGCATCTCTTATGCAAGCTATTCATGTGCTCATAAATCATGATCTAATACGGGTACGTGTCAATTCATCTTAGAATCATGCAATAGACTAGAATCATGTTTTTTTCATCAATTTCATAAGTTCATAAATGCATGGATCATACTTCATCATGAATTCAAAGCTAGGAATCATGGCTCATGCATGGGTTCATATAGTTTCTACTCAAATAATATAAATCACACTAATTCGTGCACTAAATTAAGTTATCACGCTAGATCATGCACTAGGAATCATAAAATCAACAATTTGAATCATAATTAAAGAACCTATAAGAATTGATCAAAAACCCTAACTCAATTTGGGGAAATCGAACCTTGAAAATTGAAGGAAACTAAGGACTCATTGGAGGAAAAGGATCCAATGGTGAGTGCTAACATACCTCAACAAAGCCCACAAGAAATTGCTAAGAATTGATGACCTTCAATGGAGGATCCTAGCCTTTCTTCTTCCTTGAGAATTGAGAGAACTTTCTAGAGAGAGAAATATTTTGGGGAAGTTGGGAATTTGAGAATGAATTAATGAAGAAGAATTTGGGAGAAAAGACTTATATAGTGGGTCAATTTAGGGGCAAAGTTGTAATTAAAAAGACTTAAAAGAATTGGGAAAAGAATTAAAGACCCCTGGAAATTAACTACCGGATGAAGTTTACGGTCCCAACCTACGGTTCGTAGGACTTCCTACGGACCGTCCTGTTGGACAGTAGAAAACTTCAGAAAAACCCAACTTTCAGGAACACATTCTACGACTTCGATCTACGGTCCGTAGGTCCTACCCGTAGAACCCAACTTAACCCTCAGAAACTTGACCAAGTCTGGAACACTTTGACGGGACCTCTCTACTGTCCGTGGAAAGACCTACGATCCGTCCTGCTAGCCCGTAGACTCGACCTCAGAGACTTGATTTTCAAAACATTTTACCGTCTTTCTACGGATGCATCCTACGGTCCGCCAACTAATCTACGACCCGTAGACTGCGTTCGTAGAAGTGACTTTGGGCCCAAAAACTGGAAATTTTCTCTTTTGAAAAATTGAGGTGTTACAATATCTCCCCCTTGGAATATTCGTCCCCGAATGGAACTCAGCTAACAACCACAAGAGTAGGGGAAACTACAATTCTATAATTCCAATCATGAATGCACTACACAATACACATATCTGAGGAGGAAAATCAACTCCAAGCTTAAAGCATGCTTTATCATTGAATGCCAAGCTATAAACACTTAATGAATGCATGCATAAGAAAACATGAAAGTGACTAAGACACATGCATCCTAGAAATAAACCATGAGGAGCTAAATACCTCAAGCTAGGGAAGACTCGGAAGGAAAGAAATGAGGATGACGGGACATCATATCGGCCTCGGCCTCCCATGTGGCACCCTCAACTAATTGATTCCTCCACAATACCTTAACGGAAGCAACTTCTTTGTTTCTCAATTTCTGGACTTGTCGGTCTAGGATCTCAACCGGAATCTCTTCATAAGATAAATCTCTTTGATGCCAAGACTTTCTAAAGGCACTATGGACGTCGGATCTCCAACACACTTCTTCAAAAGAGACACATGGAAAACCGAATGAACCGATGCTAACTCTATAGGCAACTCAAGCTCATAAGAAACCTTGCCAATGCGTCTCAAAATCTTATATGGGCATACATACCGGGAACTAAGCTTCCCTTTCTTACCAAATCTCATGACACCCTTCATGGACGTCGAATCTCCAATACACTTCTTCAAAAGAGACACATGGAAAATTGAATGACCCGATGCTAACTCTATAGGCAATTCAAGATCATAAGAAACCTTGCCAATGCATCTCAAAATCTTATATGGGCATACATACCAGGGACTAAGCTTCCTTTTCTTACCAAATCTCATGACACTCTTCAACCTCGAACTCAAGATCCCTTCTTCTAACATCGGCATAGGATTTTTGTCGACTTTGAGTTGTTTTCAACCTTTCTATAATAAGCTAAACTTTCTCCATAGCCTCATGCACTAAGTCAGGACCCATCAAAGCAACTTCACTCACCTCAAACCATCGTAGATGAGACCTACATCTCCTGCCGTAAAGAGCCTCAAATGGAGCCATACCAATACATGCATGATAACTATTATTGTAGGCAAACTCAATTAAAGGCAAATGATCATCCCAATTACCCTTGAAATCAATCACACATGCTCTTAGCATATCCTCTAAGGTTTGGATAGTACGCTCCACTTGCCCATCGGTTTGGGGATGAAAAGTCGTGCTAAGCTTAACCTTGGTACCAAGACCCTTTTGGAAAGACTTCCAAAATTGAGAAGTGAATTGGGTACCTCTATCGGAGATAATGGATAGGGGCACTCCATGCAACCTAACCATCTCCCTAATGTACATCTTAGCATAATCTTCCGCCAAAAAGGACACCTTGACGGGAAAGAAGTGAGTCGACTTTGTCATACGGTCTACTATAACCCATATAGAATCATGTTGTCGGCAAGTATGGGGTAAAACCCACTATGTAGTCCATATTAACCTCTTCCCACTTCCAAGTAGGAATAACTATATCTTGGGATAAGCCTCCCGGCCTTTGATTTTCAACCTTAACTTGTTGATAGTTTGGGCACTTTTCCACAAACTCCGCAATATCTTTCTTAATTCCATTCCACCAATAGACTTCCCGCAAATCGTGGTACATCTTGGTGCTCCTAGATGAATAGAGTATCGGGAACTATGAGCTTCTTCTAGAATTTTCTCTCTTAAGCCATCAACATTAGGCACACACAAACGGCCTTGATATCTAAGGATACCATCTCCCCCTTGGGAGAAAGCCTCATTTCCCTTCCTTAGAAACGCCTCTTTCAACTCAACTAGTATTGGATCAAGTGCTTGCTTAGCCTTAACATCCACCACAAAGGATGATTCCGACCCATTTTGGACAATCACACCTGCCTCATCGGAGTCAACCAACCGAACACCTAGCCGAGCTAGTCTATGAACATCCTAAACCAATTATTTCTTATCATCTTCTATATGTGCAACACTATTCATCGACAACCGACTCAAGGCATCGGCCACTACATTAGCTTTGCCTGAGTGATAGAGGACACTCATATCGTAGTCCTTTAAGAGCTCTAGCCATCTACATTGTCAAAGATTTAGATCCTTCTGCTTGAACACGTATTGCAAACTTTTGTGGTCGTTAAATACATCAACATGGACACCATACAAATAGTGCCTCCAAATCTTTAGGGCAAAGACAACCGCTGCAAGTTCTAAATCATGGGTAGGGTAATTCTTTTCATGAACCCTAAGTTGCCTTGAAGCATAAGCAATAACCTTCCTATTTTGCATAAGAACACACCCTAAGACAACCCTTGAAGCATCGCAATAAACCACAAAGCCATCGAACCTTCCGGCAATGTCAATATTGGAGCGGAAGTAAGCCTATCTTTCAATTCTTGAAAGCTCCTTTCACAAGCCTCCGACCATACAAACTTAGTATTCTTTTGAGTCAATGAGGTCAATGGAGAGGCAATAGAAGAAAACCCTTCCAAAAACCTCCTATAATATCCGGCCAAGCCTAAGAAACTATGAATATTTGAAGGAGATTGAGGTCTAGGCCAATTTTTAACCACATGCATCTTCTTAGGATCTACCTCAATACCCTTACCAGACACGATGTGACCAAGGAAAGCCACTGATCTCAACCAAAACTCACATTTATTGAACTTGGCATATAACTCACGATCCCTAAGAATTTGCAATACAATCCTCAAATGATCGGCATGCTCTTCCTCACTTTGGGAGTAAATCAAAATATCATCAATGAATACAAACACGAACATATCAAGGTATTGTCTAAACACCCTATTCATCAAATCCATAAATGTCACTGGAGCATTAGTCAATCCAAATGACATAACCACAAACTCATAATGGCCATATCTTGTTCGAAAAGCCATCTTTGGAATATCACAATCTCTCACCCTCAATTGGTGATAACCCGACCGGAGATCAATCTTAGAGAAGAAACTAGCACCTTGAAGTTGGTCAAACAAATCATCTATCCTCGAAATAGGGTACTTATTCTTAATGGTAACCTTATTCAATTTCTGGTAATCAATACACATACGGAGAGAGCCATCTTTCTTACGAACAAACAACACCGGAGCACCCCATGGAGAAATACTTGGTCAGATGAAACCCTTATCCAACAAATCCTTCAATTGTTCTTTCAATTCCTTAAGTTCCGCCGGAGCCATACGGTAAGGAGAAATAGAGATAGGTTGTGTATCGGGAAGAAGGTCAATGCCAAAGTTTATTTCCCTGTCGGGAGGAACACCAGGTAAATCATCGGGAAACACATCCAGAAATTCATTTACCACGGGAACCGACTCAAGACTAGGGGTTTCGGAATCTATATCCCTAACCCGAATAAGATGATAAATCCAACCCTTGGAGATCATCCTTCTAGCTTTAAGACAAGAAACAAACCGACTTCTAGGCATAGAATTTCCCCCTTTCCACTCTAAGACGGGCTCTTTAGGAAATATAAACTTAACCACTTGGGTTCTACAATCAACCGAGGCATAACATGAATGAAGCCAATACATCCCAAGAATGAAATCAAAGTCTATCATATCTAGCTCAACAAGATCAACATAGGTGACTCTATGGAACAAGGAAATGGCACACTTCCTATAAACTCTTTTAGCCATAATAGAATCACCAATAGGAGTAGAGACACAGTAAGGGTCTAACAACACATCCGGGGCAATATCAAATCTCATAGCTACATATGGCGTCACAAAAGATAAGGTAGCACTGGGATCAAGTAAAGCATATACATCAAGATGGAAGACTTTCAACATACAGATAACCATATTAGGGGAACCTTCTTGTTCTTGGAGAGTTTGGAGTGCATAAAATCGGTTTTGCTTGGGAGCACTAGAACCCGAACCACTAGGAGCACCTTATTTACCATCCTTCCCCTTTGTAACATTCATTGGACAATCCCTCATTTTGTGACCACTCTTGCCACAAGTGAAGCAACCATCCAATCCAGCTAATCATCTCCCCTCATGCTTCCTCCCACACTTTTGACATGGGGGAATTTGAGTTCTATCACCACCACCATTGCCTGCTCAAGGCTTAGGGTTACACACCCTATTTTTGTCAAACTTAGGCATAGGAGTATTTGTAGACCCTTGGTTTGAAAACCTTTGTGAAAACTTAGAACAGTCATGTCCTCCGATCCTTTGGTTTGAGAAGTCACCATCACCGATCCTAGCCCTCTTTGCCACTTTGGACCTCTCCATTAGTTTCTCTTCTTCGATTTGTTGTGCATGTACCATCAACCATGAAATATCCATCTCTTTAATAAGCATGGCAGTCCTACACTCCTTGATTACCAAGTCGGACACTCCCGACACAAACTTACTCATCTTGGCCCTTGAATCGGCAACCAAGGAAGGCACATATTTTGACAATTGAGTGAACTTCAATGCATATTCCTTGACACTCATACCACCTTGCTTCAATTTAATGAACTCTAGGACCTTAGCCTCTCTCATCTCAAGAGGAAAGAATTGATCAAGAAAAGCTTCTTTAAATTTCTCCCTTTCAAGAGGACCCACGTCTCTAGCCCTCTCACCTTTCCATTGGTTAAACCACACTTGGTCCACACCCATCAATTGCTAAGTGGCCAACTCCACTTTTTCTTCCGGCATCACTCCCATGATCATCAGAATCTTGTAAACCTCTTCAACGAACTCTTGTGGATCCTCCTCCACCTTGGAGCCATGGAATTCCAGAGGGTTCATCCTTGTAAAATCTCTCACCCTTGCCGCCGCCGTACCCACATGTGGGTTCACGGGGACCATAACTTCCCTATTGGCTTGGGCCATCATGGCTTAGGCCAATGCGTGGAAAGCGGCTCGGAACTCCGCATTAGTAATTTCTTCGGCCAAGGGAGCGACCAAAATTTGGTTAGCCTCTTGCTCCACATTCTCATTTGCGTTCCTCCTTACAAAATCTCTTCTAGGCTCCATATCTTGAAAAGCATAGGACATGGATTAGGAGAGAAACGTATAGAGTTAAACTCTAAAGCACGATTCTAGAATATGAAAGAAGTGGAATTTCCTAACATCTTGTAGCCTCTCATTCATAAATGTGGAACGCTTCACACTTGTGAATAAGACTCTACTAGACGTGGCTTTGAGACATCCTAGGACCTTTCTAAACCTGGCTCAGATACCAAATTTATCACGACCCAAAGTACCCCCTAGGTGTGACATAGCGTATAGGAACTTGAAAGGCCCCACACAAGCCACTTAGTATACATATACATAAGGTAAAGACAAGAATGATGAAAAGATAGACAATCTCATAAAAGAAAACCGTTTACAAGTGAAAGTCTTGACTATGCCCCAAAAGCCATCTAATACAATAGAATGATCGGGACGTAACCTGTACATCATATACAAGTCTAAAATATAAATTAAAGAAAGCAATAAAGTATCTTCATCCTCGAAGGATGAGGACTCACCAAGTCTGATAGCTCGAGCTCAGAGAACAACTAACCACGAGAGTGCGAAGGATGACTGTTTGGCCCTACATTATAAGAGAATGTAGGCATAAGTATGCATTAGTACATGTAATGTACTAAGTATAAAGCAAATGCAAGTACTAACATAAATCATGCCAATGAGATGCTTTAATATAGGAAATCATGCTAGTAAGATATCATCATGAACATGCAATGACCATACTAAATCATGTGACAATAAGGGTTAGGAACTCAATGCATAAACATGGCCAATGCAACCTAGTCATATTATAAGTGTTGTGAGATACTTCTAGTACCCTAGTTCATTATTATGGGATTTTTACATTTAACCGACATAGACCATGTAAGCTATAACATGGAATCCAGTGTCTGCCCCACACCGAAAAGGGGAGTGATGCCTACCCCACATCACTAGAAGGGGTGTTCTACTTTCCAAGGTAAGGACCATAAATCTGTAGCTTACGTAGATCCACTAGCCATGTGTCTATCTAAAACAAAACCTACGAGGCACGTATTTATGGGACTTAGGGATTTCTACTAAAGGTCCACGGATGCAAAACGGAAACCTTCATCCCAAAAGCCCAGTCGGTGCTAAGTAAAATCCCAAGGAATAGTCAATTAACCTTATTCACATTTTAACCAAGGAAGAGGTACATGTAGGGTTACCAAATCCAAGCTAAGATCATATCAAGACGTTTCAACTACCATGGGCTTGCCCAAGCTTACGTCATTAGAATAGCTCCTAATTGATTCATAGGTGAGAAAACCTTTCAACCATATGAACCCTAATTTATGTGAGAAAACCTTTCACATTCATATTTTTAGCTTATTGTGAAGAAAACCTTTTCACAACTCATGGGTGCCATCATCTATATGCACCCTAACAATTATAAGCATAATTCTCATGAAACATGCATCTCTTATGCAAGCTATCCATATGCATGCATCTCTTATGCAAGCTATTCATATACATGCATCTCTTATGCAAGCTATTCATGTGATCATAAATCATGATCTTGTATGGGTACATGTCAATTCATCTTAGAATCATGCAATAGACTAGAATCATGCATATTTTCTTCAATTTCATAAGTTCATAAATGTGTGGATCATATTTCATCATGAATTCAAAGCTAGGAATCATGGCTCATGCATGGGTTCATATAGTATCTACTCAAATCATATAAATCACGCTAATTCGTGCAATAAATTACGTTATCACGCTAGATCGTGCACTAGGAATCATAAAATCAATAATTTGAATCATAATTAAAGAACCCATAAGAATTGATCAAAAACCCTAACTCAATTTGGGGAAATTGAACCCTGAAAATTGAAGGAAACTAAGGACCCATTGGAGGAAAGGGATCCAATGTTGAATGCTAACATACCTCAACAAAGCCCACAAGAAAGTGCTAAGAATTGATGACCTTCAATGGAGGATCCTAGCCTTTCTTCTTCCTTGAGAATAGAGAGAACTTTCTAGAGATAGAAATATTTTGGGGAAGTTGGGAATTTGAGAATGAATTAATGAAGGAGAATTTGAGAGGAAAGACTTATATAGTGGGTCAATTTAGGGGCAAAGTCATAATTAAAAAGACTTAAAAGAATTGGGAAAAGACATAAAGACCCCTAGAAATTAACTACCAGATGAAGTCTACGGTCCCAACCTATGGTTCGTAGGACTTCCTACGGACCGTCCTGTTGGACCGTAGAAAACTTCAGAAAAACCCAACTTTCATGACACTTTCTACAACTTCGATCTACGGCCCGTACACTAGTCTACGGTCCATAGGTCCAACCGGTAGAACCAAACTTAATCCTCAAAAACTTGACTAAGTCTGGAACACTTTGACAGGACCTCTCTATGGTCCGTGGAAAGACCTACGGTCCGTCCTATTAGCCCGTAGACTCGACCTCAGAGACTTGATTTTCAAAAAAATTTACCCTCTTTCTACGGATGCATCCTACTATCTGTCAACTGATCAACGACCCGTAGACTGCGTCCGTAGAAGTGACTTTGGGCCCAAAAATTGGAAATTTTCTCTTTTGAAAAACTGAGGTGTTAGAATTGTCTAATAATGTAGAGTTTGAGGCTTCTCCTCCTCCCGCTCGTTGCTAGTTTCTTGATTGATCGTTGAAGACTTGGTAAGTCCTCATGCTCCGAGGACCATGCTACCCTTACTGTGCTTTCTTATGTTTTAGTTTTCAGACATTGTATGTGGTGTATGGGTTACGTCCCAACCACTCTTGATGTATTAGATTGGCTTGTCAAGACTACGATTAGACTTCCATTTTGATGTCAAACTCTTTTATGATATGAGGCCTATTGCTTATTTTCTTGTATTTTCTATTAGATTGTGTTGTATGTATGTCAAGTGGCTTGTGTAAGGTCCCTTGGGGTCTTATACGCCATGTCATGTCTAGGGTTTGCTTTGGATCCTGACAACTTTCCTCAAAATAATCCATGAGCAATTCCTTTTTCCCCTCAACACCTCTTAGTTGATTGCAATATCTCTTCAAATTAGCTATAGAGTCTCAATGACCATCACATTTCTCAAACTTTGGGGTTTTAAAACTGGTAGGTAAATGGAAGTGGGGAAACATTTCAAAATTGTTGAATGAGATGCCTTTGTGGCCCCTTAATCCGTGCATATCTCTTACACTCTATTCCAAGCTTTTTATTTTTCTAGCCATTTCTTCATGTTCCTCAACCTCGCCAGGGGAACTGTACTGATGAGTGTAGTGGTAAGAGCCAATTCAAGGGTACGACCCCGATCATGTTAAACTTTGGATGGAGGATCATCATTGGATTTTGGTACCACTATTGGTTACGGAACTGTATTAGTCTATGTAGTTTGCATGAAAAGTAGATTACTTATCATGGGAGTATTCAAAGGGCGTATTGTGGAAGTTCCAACGGCATTAGATGTGTTAACATATGGGTCAAATTCAGGTGGATAAACTGTATCACTTAAGGAGACTTGGATAAGGGATGTCATATTCGTATTTAGATATTCATGGATTGAAGATGATGGAGCTTGTCCATTCATCCAACCTTCATACATTTCAACCAATTGTTGTCTTAACATCTGTATTTCCTCTACTGACACTGATTCTTTTGAAACTATCTGATTTTGGACTTCATCATTGTCTGACTTTGTTTTGTCTTTACGGGTCATTTTCTCTTTTCCCTTTGACCTTTTATAGTATGGCTGAGATGCCAACTTAACCATAAACCTACCACCTTTAAGCTAATTTGTTTCTCTTTATCTCTCTCTCTATATATATATTTATATATATATATATATGAATGGAGTAGCAAATGAATTAGCATACAAATTTTGCACATTATAATCACACATTGTATATTATGTAATTACATGCATTTTCCATTTCTAACATGGAAGGCCTTTTGTCTCATCCCATCTTATCTAGGCACAGTTCTCTTCTTTAGTTATTTTTTGTTGAAAAAGTTTTGATCAAACTTATCGGGGTTGCCTATGTATCATGTTGGTGTATCAATCAGATCTTTGGGTAGTTCGAGGGAACAACATTTTTTAAAAAAAATTATTATTATAAATATTATTAAAACAAAAGAAAAATGAGACAAGAAATAAAAATAACTTTAAAATATCTTTCAACCTCTTTCTGAAACAGAAGTACAAAAGAAAAAGAAAACATCACCAAACGAAATGCCTTACAAAACTGACAACTGACCAGAAACTACGATTTAACCAGACACGACTAAATGAAGGGGAGAAACATGGATGTAAGGAAACAAGACTTAAACTAAAGGACTTCAACAAAAATGAAATAAAGGCCTATATCATTTGCCTCATGTCCCAAAGATCTAGTGGTTATGCCCACACCCTCAACATGCCTACTCATGGAGATTGCAGTCTCAAACGACCTCCTACACCCAAATATATCCCTTGCAATGAAGTTGTGATGTACTCAGCAAAGTCAGGCACTTCTACCAGAAATTGTTCATGGTTCATTTCTTGGTGATCCAGACCCATTTGGGTTAGTGCGATCAGCCAAATGATGGACCTTTGCTCGAAATGTATTGTAAGCCTGATCCCATTCTCGTATCTGCTGATCACAAGAGACAACCATTTCTCTAGCGCGTCTTTCTTGGGTCGAGATTGACTCTAGTTCCTCTCGTAGCCTTACCCTTTCACGAATCCATTAGGCTCTCTCTTGGTCAAAATCTGTCTGAATTTTCTAATCACATACCCTCAGCTATTGTTGTTGATATGCCATGAGTTTCACAATATGTGCTCCCCTAATTGTTGCTAACTTACTCCCCCCTTGGAGTGCAATTTTCCTTTGAGTCCCTTTGGTTCTTTCCTCTTCGAGTTTTGCTTATTGTTGGGTTAGAGTGGCTCTAATACGCTCTAAATCTGCTCTTAATTCCTTATTGTTAGCAAGGTAATTGCACATAGCCAACTTGACCCTTATTTTTATCTCAGCCTCATGATCTATCAGTCCTTTTTACAGATCTCTCCAGCCTAACCTGTAAACGTGGTTATTTTTCAAACCAATTGGAGTATACTGGGTGAGCTTCTCCATTCTTGCGGTCCTCAACCATCATACCAAATCCTATGACAATACAACCATCCTTAATCTTTTGGGCCAATACCTCAAGTAGGAGTATCTTTAGTCCAACTTCAGACATAAAACCTTTCATATTCTTAGTGACAAGTACGATTTGATGACTGCCTAACTAGGGTAGAACCCATAACGGTACGTATGGCTGCACACTCTTAATAACCATCAACAACAAAAAAGGGCAGAAAGATGACATGTGTATGATTTCCCTCCAAGGGAATCAAGGATAAATCTAGGTGATTTTATTTTCATTCAGTGAGCAAAAATGTTCAATTCAAGCATTGAACCCTTCCAGACATTCATATTTTCTACCCTTTTAGCATAAATTATAATGTAATCACTCCAATCATGAATAAACCTTACCATAGTAGGAGGTTGGTAAATATATTCTACTATCCATAGTTGTAGCAATATGTTACATCTTTCAAAGAAACGCTTTCCCTTCTAGCAAAAGGTTAAGGCAGGGTAAATATCAACTAAAATAGTTCAGAAAATGGTGTGGTCTTGCTTCTCAATCAAGACATGCACTATCCCAACTAAATGGATGTTAATCTTCCCACCTCTCCTTGGAAAAACCATTGTTCCCAAAAAAGCTACCATAAAAGAAAAGAAGAGTCTAAATACTTAGACAGATGAATATTGGGATGATCCAAATCTGGTTGATTTGCTTTCTAGATTAATGGTATGAAAACTCAGTTTGAAGCGTTTCGAACTGATTTAGGTAAGTATCGAAATGATATAGAAGAAAAACTATTGGAAATGCTAAGTTTTCATGAAGGAACAAGCCTACAGATTGATGAACTGAAGAAGGAAAATGAAAATCTTCGTGCATAGATGTTGGTGCCACGTCAGGTTGTTGCTACGTCTGAACCAATGCATAGGGAACCCTCTAAAGTAAAAATACCTTAACCTAAGGCCTTTGGTGGTGCTAGAAGTGCAAATGAACTGAATAATTTTCTTTGGGACATGGAGCAGTACTTTTCAACTTCCCGAATTGCTGAATATGATAAGTTAAACATCACTACAATGTATTTAATGGGTGATGCAAAACTTTGGTGGAAAACTAACAATGCAGACGATGAGAGTGCTTGCAGGCCTAGGATCGATACTTGGACCAAGTGGAAAAAGGATATGAGGGACCAGTTCCTCCCAAGAAACGCATCATGGCTTTCTAACGACAAGTTAAAAAGGTTAAGGAAGAATGGGTCATTGAGGGATTATATAAAAGAATACACATCCCTGATGCTAGACATCCAAAATATGTCTGATGAAGAAAGCTACACAACTTTATCTCATGAATGCAAGGTTGGGCCCAAAATGAACTAAGGAGGAAGAACATAAAAGATTTTCCAAATGCGATTACTGCCGGTGACTCCTTGGTTGACTTTCATTCAATTTGTCCTACTTCTGAAGTCCCTTCTTCTTCGAAATCTAAGAAAAAAGGAAAGAAGAAAGGGGAATGGAAGAAGGAAAGTCAAAAATAATATGTTGATAAGGGCAATGCGCCAATGAAAGAAGGGAATAACAACAAGAACAAAAGCAAGGAAGGAAGTTCTAAAGGTTTCTTGACTTGTGGTTGTCCTCATTTGGCAAAAGCCTGTATGAATTAAGAGAGGGTAAACACAATGCTTGCTCGATATTTGAATTGGGATGAAGGTAAAGAGGAAGTAGTTGCTACCTTGGCAAATCCCTTGGGTTTTTCCTTCAATCAGATGAGTTTAATCAATGTTGTTGGAGATCCATCAAATATTTTGAATCCTCAAACGACACTAGTTCATATCGAGATGAAAGTTGAGGTCAAGCGTGTAGTGGCAATGGTGGATATTGGAGCTACTCACACATTTGTCGATGTCAAAGTTGCTGCAAAATTGGGACTCAAGTTGAAGAAGAGCCCCTCCTACGTTCAAACAGTAAGTTCAAAAGTACATACCATTGTAGGCATGGCTTATGAGGTTCTGATATTGACTGAAAATTGGACGGGAAAACACAACTTAATGGTAATGCCACTCGGAGATTTTGAGATCATACTTGTGATTCACTTCTTAAAGAAGTATTTGTTTGTTCCTTTTTCTCACCTTGATGTAGTGATAATAATGAACAAAGGCAATCTAAGTTTCATAAAAGTAGTTCATCTATATGGAGAATCATGGAAAGTTGCCAAGTGTAGGAATCCTATGATGTCTGCCATTGTTGTTGACAAAGGCTTGAGGAAAGAAGATACAACCTTTCTTGCTACATTGGATGAGAAAAAATCTGATGTCAAAGTTGAAGTGCTTGATTGTATGGCAGAAGTACTGAATAGTTTGCTAATGTGATTTCGCCAGAGTTGCTTAAGAAACTACCGTCGAGGAGGGACATTGATCGTAAGATAGAGTTTTTGCCAGGTTCAATTGCTCTAGCACATGCTCCTTTTTGTATGGCTCGTAAGGCATTGGCTGAGTTGCATAAATAGTTGTACTAGTTACTAGATGCAAGTCTGATTCAGCCTTCTAAGGCTCCCTATGGTGCACCTATTTTGTTACCGAAAACGTAGGATGGGAGGTTAAGGATGTGCGTGGACTACAGGGCTTGGAATAAGGCAATGGTGAAGAAATAATATCCAGTTGCCTTGGTGCAGGATTTGATAGATAGGCTGAGCAAGGCATGCCGGTTTACTCAGTTAGATCTTAGGGTAGGATATTGACAGGTTAGGATAGCATAGGATGATGAGCTTAAGACAACATGCATAACTAGGTATGGATCATATGAGTTCCTTGTAATGACATTTGGGCTAACCCATGCACCGACTACCTGTTGTAACTTAATGAATGATGTACTGTTTGAGTATCTTGATGACTTTGTGGTAGCATACTTAGACAATATTTTCATTTATAGTCGGATGCTTGATGAACATGTGAAACACTTAAGTGTGGTGTTGTCTTATTTGAGGGAATACACACTTTATGTAAAAAAGGAGAAGTGTGAGTTTTCTCAGGAGATCAAATTCCTTAGGCATCTGGTTAGTAAAAATCAGGTTTGAAAGGATCCAAAGAAAGTGCGCGCCATTGTGGATCGGAAAACACCTCATAGCGTTAAGGATTTAAGGTCATTCTTGGGGCTAGCTAACTATTATCGAAAGTTCAAAGCTGGGTATTCAAAGAAGGCAATGGCATATACTGATTTTTTGAAGAAAGAAGTCAAGTGAGTATCATTCGTTAGATGTACAACAGCTTTCCAGAATTTTAAATAGGCAATTGCGTCAGAGCCAATACTTAAACTGGTAGATTTTGTTTTGCAGTTTGAAGTGCATACTGATGCGCTGGACAAGGCTGTTGGGGGTGTACTAGTACATGAGGGTCATCTTGTGGCGGTTGCAAGCAGAAAATTGAACAATACGGTGTAGTGGTATTCAACTAATGAGAAAGAAATGGTTGCCGCTGTACATTGCTTATAGATTTGGAGAGTATACTTCGTTGGTAAAAGCTTTGTGGTGCGGACTGATAATGTGGAAAACACTTTCTTCATGACGGAGAAAAAGTTAATTCCAAAGAAAGCAAGGTGGTAGGAGTTCTTGGTTGAGTATGATTACATTTGAGAGCATAAGCCAGGAAAACATAACCAAGTTGCAGATGCCTTAAGTCATAAAGAGGTATTTGCCGCCGTGTATTCAATTTCTAAACTTGAGACTGATTTTCTTGATAGAATTAGATTATGTTCATTGAATGACTTACTATATGTCAAATGGATGAGTCAAGGGCAAGAGGGGACGTTGAGTTGGTACTGGAACTAGGACGATTTGCTCCACATTAAATGGGGGAGAATCGTTGTGCCGAATGGTGGTGGACTGCGTAAAGATCTGATTAAAAAGGTGCATGACACTATGTGAGCTAGTCATCCAGGCATTGAGAGGATGCTTGTTCTACTGTCCTGAGCTTATTTCTAGCCCAAGATGGAAGGCAACTGTAACACTCCAAAAAAATTCTAAGCTAAGGTCCAAACCATTCTTTGTTTGCATGTAGGAATCGTATTGGGTGATTCGTAAATTGCTCATATTTGTAAAGGTCATTTCTTTTGTGTTAAAATGGATTTGAATATGACTTAAGGTCACAAGGACCCCTTAGCACAAAGTTGAGTTGAAAACTTCATTTTCGACTAAGTCTTGACATAAGATTCTACTTAGGTCAAATTCAAACAATCATATTTCACAGCACATAATGAATTAAGTGGCCCATGACCTATCAAATAAAAGGTCTTTGAGTCCTCTTTCCAACTCCACCGAGTTTGCTTTTTTTGAGCTCATAGTAAAATGTTATGGCCATTTTACCAGAGACTGCCATATCATAGTTTTCTGAGTCTGTGTACTACGGGTCCAATGTACGGGCCGTAGATGGAACTACGACCCGTACTGGTAAGTCGTCAAAAATGTTCACAGACTCAATTTTTGTTGTCCCTTTTCTATGGAACTATTCTACGGGCCGTAGGAACTTCTACGGGCCTTAGATTGGACCCATAAATGAACTTTTGAGCCTGAAATTTAGTATTAAGTATACGGATTGGATCTACGGTCCATAGGAACTTCAACGGGTCGTAGATTAGATCTGTAAAATGAACTTTTGAACTGAAAATTTTCAATAACCATTCCACGAATGGGACCTACGGTCCGTAGATCAAATCATGAACCGTAGATGGTCCCGTGCACAATTTTTATCAGCTTTTAAAGAGGGGTAGTTCAGTCTTTTTGCACCCCTTCTAAGCCTAACCCACGACATTTTTACACCTAATTAAGGGTCTAAACAGTGTTAAAATATTCTTTTATGTTCTTTAACAAGTAGAAGATTCAGAGCAAAGTTCCTAGAGGAGAACAACTAGGGTTTCCAAACATTCGTCAAGATCCTTTGAGTTTTGCCAAGAACCTTGTTCTTCCCAGGTATGTAAGGCTTTCATAGTGTTTGAGTAGTGCATCCATATGCCCTACGTATATCAGAATTTCAGAAAAGAGTAATCTAGAGTTTTATTCCTTAATTTTGAGTAATTTCGAGTTAAGCCTATTATTGAATTTTAATTCAATTCTTGAGTTATTGTATCCATATAATTGTGTATTGTTGTAATATTGTTCAAGTCTATATTTTGGTATAAACCCTACTTAGTGAGTTAACTTTTGAGTATTTGAAAAGAGAATCATTTTAACCATATAAATACTTAAACTGATTTCTGAAAAGAGTTTTAGAACATTTTCAAAGAGGAGTTCTAAAGAAGAGTATTGAGAAGAATAAAGGGAACAGATAAATCCCAAAGGTATCACTTTATATATTGAGAAAAGAGAAAACCTTGATTTTCAAATATTTATGAGTTCAGAGATACTTCAGAGCTTTTCCTTTTTAAGAGGATCTTTTGAGAAATTACCTCAAAACAGAGAAAGAGTATGTGTTTACACGTTTGGGCATGAGTATATATTATTGGGAGTAGTATTGAGCACCGATATGGGGATGAGTTCAGACAACTCGAATTCCTCATAAACCACGTATGCCAACATGGGTAAAGGATTTATACTTTTAGATGATTTCCTTATGCCTTCGAGTAGAGCTTAGTGGATCCACTTAGTTGAGGTTATTCTATACCCCGGCAAGGTATAGGATAGTTCTGACAGCATGGGCGAGACGATGTATCATCACTTACCTCATAGTGATGGTTGTCGGTTAGAGAATCTCTCAAATAAGAGTAAAGAAAAATTTGTTATATTTTTATATACATCCTTGAGTTAGCATCTTTTATTTACAAAACTTTAAATATGTTATCTCTTATTATTGCCTTGCATTGAGTTGAGTTGAGTTGAGGTGAGTATTATCCTAGCCCTATCAGTTCAGTTATTGTTTTACTCAGCCTTTTTATATACTCGTGCATTCAATGTACTAATGGCATTCGACCTGCATCTTTTTATGATGCAGATACAGATGTTCAGGGTCATCAAGAAGTGCTTCGTTGATACCATTCGTACTCCAGTTAGCTTTGGTGAGCCTCCTTGCTTTCTGAAGGGCTTCACACTTATATTTCCTATTTTGTTAAGTTGTCGAGGGTCCTATCCTGACATCTATCTTAGTATTTAGAGGCTTCATAGAAGTTAGAGCTGAGGAGTCTCTCAGTATTTTTCCCTTTTGTTATGATGTTTTGAGACTGTTTTGCAAAGTATTATCATTATTAAACTTAAGTATTTTCAAACAGTTTGAGTTAAGTATTTGTTAGAGTTTGAATGTTCTAAATGTTATTTCTAAGCTTGTTATCACTTGAGTAAATCTTCCACTAAATAGTCAGCCAGGCCAAGGGGTTCGCTTAGGAACCAGAAATGGTTCTCGAATGCCGGCCACGTCCAAGGTGTAGGCTCGGGGCTTGACAAACTTGGTATCAGACCCAGAGTTCAAGACTCCTAGGGTGTCTATGAAGTCATGTCTGTAGAGTCCTTCTTATCAGTGTGAAGCACGCCACATCTATAACTAGGAGGCTACGACATTTAGGAACTTTCACTTTTTCTTACTCATATTCGTGCGATAGAGTTCAACTCTATGAAAAGCTTCCTCTAACTCGTGCTTACGCGTGTCTTTTTAGATCATGCCTCAATGAAGAGCTATTCGAGGACGTCCTGCTAGGACAAATCTGAATCCTCAAGGTCAAGAAGTTCCCAATGCACCAGAAGTGCAGCCCCTTCAAGGAGATGTCCCCAATGCTGAGTTTAGGAATGTTATTCAAATACTGACTCATGTTGTGACAAATCAGGCTGGTCAACAAAGAGTGGGTCGTCAGGATGTGGCTGATACATCCAGAATCCGTGAATTCTTTAGGATGAATCCCCCAGAGTTCACAGGGTCGAATATCATAGAGGATCCGTAGAACTTTGTGAAGGAACATCAGAAAGTGTTCGAGGTTATGCGTGTTGCTGATGCAGAGCATGTGGAGTTAGCTTCGTATCCGCTCAAAGGTATTGCTAGAATATGGCATGACCAATGGAAAAAGAACAGGGCAGAGGGGGCACCACCTTTGAGTTGGGCATTGTTTAAAGATGCTTTTTCCCCCCACAAACTAAGGGAAGCAAAGGTAAGAGAGTTTCTGAATTTGAAGTAGGAATCTATGAGTGTGCAGGAGTACAACTTAAGTTCACTCAGCTATCCCGCTATGCTCCGGAGATGGTGGCAGATATGAGGGGCAAATTGAGTTTGTTCGTGTCCGGGCTATCCCTCTTATCAAGCAAAGAAGGTAAGGCAGCTATGTTGATAGGGGACATAGACATAACCAGACTCATGATCTATGTGCAACAAGTTGAGGAGGATAAATTGAAAGACAAGGAAGAGTTCCCAATAAGAGGGCTAAGACAGCAAATCATGAATTCGGCCAGCAGAAGGTCGGGAATGTGAATTGGTCATCTTTTTGACAAAGGTCACCTGGTCTTGCTCCATCATCAGCTAGTGCACCCGCACCAAAGAACATAAGTGAATTCAAGAACCAGAATTTCAGAGCTCGACCTACTCAATCTCAGGGTAGCGTGGCACAAGGGGCTAATTGGACCCCCACATGTACCAAGTGTGGTAGAAACCAACCAAGAGAGTGTCGTAATGGCTCAAGTGGCTTCTTTAAGTATGGTCAAACGGGTCACTTTATGAGAGAGTGCCCTAAGAACAAGCAGGGTAATGGGGGCAATAGAGCCCAATCGTCTTCAGCAGCTCCCGCAGATAGAATTACCCAGAGAGGAGCTACTTCAGGGACAGGCGGAGGAGCAAACCGTCTGTATGCTATGACTAGTCTCCAGGATCAAGAGAACTCACCAGATGTTGTCACTGGTATGCTTAAAGTTTTTACTTTCGATATTTATGCCTTAATTGATCCAGGTGAGAGTCTTTCTTTTGTGACTCCTTATGTAGCCATGAAGTTTGGCATTTCCCCCAAACAACTTCTTGAGCCTTTCAGTGTTTCCACACCTGTGGGTGAGTCTATTTTAGCAGAAAGAGTCTACCATGATTGTACCATCTCTGTCTATCACAAGGACACCATGGCTGACTTAATTGAGATAGATATGGTGGACTTTGATGTTATTCTAGGTATGGACTGGCTTCATGCTTGTTATGCCTCAGTCGATTGTTGAACTCGAGTAGTCAAGTTTCAATTTCCTAATGAGCCAGTTTTAGAGTGGAGGAGTAGTTCAGCAGTGCCTAAGGGCTGTTTCATCTCATACCTTAAGGCGAGAAAGTTAGTTTCCAAAGGATGCATCTATCACTTAGTCCGAGTTAATGACTCTAGTGTTGAGACACCGCCTATTCAGTCAGTTCTAGTTGTGAGTGAGTTTCCAGAGGTCTTTCCAGATGATCTTCCCAGAATCCCTCCTGAGAGAGAAATAGACTTCGAAATAGATATTTTTCCTGATACTCAACCCATCTCTATTCCACCGTAAAGAATGGCTCCAACCGAGTTAAAAGAGCAGTTGAGAGATCTTCTTGATAAGGGTTTCATCCGACTAAGTGTCTCCCTTTGGGGCGCTCCAATCTTATTCGTGAGGAAGAAAGATAGTTCCCTTAGGATGTGTATCGATTACCGCCAGTTGAACAAGGTCACCATAAAGAATAAATATCCCCTTTCGAGAATTGATGACCTTTTCCACCAACTTCAGGGTGTCACTTGTTTCTCTAAGATAGACCTCAGATCAGGCTATCATCAATTGAGAGTGAGAGAAAGTGATATCCCAAAGACAACTTTCAGGACCCGTTACGGTCATTATGAGTTCCTTGTTATGTCCTTTAGCCCTGACTAATGCTCCTGCAGCATTCATGGATCTTATGAACATGGTATTTAAGCCATACCTAGACATGTTTGTTATCGTGTTCATTGATGACATACTGATTTATTCGAGGAATGAGGAGGACCATGCTAGTCATCTCAGAATAGTCCTTCAAACTCTCAAAGATCGAGAGTTATATGCTAAGTTTTCTAAGTTTGAGTTTTGGCTCGAATCAGTGGCATTCTTAGGCCACATTGTGTCTGGTGAAGGAGTTCGAATCGACACTCAGAAGATTGAGGCAGTGCAGAACTGGCTAAGACCCACATCTCCAACTAATATAAAGAGTTTCTTGGGGTTGGCTGGTTACTACAGAAGGTTTGTCGAGGGGTTATCATCTATTTCATCTCCGTTGACTCAGAAAACAGCTAAGTTTCAATGGTCTAAAGCTTGTAAGAAAAGCTTTCAGGAATTGAAAAATTGGTTAACTACAGCTCCAGTGTTGACCCTATCAGAAGGTACAGAGGGTTCTGTCGTTTATTGGGATGCATCCAGAGTTGGACTTGGTTGTGTATTGATGCAGAATGGTAAGGTTATAGCCTATGACTCTAAATAGCTTAAGATTCATGAGAGGAACTACCCGACTCATGATCTCGAGTTGGCAGCAGTGGTTTTTGCTCTCAAAATATGGCGTCATTATCTCTATGGTGTTCATGTGGATGTGTTCACAGACCACAAGAGTCTCCAGTATGTTTTTCAGTCAGAAGGAGCTCAATCTTAGACAAAGGAGGTGGCTAGAGTTGCTCAAGGATTACGACATGAGTGTCCTCTATCACCCAGGTAAGGCTAATGTTGTTGCTGATGCTTTGAGCAGGTTGTCCATGGGAAATACTGCTCATGTTGAGGAAGGCAAGAAGGAACTAGCTAAGGAAGTTCACAGACTTGCACGCTTGGGAGTTTGATTGTTGGATTCCGGTGAAGGCGGAGCTGTTGTGATAAATGGAGTTGAGTCTTCATTAGTGGCAGAGGTAAAGGAGAAGCTAGACAAAGACCCCATTTTGCTTGAGTTGAAAGAAAATGTGCATAAGTAGAAACTTATGGCTTTTGCACAAGGAGGAGATGGAGTGTTGAGATATCAAGGAAGGTTATGTGTTCCAGAGATGGATGATCTCCAAGAGAGGATTATGGAAGAAGCTCAGAATTCCAGGTATTCGATTCATCCGGGTTCCACAAAGATGTACCATGACTTGAGAGAAGTCTATTGGTGGAGTAGTATCAAGAGGTGTATTGCAGAGTTTGTTGTTAAGTGCCCAAATTGCCAATAAGTCAAAGCTGAACGTCAAAGGCCGTGTGGGGTGGCTCAGAATATACCCTTCCAAAATAGAAGTGGGAGATGATTAATATGGACTTTATTACAGGTTTACCACGATCTCGAAGGCAGCAGGATTCCATTTGGGTGATTGTGGATCGGATGACCAAATCAGCCCACTTCTTACCAGTAAAGACTGCCAATACAGTAGAAGAGTATGCAAACATGTACATTCGTGAGATAGTTTGACTGCATGGAGTCCCCTTGTTCATCATCTCAGATAGGGGTGCTCAGTTTACTGCACAGTTTTATAAGTCGTTTAAAAAAGGTTTGGGTTCGAAGGTGAACCTTAGTACTGCTTTTCACCCTCAAACTGATGGTCAAGCAGAGCGCACAATTCAAACCGTAGAGGACATGTTGAGAGATTGTGTTCTCAATTTCAAAGGTAATTGTCATGACCATTTTCCTCTTATCGAGTTCGCCTACAGTAATAGTTACCATTCCAACATTTAGATGGCTCCATATGAGGCTCTATATGGACGAAGGTGTAGATCTCCCATTGGCTGGTTTGAGGTTGGTGAAGCTGAGTTGATAGGACCAGATTTGGTTCATCAAGCCATGGAGAAGGTGAAGACTATTAAGGAAAGGTTGAAAACAGCGCAAAGTCATCAAAAATCCTATATAGATGTGAGAAGGAGAGACTTGGAGTTTAAGGTTAATGATTGGGTCTATTTGAAGGTTTCACCTATGAAGGGAGTTATGAGATTTGGTAAGAAGGGAAAGCTAAGTCCCCGATATATTGGTCCTTATAGGATATCAAAAAGAGTTGGCAATGTAGCTTATGAGTTGGAGCTACCGTCAGAGTTAGCAGCAGTCCATCCGGTATTTCATATCTCTATGCTAAAGAAGTGCTTGGGTGATCCTTCGCTTATTGTGCTACCGAGAATATTGGTATCAAGGACAGCCTATCTTATGAGGAGATTCCCGTTCAGATTCTTAATAGTCATGTTCCCAAGTTAAGAACCAAAGAGGTCGCATCAGTCAAAGTCTTGTGGAGAAATCAGTTCATTGAGGAGGCTACATGGGAGGCCAAGGAAGATATGAAGAAGAGATACCCTCATCTCTTTACCTCCGATTTAGCTCCAATCCAAGGTATTAACTCTTCCTAAAGTACTCATTCAGTTTAGTCCCTCCTTCACTATTTCGAGCTCATGAGTTTATGTGTATTTCAAAGTTTGGGCTGTTAAACATCTCCCTACCCTCTTCATTCTCATTTCATCCATCATTCGAGGACGAATGATTCCAAGGGGGAGATATTGTAACACTCCAAAAAACTTCTAAACTAAGGCCCGAGCCATTCTTTGTTTGCATGTAGGAATCGTATCGGGTGATTCGTAAATTTCTCATATTTGTAAAGGTCATTTATTTTGTGTTAGAATGGATTTGAATATGACTTAAGGTCACAAGGACCCCCTAGCACAAAGTTGAGTTGAAAACTTCATTTTCGACTAAGTCTTGACATAAGATTCTACTTAGGTCAACTTCAAACAATCTTATCTCCCAGAACATAGTGAATTAGGTGTCCCATCAAATTTAAGGTCTTTGAGTCCTCTTTCCAACGCCACAAAGTTTGCCTTTTTTCGAGCTCGGAGAAAATAGTTATGGCTATTTTACCAGAGACTGTTATATCAGAGTTTTCTGAGTCTGTGAACTACGGGTCCAATGTACGGGCCGTAGATGGAACTACGACCTGTACTGGTAAGTCGCCAAAAAAGTTTAGAGACTCAATTTTTGGGGTCCCTTTTCTACGGATCCATTCTACGGATCGTAGATTGGACCCGTAAATAAACTTTTGAGCCTGAAATTTAGTATTAAGTCTACGGATTGGATCTGCGGTCCGTAGGAACTTCAACGGGTTGTAGATTGGACCCGTAAGATGAAGTTTTGAGCTGAAAAATTTCAATATCAATTCCACGGATGGGATCTACGGACCGTCGATCAAACCACGAACCGTAGATAGTCCCGTGGACAATTTTTATCAGTTTTTAAAGAGGGGTAGTTCAGTCTTTTCCCACCCCTTCTAAGCCTAACCCATGATGTTTTTACACCTAATTAAGGGTCTAAACAGTGTTAAAACATTCTTTTACGTTCTTTAACATTTAGAAGATTCAAAGCAAAGTTCCTAGAGGAGAATAACTAGGGTTTCCAAACATTCTTCAAGATCCTTTGAGCTTCGCCAAGAACTTTGTTCTTCCCAGGTATGTAAGGCTTTCATAGTGTTGGACTAGTGCGTTCACACGCCCTACGTGTATCAAAATTTCATAAAAGAGTAATCTAGAGTTTTATTTCTTGATTTTGAGTAATTTCGAGTTAAGCCTATTGTTGAATTTTAATTCAATTATTGAGTTATTGTATCCATATCATTGAGTATTGTTGTGATATTATTCATGTCCATATTTTGATATGAACCCTACTTATTGAGTTGATTTTTGAGTATTTGAAAAGAGAATCCTTTTAACCATATAATTGCTTGAATTGATTTGTGAAAAGAGTTTTAGAACAGTTTCAAAGAAAAGTTTTAAAGAAGAGTTTTGAGAAGAGTAAAGGGAAATGAGAAATCCCAAATGTATCACTTTCTATATTAAGAAAGAAGAAAATCTTGATTTCCAAATATATATGAGTTCAGAGATACTTCAGAGCTTTTTCTTTTTAAGATCTTTTGAGAAATTACCTCAAAACAGAGAAAGAGTATTTGTTTACACGTTTAAGCATGAGTACACATTATTGGGAGTAGTATTGAGCACCGATATGGGGATGAGTTCAGACAACTCAAATTTCTCATAAACCATGTATGCCAACATGGGTAAAGGATTCATACTTTTTAGATGATTTCCTTATGTCTTCGGGTAGAGCTTAGTGGGTCCACTTTGTTGAGGTTGTTCTATACCCCGGCAAGGTATATGATAGTTCTAGCAGCGTGTGCGAGACGTTGTATCATCACTTAGCTCATAGTGATGGTTGTCGGTTAGAGAATCTCCCAAATAAGAGTAAAGAGAAATTTGTTATATTTTTATATACATCTTTGAGTTAGCATCTTTTATTCACAAAGATTTAAATATGTTATCTCTTATTATTGCCTTGCATTGCCTTGAGTTGAGTTGAGGTGAGTATTCTCCTAGCCCTATCAGTTCAGTTATTATTTTACTCGGCCATTTTATATACTCGTGCATTAAATGTACTGATGTCGTTCGATCTGCATCTTTTTATGATGCAAATACAGGTACTCAGAGTCATCAACAGGGGATTCATTGATTTCATTCGCACTCCAGTTAGATTTGGTGAGTCTCCTTGCTTTCCGAAGGGCTTCACACTTATATTTCCTATTTTGTTAAGTTGTCGAGGCTCCTGTCTCGACATCTATCTTAGTATTTAGAGGCTTCATAGATAGTTAGAGCTGAGGAGTCTCTCAGTATTTTTCTCTTTTGTTAAGATGTTTTGAGATTGTTTTGCAAAGTATTATCATTATTGAACTAAAATATTTTCATATAGTTTGAGTTAAGTATTTGTAGGAGTTTGAATGTTCTAAATGTTATTTCTAAGCTTGTTATCACTTGAGTATATCTTCCGCTAAATAGTCAGCTAGGCCAAGGGGTTCACTTAGAAACCAGAAATGGTTCTCGAGTGCCGGCCACGTCCAGAGTGTAGGCTCGGGGCGTGACAACGACATAGAAAGGCATACGTAAAGACTTATCATATCTTTCAAGTAGACAAGACTGAGCGTAAGAAGGAGGTAGGATTGTTGTAGCCTTTGCATATTCTAGAATGACCATGGTTGTCAGTAAGACTGGATTTCGTTTTGGACTTTCCTAAGGTTGAGGGTAAACCATCGATAATGGTGGTAGTACATAGGTTCTCAAAGTATTCAATCTTTATTGTTGCACCTAACTTATGTTCGTTGGAAGTAGTTGCTGACTTGTTTTTTAGAAATTTGATTAAGTTCTTTGGGGTGCTGGTTGATATTGTGAGTGGCCGAGACACTAGGTTCACGGGAAGGTTTTGGACAACATTATTCAATATGATAGGGACTGACTTGAAGTTTCCTACTATTAATCACCCACAAACAGAAAGAATAAATCACTTGTTGGAAGAATATTTGAGGCACTATGTGATGGCGAGCCAAAGTACTTGGGTGGAATTGCTTTACATGACAGAGTTTTGTTACAATCTGCATAAGTCGTTAGCGACAGAGATGAGTCCATATAGGATTGTCTTAGGTAGACAACCTATGACTCCACTAGATGTTGCTAAGACAAAGAGCCAAGCAAATGCCCAACAGCTTACGGGATTGCAATAGATAGACTTGAAATGATTTTCGAGGCACAAGATAGCCAGCACAAGGCTCAGCGGTGCATGAAGAAGTATGTTGACCAACATATGTGCTCACTAGAGTTCAATGTGGATGACCAAGTGTTACTGAAAATCACACCCTAAATTTTGAAATAGATTGTGAATAAGAAGTGACATAAGGGACTGATCCCTAAGTATGAAGGCCCATTTGAAGTTGTTCAACGAGTGGGTGAGGTTGCTTACAAATAAAGGCTGTCAGAAAGGTTAAAGATTCATCCCACTTTGTATGTGACTTTCTTGAAGCCTTACTTTGCAGATGAAGATGATCCATACTGGAATAGATCGAAGAGGACTCCTCATTCTGTACCAACATAGATTGATGCAGAAAGAGAAGAGATATGTACTTGATCAGTGGGTCGTGGGCAGAAGCAAGAAAAATACTAAGACAGAATTCTTAGTTCACTGAAGGGCAAGGCTGCAATAGATACTGTTTGGGAGAAGTCTAAGGACATATGATAGTTTGATGATCGAATCAATGACTATCTCAAAATAGTCTCGATAAGGGAATTGAGTTCAAGAGGTGGGGTGGTTTGTTAGACCCTCAGTCTAGCTAAGCGATGTCGGCAAAGGCATGGCAAGGATTTCTACATTGGACTTGGTATGTGCATGGTGAAACAATGTAGCTGTGGCGATTAAGTGTTAGTGGGCAGCAATGACCAAGAATGTCAGAATGTTGGCTAGGCAGACTTGGGTACAATGTCAAGGACATGTGTATGACACCCATTGGGCATACGTGCAGGTAGTGGCATCGGCAAGGTAACATGTTGGCTTGACAAGGAGAGGCTTTGGTGACTTGACGATGGAAAGACAAGGTTGTTTCAGTGTTGGCACACAGTTGGCAAAAATCAGGAAATAAAACTAAGTATGGAAGCAGTCAGAAATATTCTAAGTCTAGGCAAGGGAAAATTTTGGCTAAGGAAAATGAAGGGCATGTGGGGAGCACATGGGCTGATGTATTTGAATTCAAAATGTTGTAATAGCAGTTAAAATATGATTGTTATATTTATTTTATTTCAGACAATGATTTTCTTACATGAGCAGTTGTAACTGCTTGTAGTGAATATTAGAAGGGGCTGAAATTCGACTAAGCAAGCAAGAGAGTGTTCTGTGCCTTAGACAATTTGTGAAGCTCTTCCTTTGTTGAATATTGATATTAATAAAGGTTGGGAATTTGTTTCTGTATGTTCGGTGTGTTGTTACATTACTACACTGCCTAAAAAGAAAAGAAGACTCTAAATACTTAGAGAGAATCTAGTGTGTTATGAGGCTGAATTTAGACGTGTATTGCTGACTGCATAGTAGTGGTGTTGAGTAAAAAAATTCAGAGATGTCACACCCTTTTTTGACGGTTTTTTCTAATTTAAGTGACGCTACTGAGAGGTGATTATTTTTATTTATTGCAGAGTCTCCAGAGATGTCACACCCTTATTTTATGGGTTTTTCCAATTTAAGTGACAGTATTGAATGTGGATTATTTTTATTTATTTCAGAGTTGCCCCTTGGAATTGAGTTATGGTGTTCCAAGCCACCTTTTTAAAATCCTTAATCAAACGGAAATGACTCTTTTATTTTTTGATCTATGAAAATACAAGACCGGGTAAGGAATTCTGTTGATCGAGGGGAAGGTATGAGGCACCCCTTGAGTTTCATAGTTCTAGCACGGTCATTTTTATCAACTTATACTTGTCTTAAACTATTTGGACATATTGTTACATACCATGATTTGCTCGCATTCTTTTATTATTGAACTTTTATTGGTCTCAACATATATGTGTCATCGCATTCTTAGTCTTGACATACACTGGCTTAGAGGCATAACTGTGTTCTTTACGCGACTACATTACACCTAATAATATTTATTTACACCTATTAATTTAAACTAGTTTCTAGACACGTGCAACCATGTGTCTCATGCATTTTTTTATAAATTCATTAGAACGTTTAATATTCTATGTAAACATGTGTATGATGAGTACTAAATATAACAATCACAATTAAATCTTTAAAAGTGTGACATGAAACACCAAATGAGGAGTGTATCTATCAAGTCAAACTAAAGCATGAATCAAATAGAAAAGTGTAACACCTCATTTTTCGAAAGAGAAAATTTTTCAGTTTTTGGCCGACAGTCACTTTCTACGGACGCAATCTACGGGTCGTAGACCAGTTGACGGACCGTAGAATGCATCCGTAGAAAGAGGGTAAAATGTTTTGAAAATCAAATCTATGAAGTCGAGTCTACGGGCTAACAGGACGGACCGTAGAAAGGTCCCATCAAAGTGCTCCAGGCTTAGTCAAATTTCGGAGGTGTTGGACCTACGGACCGTAGAATGGCCTACGGGCCATAGATCGAAGTCATAGAAAGTATCCTAAATTTTGGTTTTCTGAAGTTTTCTACGGTCCAACAGGATGGTCCGTAGGAATTCTTACGAACTGTAGGTTGGAACCGTAGACTTCATCCGACAGTTATTTTCCAGAGGTTTTTATGTCTTTTCCCAATTCTTTAATGTCCTTTTAATTACGAATATGCCCCTAAATTGACCCACTATATAAGTCTTTCATCCCAAATTTCCCTTCATTATTCTCATTCTCAAAATTCCCAACTTCCCAAATAATTCTCTCTTTAAAAAGTTCTCTCCATTGTCAAGGAAGAAGAAGAGCTAGGATCCTCCATTGAAGGTCATCATTTTTTTAGTAATTTCTTGTGGGCTTTGTTGAGGTATGTTAGCATTCACCATTGGAGTCCTTTCCTCCATTGGGTCCCTAGTTTTCTTCAAATTTTCAAGGTTCAATTCCCCAAATTGAGTTAGTATTTTGATCAATTCTTATAGGTTCTTCAATTATGATTCCAATTGTTGATTTTATGATTCCTTGTGCATGATCTAGCGTGATCAAGTAATCTAGTGCACGCTCTAGCGTAATTTATATGATTTGAGTAGAAATTGTATGAACCCACGCATGAGCCATGATTCCTAGTTATGAATTCATGATAAAGTATGATACATGCATTATGAACTTATGAAATCGATGAAAATATGCATGATTCTAGTTTATTACCTGATTTTAAGATGAATTGACATGTACCCATACTAGATCATGATTTATGAACATATGAATAGCTTGCAGAAGAGATGCATGTATATGGATAACTTTCATAAGAGATGCATGTTTCATGAGAATTATGCTTATAATTGCTAGGGTGCATATAGATGATGGCATCCATGAGTTGTGAAAAGATTTTCTTCACAATAAGCTAAGAATATGAATGTGAAAGGTTTTCTCACATAAATTAGGGTTCATATGGTTGAAAGGCTTCCTCACCTATGAATCGATCGGGAGCTATTCTAATGGCGTAAGCTTGGGGCAAGCCCATGGTAGTTGAAACGTCTTGATATGATCTTAGATTGGATTTGGTAACCCTAGATGTACCTCTTCCTTGGTTAAAATATGAATAAGCTTAATTGACTATTCCTTGGGATTTTACTTAGCATCGAGCGGGCTTTTGGGATGAAGGTTTCCGTTTAGCGTCCCTTGACCTTTAGTAGCAATCCCTAAGTCCCATAACTACGTGCCTCATAGGTTTTGTCTAAGATAGACACATAGCTAGTGGATCCACGTAAGCTACAGAGTTATGGACCTTACCTTGGCAAGTAGGACACCCCTTCTAGTGGTGTGGGGTAGACATCACTCCCCTTTTCGGTATGGGGCAGACACTGGATTCCATGTTATAGCTCACATGGTCTATGTCGGTTAAACGTAAAAATCTCATAATAATGAACTAGGGTACTAGAAGTTTCTCACGAGACATGACTTATGATATGACTAGCTTGCATTGATCATGTTTATGCATTGAGTTTCTAACCCTTATGTCACATGACTTAGTTTGGTCGTTGCATGTTCATGATGATATCTCATTAGCATGATTTCCTATATGAAAGCATCGCATTGGCATGATTTATGTGATTATATGCATTTGCTTCATACTTAGTACATTCCACGTACTAATGCATACTTTTGCCTACATTCTCTTATAATGTAGGGTCAGACAGTCATCCTTCGCACTCTCGTGGTTAGTTACTTTCAGTGTTCGACCTATCAGCGTGGGTGAGTCCTCATGCTTCAGGGACTAAGAGACTCTATTGCTTTTCTGTACTTTCAGTTTCAGACTTGTATATGATGTACGGGTTACGTCCCGATCATTCTATTGTATTAGATGGCTTTTGAGAATAGTCAAGACTTCCGCTCTTAAACTCTTACTGTTATGAGATTGTCTATTTCTTTCCTCATTTTTTTTCCTTACCTTATGTATATGTACGCTAAGTGGTTTGTGTGGGGCCTCTCAGGGTCCTATACGCCATGTCACACCTAGGGGGCATTTTGGGTCATGACAAGCTTAGTATCAGAGGCAGGTTTAGAAAGGTCCTAGGATGTCTCAAAGCCACGTCTAGTAGAGTCTTGTTCACAAGTGAGAAGAGCGCCACATTTATGAATGAGAGGCTACAAGATGTTCGGAAATTCCACTTCTTTCATATTCTAGAATCGTGCTTTAGAATTCAACTCTATACGTTCCTCTCTTAATCCATGTCCTACGCTTTTCAGGATATGGCACCTAGAAGAGCTTTTGTAAGGAGGAACACAAATGAGAATGTGGCGCAAGAGGCTATCCAAGTTCCGGCCTTTCCTTTGGCCGAAGAGATTACTAATGCGGAGTTCCGAGCCGTTTTCCATGCATTGGCCCAAGCCGTGACGGCCCAAGCCAATAGAGAAGTTGTGGTCCCCATGAATCCATATGTGGGTATGGTGGCGACAAGGGTGAGAGATTTCACAGGGATGAACCCTACGGAATTCTATGGCTCCAAGGTACAGGAGGATCCACAAGAGTTTATTGAAGAGGTTTACAAGATTCTGATGATCATGGGGGTGACGTCGGAAGAGAAAGAGGAGTTGGCCACTTACCAATTAAAGACTGTGGCCCAAGTGTGGTTTAACCAATGGAAAAGTGAGAGGGACGGGTCCTTTTGAACAGGAGAAATTTAAGGAAGCTTTTCTTGATCAATTTTTTCCTTTTGAGATGAGAGAGGCTAAGGTTCTCGAGTTCATTAACTTGAAGCAAGGTGGTATGAGCATCCAAGAATATGCATTGAAGTTCACTCAATTATCAAAATATGTGCCTTCCTTGGTGGCCGATTCAAGGGCCAAAATGAGTAAGTTTGTGTCGGGGGTGTCCGACTTGGTGGTCAAGGAGTGCAGAACTGCCATGCTTATTAAAGATATGGATATTTCACGGTTGATGGTACATTCACAACAAATCGAAGAACAGAAGCTAAAGGAGAGGTCCAAAGAGGCAAAGAGGGCTAGGACCGGTGATGGTGACTTCTCAAACCAAAGGACCGGAGGACATGGCCATTCTAAGTTTCCACAAAGGTTTTCAAACCAAGGGTCTTCAAATGCTCCTATGCCTAAGTTTGACAAGAATAGGGTGTCTAACCCTAAGCCTCAAGAAGGCAATGGTGGTGGTGATAGAACTCCAATTTCCCCATGTCAAAAGTGTGGGAAGAAGCATGAGGGGATATGCTTAGCCGGATCGGATGGTTGCTTCACTTGTGGCAGAAGTGGTCACAAAATGAGGGATTGTCCAATGAATGTTACAAAGGGGAAAGATGGTAAACAATGTGCTCATAGTGGTTCTAGTTCTAGTGCTCCTAAGAGAAACCGATTTTATTCATTTTAGACTCGCCAAGAGCAAGAAGGTTCTCCCGATATGGTTACCGGTATGTTGAAAGTCTTCCATCTTGATGTATATACTTTACTTGATTCCGGTGCTACTTTATCTTTTGTGATGCCGTATGTAGCGATCAAATTTGATATTGCCCTGGCTGTGTTTATAGACCCCTTTTGTGTCTCTACTCCTATTGGTGATTCTATTATGGCTAAAAGAGTCTATAGGAAGTGTCATGTTTCCTTGTTCCATTGAGTCACCTATGTTGATCTTGTAGAGCTACATATGATAAACTTTGATGTCATTCTTGGGATGGATTGGCTTCATTCTTATTATGCCTCGGTTGATTATAGAACCCGAGTAGTTAAGTTTCAATTTCCTAATGAGCCCATCCTAGAGTTGAAAGGAGGAAATTCTATGCCTAGAGGTCGGTTTGTTTCTTGTCTTAAAACTAGAAAGATGGTCTCCAAGGGTTGCATTTATCATCTTATTCGGGTTAGGGATATAGATTCTGAAACCCCTAGTCTTGAGTCAGTTCCCATGGTAAATGAGTTTCCAGATGTGTTTCCCAATGATCTACCCGGTGTTCCTCCCGAAAGGGAAATAGACTTTGGTATTGACCTTCTTCTCGATACGCAACCAATATCTATTCCTCCTTACAGTATGGCTCCGGCGGAACTTAAGGAATTGAAAGAGAAATTACAAGATTTGTTGGATAAGGGTTTTATCCGACCAAGTATTTCCCCATGGGGTGCTCCGGTGTTGTTTGTTCATAAAAAGGATGGCTCCCTCTGTATGTGTATTGGTTACCGGTAATTGAATAAGCTTACCATTAGGAATAAGTACCCGATTTTGAGGATAGATGATTTGTTTGACCAACTTCAAGGTGCTATTTTCTTCTCTAAGATTGATCTCCGGTTAGGTTATCACCAATTGAGGGTGAGAGATTGTGATTTTCCAAAGACGGCATTGTGAACTACATATGGCCATTATGAGTTTGTGGTTATGTCGTTTGGATTGACTAATGCTCCGGCGGCTTTTATGTATTTGATGCATAGGGTGTTTAGACAATACCTTGATATGTTTGTGATAGTATTCATTGATGATATTTTGATTTTCTCTCGAAGTAAGGAAGAGCATACTGATCATTTGAGGATTGTATTGCAAATTCTTAGGGATCATGAGTTATATGTTAAGTTCAAAAAATGTGAGTTTTGGTTGAGATCTATGGCGTTCCTTGGTCACGTTGTGTCCGGTAAGGGTATTGAGGTAGATCCTAAGAAGATGGATGTGGTTAGAAATTGGCCTAGACCTCTATCCCCTTCGGATATTCGTAGTTTCTTGGGCTTGGCCGGATACTATAGGAGGTTTGTGGAAGGGTTTTCTTCTATTTCCTCTCCATTGACCTCGCTGACTCAAAAGAAGACAAAGTTTGTATGGTCGGAGGCTTGTGAAAAGAGCTTTCAAGAATTGAAAGATAGGCTTACTTCTGCTCCAATATTGACGTTGCCGAAAGGTTCCGATGGCTTTGTGGTTTATTGTGATGCTTCAAGGGTTGGCTTAGGGTGTGTTCTTATGCAAAATGGGAAGGTGACTGCTTATGATTCAAGGCAACTTAAGGTTTATGAAAATAATTACCCTACCCATGATTTAGAACTTGCGGCGGTTGTCTTTGCCCTAAAGATTTGGAGGCACTATTTGCATGGTGTCCATGTTGATGTATTTACCGACCACAAAAGCTTGCAATACGTGTTCAAGTAGAAGGATCTAAATCTTTGACAACGTAAATGGCTAGAGCTCTTAAAGGACTATGATATGAGTGTCCTCTATCACCCGAGCAAAGCTAATATAGTGGCCGATGCCTTGAGTCGGTTGTCGATGAATAGTGTTGCACATATAAAAGATGATAAGAAGGAATTGGTTCGGGATGTTCATAGACTAGCTCGACTAGGTGTTCGATTGGTTGACTCCAATGAGAGAGGTGTGATTGTCCAAAATGGGTCAGAATCATCCTTTGTGGTGGATGTTAAGGCTAAGCAAGCACTTGATCTGATACTAGTTAGGTTGAAAGAAGCGGTTCTAAAGAAGGGCAATGAGGCTTTCTCCTAAGGAGGAGATGGTGTCCTTAGATATCAAGATCGTTTGTGTGTGCCTAATGTTGATGGCCTAAGAGAACAAATTCTAGAAGAAGCTCATAGTTCCCGATACTCTATTCATTCGAGAGCCACCAAGATATACCGCGATTTGCGGGAAGTCTATTGGTGGAATGGAATGAAGAAAGATATTGCCGAATTTGTGGCAAAATGCCCAAATTGTCAACAAGTTAAGGTTGAACATCAATGTCCGGGAGGCTTATCCCAAGATATAGCTATTCCTACTTGGAAGTGGGAAGATGTTAATATGGACTTTATAGTGGGTTTACCCCGTACTCGCCGGCAACATGATTCTATATGGATTGTAGTAGACCGTATGACGAAGTCGGCTCACTTTATTCCCATCAAGGTGTCCTTTTCAGGGGAAGACTATGCTAAGTTGTACATTAGGGAGATGGTTAGGTTGCATGGAATGCCCCTATCCATTATCTCTGATAGAGGTACCCAATTCACTTCTCAATTTTGGAAGTCTTTCCAAATAGGTCTTGGTACCCAGGTTAAGCTTAGCACAGCTTTTCATCCCTAAATCGATGGGCAAGTGGAGTGTACTATCCAAACCTTAGAGGATATGCTAAGATCTTATGTGATTGATTTCAAGGGTAATTGGGATGATCATTTGCCTTTGATTGAGTTTGCCTACAATAATAGTTACCATGCAAGTATTGGTATGGCTCCATTTGAGGCTCTTTACGGTAGGAGATGTAGGTCTCCTATAAGATGGTTGGAGGTGGGTGAAGTTGCTTTGATGGGTCCCGAATTAGTGCATGAGCCTATGGAGAAAGTTCGGCTTATTAGAGAAACGTTAAAAATGGCTCAAAGTCGACAAAAGTCTTATGCCGATGTTAGAAGAAGGGATCTTGAGTTTGAGGTTGATGATTGGGTCTATTTGAAAATTTCACCCTTGAAGGGTGTCATGAGATTTGGTAAGAAGGGGAAGCTTAGTCTCCGGTATGTAGGCCCATATAAGATTTTGAGATGCATTGGCAAGGTTGCTTATGAGCTTGAGTTGCCTAATGAGTTAGCATCGGTTCATTCGATTTTCCATGTGTCTCTTTTGAAGAAGTGTGTTGGAGATCCGACATCCATAGTGCCTTTAGAAAGTCTTGGCATCAAAGAGAGTTTATCTTATGAAGAGGTTCCGGTTGAGATTCTAGACCGACAAGTTCGGAAGTTGAGAAACAAAGAAGTTGCTTCCGTTAAGGTATTATGGAGGAATCAATTAGTTGAGGGTGCTACGTGGGAGGCCGAGGCCAATATGATGTCTCGTTATCCACATCTCTTTCCTTTCGAGTCTTCCCTAGCTTGAGGTATTTATCTCCTCATGGTTTATTTCTAGGATTCATGCATCTTAGTCATTCTCATGTTTCCTTATGCATGCATTCATTAAGTGTTTATGGCTTGACATTTTGTGATGAAGCATGCTTTAGCTTGGAGTTGATCTTCCTCCTTGGATATGTGCATTACGTAGCTGCATTCATGATTGGAATCATAGAATTGTTGTTTCCCCTACTCTTGTTGTTGCTAGCTAAGTTCCATTCGGGGACAAATGTTCCCAAGAAGGAGATAATGTAACACCTCAGTTTTCCAAAGAGAAATTTTTTCAATTTTTGGCCCAGAGTCACTTTCTACAGATGCAATCTACCAGTCGTAGACCGGTTGACGGACCGTAGAATGCATATGTAGAAAAAGGGTAAAATGTTTTGAAAATCTAATCTCTGAAGTTGAGTCTACGGGATAACAGGACGGACCATAGGTCTTTCCATGGACCGTAGAAAGGTTCCATCAAAGTGTTCCAGGCTTAGTCAAATTTCTGAGGGTCAAGTTTTGTTCTACGGGTTGGACCTACGGACCGTAGAATGGCCTACGGGCCGTAGATCGAAATCGTAAAAAGTGTCCTGAATTTTGATTTTCTGAAGTATTCTACGGTCCAACAGGACGATTCGTATGAATTCTTACGTACCGTAGGTTAGAACCATAGACTTCATCCGGCAGTTATTTTCCAGGGGTTTTTATGTCTTTTCCCAATTCTTTAAAGTCCTTTTAATTACGACTTTGCCCCTAAATTGACCCACCATATAAGTCTTTCATCCCAAATTTCCCTTCATTATTCTCATTCTCAAAATTCCCAACTTCCCAAATGATTCTCTCTCCAGAAAGTTCTCTCCATTCTCAAGGAAGAAGAAGAGCTATGATCCTACATTGAAGGTCATCGTTTTTTTAGCAATTTCTTCTAGGCTTTGTTGAGGTATGTTAGCATTCACCATTGGAGTCCTTTCCTCCATTGGGTCCCTAGTTTTCTTCAAATTTTCAAGATTCAATTCCCCAAATTGAGTTAGTATTTTGATCAATTCTTATAGGTTCTTCAATTATGATTCCAATTGTTGATTTTATGATTCCTTGTGCACGATCTAGCGTGATCAAGTAATCTAGTGCACGCTCTAGCGTGATTTATATGATTTGAGTAGAAATTTTATTAACCCATGCATGAGCCATGATTCCTAGTTATGAATTCATGATGAAGTATGATACATGCATTTATGAAATTGATGAAAATATGCATGATTCTAGTTTATTGCATGATTTAAAGATGAATTCACATGTACCCATACTAGATCATGATTTATGAACATATGAATAGCTTGCAGAAGAAATGCATGTATATGGATAACTTTCATAAGAGATGCATGTTTCATGAGAATTATGCTTATAATTGCTAGGGTGCATATAGATGATGGCATCCATGAGTTGTGAAAAGATTTTCTTCACAATAAGCTAAGAATATGAATGTGAAAGGTTTTCTCAAATAAATTAGGGTTCATATGGTTGAAAGGCTTCCTCACCTATGAATCGATTAGGAGCTATTCTGATGACGTAAGCTTGGGGCAAGCCCATGGTAGTTGAAACGTATTGATATGATCTTATCTTGGATTTGGTAACCCTAGATGTACCTCTTCCTTGGTTAAAATATGAATAAGCTTAATTGACTATTCCTTGGGATTTTACTTAGCATCGAGAGGGCTTTTGGGATGAAGGTTTCCGTTTAGCGTCTGTGGATCTTTAGTAGCAATCCCTAAGTCCCATAACTACGTGCCTCATAGGTTTTGTCTAAGATAGACACATAGCTAGTGGATCCACGTACGCTACAGATTTATGGTCCTTACCTTGGCCAGTAGGACACCCCTTCTAGTGGTATGGGGTAGACATCACTCCCCTTTTCAGTGTGAGGCAGACACTAGATTCCATGTTATAGCTCACATGGTCTATGTCGATTAAACGTAAAAGTCCCATAATAATGAACTAGGGTACTAGAAGTATCTCACGAGACAAGACTTATGATATGACTAGCTTGCATTGACCATGTTTATGCATTGAGTTTCTAACCCTTATGTCACATGACTTAGTTTGGTCATTGCATGTTCCTGATGATATCTCATTAGCATGATTTCCTATATGAAAGCATCTCATTGGCATGATTTATGTTATTATATGCATTTGCTTCATACTTAGTACATTCCACGTACTAATGCATACTTGTGCCTACATTCTCTTATAATGTAGAGTCAGACAGTCATCCTTCGCACTCTCGTGGTTAGTTGCTTTCAGAGTTCGACCTATCAGCGTGGGTGAGTCCTCATTCTTCGGGGACTAAGAGACTTTATTGCTTTTCTGTACTTTCAGTTTCAGACTTGTATATGATGTATGGATTATGTCCCGATCATTCTATTGTATTAGATGACTTTTGAGACATAGTAAAAACATCCGCTTGTAAACTCTTACTTTTATGAGATTGTCTATTTCTTTTCTCATTTTTGTCTTTACCTAATGTATATGTACGCTAAGTGGCTTGTGTGGGGCCTCTAGGGGTCCTATACGCCATGTCACACCTAGGGGGCATTTTGGGTCTTGACAAAAAGTCACTTCATTTTCATAAAGTGATATATATTTTATTACATATTACATATTTAGAATGTGAAGAAAATTGAGATACAAACTCAAATGGTGAAATCTGGAATTTAAAAAGCAATAATATAATGGTGACAATTTCAAATTGAATTTAATCAGACTAAGGTAGATATATCATATACTTTAGATCTTGGTGACACCATTATGTGATGAAGTTGGATAATTATACAATTCTATGAGATACCTATTAATAAGACTCTCTCATTTTTCTCGACTTGCCCTTGCGTTATGGTGCCCATTAGAATTTTCTCCAATAAAACTCTCTCATTTTTATTCTCTCAACTCACCTTCGCCTTACCATGCCTATTATGGTTTTCACCAATAAAACTCTCTCATTTTTATTTCTCTCAACTCACCTTCGCCTTATGGTGCCCATTAGGGTTTTCACCTATAAGACTCTCTCATTTTTATCTCTCTTGTATTGTTGAAAAGTGTATCTCCCTTGGTGCAATCATTTTATACCCTTAACATGCTTACTCTTGACATTTAAAAGGTTGATCCGAAGGTATTTATTTGTTTGTAAGATGACTTTTGGACAAGGTTAGAAAGAAAGGATGGCATGAAGGCTCAAATATTACATTAAACAATAGAGTTGACTTTCAACTTTTGAAATCGATTCAGAAAGAAACGACGTTTTCCCCAAATTTCGAAACATGGAATTTTGGATTTTTTGTTTGGTTGGACCAAACCATAACAATAGGGCTGCCTACATATCTTGTCAAAACAAGAATCACATCAAATGTAGTTTAGGCAATGATTTGTTTTTTTTTTCAAAAAAAAGTAAAGGAAATAAACTAAATCTCAACAAGGGTATCAACGAATGACATAACATTTAGAAATAGAATAAAGGGTTTTCATCATATCAGCCTTTAAAATGCCAAGTACAACATGAGGAATTTAATGCGAGGAAATCGAATCATATAAAGTATCTCTTCACAATATCGGAATTGACCGCTAATTCAGCCTCACAACACACTCGAATTTTCTAAGTATTTAGATTGTTCTTTTCTTTTTAGGCAGCGTACTAATGTAGAAAAATACATAACATACATGAACGAATTTCCAACCTTTATTAATATCAAATTCAACAAATGAAGAGCTTTACGAATTGTCTAAGGCACAAAACACTCTCTTGGTGCCTTAGTCAAATTTCATATCCATTTAAAAATCTCTACACAAGGGAGTTAAGAGCAGTTACAACTGCTCATGTGCTTGACACATGCTTAACGGAATCCTTATCTAAAATAAACTAAATAAAACAATCATATTCTAACATCTATTGCAACATTTTGAATTCAAATACATCAGCCCATGCTCTCCGCACATTCTCTTCATTTGTCTTAGGCAAAATTGTTCCTTGCCCACACTTAGAATATTTCTGCCTGCTTCCACACTTAGTTTTATTTCCTGATTTCTATCAACTTTTTGCCAACACTGAAAAAGCCTTGCCATGCCATCATCAAGTCACCACAACCTTGCCTTATCAAGCCAACATGTTGCCTTGCTAATGCCACTACCTGCGCGTATGCCCCATGGGTACCATACGCCTTTCCTTGTGATTGTGCCCACGTCTGCCTAGGCAACACTCCAGCATCCTTGGTCATTGCGGCCCACTAACAAATAGTCACCACAGTTGTATTGTTTCACCATGCCGATGCCAAGTCTAATGTAGAAGTCCTTGCCATGCCTTAGCTAACATCGCTTATCTAGACCGAGGTTCTAACAAACCACCCCTACCTCTTAAACTCTCGATGCCTTCATCGAGACTATTTTCCAATAGTCATTGATTCAGTCATCAAACTGCCACAAGTTTTTAGCCTTCTCCCAAACAACACCTGCCGCAACCTTGCCATTCTAGTGAACTAAAACTTTAGTCTTAGTATTTTTCTTGCTTCTGCTCATGACCCGGTGATCAAGTATCTCTTATATTTCTGCATCAAACTATATTGGTACAGAAGAAGGAGCCCTTTTCAGTCTGTTCTTGTGCGGATCATCTTCATCTGCAAAGGAAGGCTTCAAGAAACTCATATGGAAAGTCCGATAAATCTTTAACCTTTATGGAAGCCACAACTTGTAAGCAACCGTACCCAGTCATTGAACAACTTCAAATGGGCAGTCGTACTTATGGATCCGCCCCCTATGTCGCGTCTTACTCACAATCTATTTCCAGATTTGGGGTATGAGTTTCAGCAGCACTTGATCACCCACATTGAACTCTAGTGAGTGCCTTGTTGAGAAGCATATTTCATCATGCGCCACTGAGCCTTGCGCAGGCTGTCTTGTGCCTCGAAAATCATTTCAAGTCTATCTCTTGCAACCCTGTAAGTTGTTGGACATTTCCCTTGGCTCTTCGTCTTAACAACATCTAGTGAAGTCATAGGTTGTCTACCTAAGACAATCTCAAATAAACTCATCTCTGTTGCTGGCGACTTATGCTGATTGTAACAAAATTATGTCATGTCAAGCAATTCCACCCAATTTCTTTGGCTCGCCATCACATAGTGCCTCATATATTCTTCCAACAAGTGATTTTTTCTTTCCGTCTAACTATTTGTTTGTGGGTGATTAGCAGTAGAGAACTTCAAGTAGGTCCCCATCATATTGAGCAACGCTATCCAAAACCTACCTATGAATCTAGTGTCTCTTTCAATTGCAATATCAGCCGGTACCCCAAATAACTTAATCATATTTCTGTAAAAACAAGTCAGAAGCTACTTCTGATGAACACAAGTTAGGTGCAGCAATAAAGATTGAGTACTTGGAGAACCTTTCTACTACCACCATTATCGATACTTTACCCTCAAACTTAGGAAATCCTGAAATGAAATACATGCATACCGATAACCTTGGTCATTCCAGAATAGGCAAAGGCTGCAACAGTCCTACCTCTTTCTTATGCTCAATTTTATCTACTTGGTAGATATGACAAGTCTTTACGTATGCCTCTATGTCATCTTTCATCTTAGGCTAGAAATAAAATCGGGGCAATAGAGCCAACATCCTCTCAACGCGGATGACCAGCCCACATAGTGTCATGAGCCTCTTTCATCATATCTTTACGCAGTCCACCACCATTCGGCACCATGATTCTCCCCCTCTAAAGTGGAGTAGATCATCCTCAATCCAGTACCGCCTCAATGTCCCCTCTTGCACTAGACTCATCCATTTGACATATAGTAAGTCATTCAATGCACATAATCTGATTCTATCAAGGAAATCAATTTCAAATTTAGAAATTGAATACATGATGGCAAATACCTCTTTACGACTTAAGACATCTGCAACTTGATTATGTTTTCTAGATTTTTGCTCCCATATGAAATCATACTCAGCCAAGAACTCCTGTGACCTTGATTACTTTGAACATAAATTTTTTGCGTCTTGAAGAAAATGGTTGCCACATTATCAGACCGCACCACAAAGTGTGTACCAAGCATGTATACTCTCCAAATCTGCAAACAATGTAAAATGACAACCATTTCTTTCTCATGAGTTGAATATTGCTGCTCTGTATCATTCAATTTTCTACTTTCAAAGGTCAAATGATGACCCTCTTGTACTAATACGCATCCAACAGCCTTATCTGATGCATCAGTATGCACTTCAAATGATAACTCAAAATCTGGTAGCCTAAGTAATGGCTCCGATGCAATGGCCTCTTTCAAATTCTGGAAAGTGGAGTCATATCAAACCGACCATACCTATTTGACTTCTTTCTTCAACAAATCAGTCAATCTCGCTGCCTTCTTTGAATACCCAACAATGAACTTTCGGTAATAGTTGGCCAGCCCCAAGAAAGACATCAAATCCTTAACGTTGTGGGTTCTTGCCAATCCACAATGTCCTACACTTCCTTTATATCCATTTGAACTTGACTTTTACTAACCAAATGCCTAAGAAGTTTGATCTCCTTTTGAGCAAACTCACACTTCTCCATTTTCACAAAGAGTGTGTATTCCCTCAAACAAGAAATCACCACACTTAAGTGTTTCACATGTTTATCAAATGTCCAACTATAAATGACAATATTGTACAAGTATACTACCACAAAGTCATCAGGATACTAAAAAAATACGACATTCATTAAGTTACAAAAGGTAGTCGAGGCATTATTTAGCCCAAACGGCATAACAAGGAACTCATATGATCCATACCTAGTTGCACATGTTGTCTTAGACCCATTTCCCTCTGCTATCTTAACCTTCTAATATCATGCCCTAAGATCTAACTTAGTAAACTAGCATGCCTTGCTCAGCCTATCCATCAGATCCTGCACCAAGGGAACTAGATATTTGTTCTACACAATTACCTTATTCAAAGACCTATAGTCCATCCACATCCTTAATGTCCCATCATGCATTTTTTGGAACAAAACAGGTGCCTCATAGGGAGCCTTAGAAGGTTGAATCAAACTAGCATATAGCAACTCGTTCAACTATTTACGCAACTCAGCCAACTTCTTAGGAGATAAGAAGCCTGCGTAGGAGTAATTGAACTTGGCAACAACTCTATCTTACATTGAATGTCCCTCCTCGACAGTAGTTTCTTAGGCAACTCTAGTGAAATCACATTAGCAAACTATTTCAGTACTTCTGCCACACAATCAAGCACTTTGACTTTGACATCATTTTTCTCGTACAAGGCAGCAAAAAAGGTTGTATATCCTTTCCTCAAGCCTTTGTCAATAGAAATAGCAGACAACATAGGACCCCTGTACTTTGCAACTTTCCCCGCTTCTCCATATAGAAGAACTTTTATGAAACTTGGATTGCCTTCGTTCATTGTAATCACTCTGGAAAGGTGAGGAAAATGAACAAACAAATACTTCCTTAAGAAGTCAATCCCAAGTATGATCTCAAAATCTCCAAGTGGTATTACCATTGAGTTGTGTTTTCCCATCCAATTTTCAGTTAACATCAGCACCTCATAAGCCATGCCTACAATGGTGTGTGCTTTTGAACTTACTATTTGAACGTAGAAGGGGCTCTTCTTCAACTTTAGTCTCAATTTCACAGCAACTTTGACATCAACAAATGTGTGAGTAGCTCCAGTATCCACTATTTCCATTACACACTTGCCTCAACTTTCATCTCGATATGAATCTATGTCACATGATGATTCAAAGTCTTTGATGACTCTCCAACAAAACTAATTAAACTCATCTTGTTGAAGTACAAACCCAAGGGAATTGCCAAGGCAACAACTACTTCCTCTTCACCCTCATCCCATTTCAAATTTTCGACAAGCATTGCATTTGACAAGCATTGCATTTACCCACTCTTGATTCGGATAGGCTTTTGCCAAATTAGCACCACCATAAGTCCAACAGCCTTTCAAACAACCTTTCTTACTCATGTGTTTTTATTGTCATCCCCTTCTTTCAGTGGCGCCTTGCCTTTATCAACATTCCTTCTTCTATTCCCTTTTCTTCTCACCCTTTTTCTTAGATTTCGAAGTAGAAGGAACTTCAGAAGTAGGACAAATTGAACAAAATTCAACCAAGGAGTCAGCGACAGCCATCACACTCGGAGAATCTTTTTGTTCCGGCTCCTTAGTGCATTTTGGGCCCAACCTTGCATTTCTGAAATAAAGTTTTGTAGCTTGTCTTCATCAAACATATTCTTGATATGTAGAATGAGAGATGTGAACTCTTTTATATAATCCCTCACTGACCCATTCTACCTTAACCGTTTCAACTTGTCCCTGGCAAGCCATGATACATTGATTGGGAAGATTTGGTCCCCTATTTTTTTTAACTTGGCCCAAGTATCGATCCTAGGCATGCCAACACTCTCATCATCTGCATTCTGAGTTCACCAAAGTTTTGTGTTTGAATTGCTGAAAATGATAAGTTAAACATCACTACAATGTATTTAATGGGTGATGAAAAACTTTGATGGAGAACAAAAAATGCAGATGATGAGAGTGTTGGCAGGGCTTGGATCGATACTTGGGCCAAGTTGAAAAAGGAAATGAGGGACCAGTTCCTCCCAAGCAACACATCATGTCATGCTAGGGACAAGTTGAAAAGGTTAAGGCAGAACGGGTCAGTGAGGGATTATATAAAAGAGTTCACATCTCTGATTTGAGACATCCAGAATATGTCTGATGATGACAAGCTGCACAAGTTTATCTTAGGGATGCAAGGTTGGGCTCAAAACGAACTAAGGAGGCATAACATAAAAGATTTGCCAAGTGTGATTGCTGCCACTAACTCCTTGGTTGACTTTCTTTCAATTCGTCATACTTTTGAAGTTCCTTCTACTTCAAAATGTAAGAAAAAAGGTTAGAAGAAGGTGGAATAGAAGAAGGAAAGTAAAATAATATATGTTTATAAGGGCAAGGCACGAATGAAAGAAGGGAATAACAACAAGAACAAGAGCAAGGAAGGAAGTTCTTAAGGCTATTAGACTTGTGGTGGTCCTCATTTGGCAAAAGCCAATCCAAATTGAGAGAGGGTAAACGCAATGATTGCTGGAAATTTGAACCGGGATAAGGGTAAAGAGGAAATAGTTCCTGCCTTGTCAAACCCCTTGGGTTTGTCCTTCAACCACATGATTTTAACCAATGTTGTTGGAGAGTCATCAAAAACTTTGAATCCTTATGCGACGCTGATTCATATCAAGATGAAAGTTGAGGGCAAGCGTGTAGTGGTAATGGTGGATACTGGAGCTACTCACACATTTGTCGATGTCAAAGTTACTACGAAATTAGGACACGAGTTGAAGAATAGCCCCTGCTACGTTAAAACAGTAAGATCAAAAGAACAGGACATTATAGGCATGGCTTATGAGGTACTGAGGTTGACTCAAAATTGGATGGGAAAACACAACTTAATGGTAATTCCACTTGGAGATTTTGAGATCATACTTGGGATTGAATTCTTAAGGAAGTATCTGTTTGTTACTTTTTCTCACCTTGACGGAAAGACGATAATGAACGAAGACAATCCAAGTTTCATAAAAGTTGTTCATCCATATGAAGAAGCTGGGAAAGTTGCAAAGTGAAGGGATCCAATGTTATCTGCTATTGCTATGGACAAAGGCTTTAAGAAGAGAGATATAACCTTTCTTGCTGCCTTGGTCGAGATAAACCTGATGTCAAAGTCAAAGTGCCTGATTGTGTGGCAAAAGTACTAAAAACTTTTGTTGATTTGATACCGCCATAGTTGCTTAAGAAACTGTCATCATGTAGGGGCATTGATCATAATATTGAGTTGCTGCCAGGTTCAATTTCTACTGAGCAGGCTCCTTATCGTATGTCTCCTAAGGAGTTGACTTAGTTGCGTAAACAGTTGAACGAGTTGCTAGATGCTAGTCTGATTCAGCATTCTAAAGCTCCTATGGTGCATCTATTTTGTTCCAGAAGAAACATGATTGGACGTTAAGGATGTGCGTAGAATACAATGCTTTGAACAATGCAATGGTGAAGAATAAATATTCAGCTCCCTTGGTGCGGGATCTGATGGATAGGCTGAGCAAGGCATGTTGGTTTACTTAGTTAGATCTTAGGGTTGGGCATTAGCAGGTTAGGATAACAGAGAGCGATGAGCCTATGACAACATGTGTAACTAGGTATGGATCATATGAGTTCCTTGTAATGTTGTTTCGGCTAACCAATCCCTGACTACCTTTTGTAACTTAATGAATGACGTATTCTTTGAGTATCTTGATAACTTTGGGGTAGAATATTATACGATATTGTCATTTATAGTCGGATGGTTGATGAACATGTGAAACACCTAAGTGTGGTGATATCTCGTTTGAGGGAATACACACTCTATGTTAAAATAGAGAAGTGTGAGTTTGCTCAAAAGGAAATCAAATTCCTTGGACATGTAGTTAGTCAAAATCAGGTTCGAATAGATCCAAAGAAAGTGCATGTCGTTGTGGATTGGCAAGCACCTCGCAGCGTTAAGGATTTGAGGTCATTCTTCGGGCTGGCTAACTATTACCAAAAGTTCAGTGTTGGGAATTCAAGAATGCATCAGAATTAACTAATTTGTTGAAGAAAAATTCAAGTGGGTATGGTCGGTTAGATGTGAGGCAGCTTTCCAGAATTTTAAAGAGGCCATTACGTCGGAGCCAATTCTTAGGCTGCCAGATTTTGAGTTGCCCTTTGAAGTGCATATTGATGCATCAGACAAGGCTGTTGGAGGTGTATTAGTACAAGAGGGTCTCTTGTGGCCTTTGAAAGCAGAAATTGAATGATGCGGAGAAGCAGTATTCCACTCATGAGAAATAAATGGTTCTCATGGTACATTGCTTGTAGATTCAAAGAGTGTACTTGCTTGTACACACTTTGTGGTGAGGACTTATAATGTGTCAACCATTTTCTTCTAGACGCATGAAAAGTTAAGTCCAAAGCAATCAAGATGGTAGGAGTTCTTGGCTGAGTATTATTTCATATGGGAGAATAAACCGGAAAGCATAACCAAGTTGCAGATGCCTTAAGTCATAAAGAGGTATTTGCCGCCGTGTATTCAATTTCTAAACTTGAGACTAATTTCCTTGATAGAATCAGATTATGTGCATTGAACGACAAACTATATGTCAAATGGATGAGTCAAGTGCAAGAGGGGACATTGCATTGAGGCGGTACTGGATTGAGAATGATCTTCTCCACTCTAAAGAGAGAGAATCGTGGTGCCGAATGGTGGTGGACTGTTTAAAGATCTGATGAAAGAGGTGCATGACACTATGTGGGCTGGTCATCTAAGCATTGAGAGGATGTAGGCTATACTGCCCCGAGTTTATTTATGGCCTAAGATGGAAGACGACATAGAGGCATACATAAAGACATGTCATAAAGTAGACAAGACTGAACGTAAGAAAGAGGCATGACTGTTCCATCCTTTGCCTATTCCAGAATGTCCATGGTTGTCGGTAAGCATTGATTTCATTTTGGGTTTTACTAAGGTTGAGGGTAAAGTATCGATAAAGGTGGAAGTACACAGGATCTCAAAGTATTCAATCTTTATTGCTGCACCTAACTTATGTTCGTCAGAAGAAGTTGTGACTTGTTTTACAGAAATGTAGTTTAGTTCTTTGGGGTACCAACTGATATTGTGAGTGCAAGAGACACTAGGTTCAAAGGCAGGTTTTTGACAACATTGTTCAATATGATGGGGACCGACTTGAAGTTCTCTACTGCTAATCACCCACAAATAGACGGTCTGACGAAAAGAATAAATCACTTGTTGGAAGAATATCTGAGGCACTATGTGATGGGGAGCCAAAGAAATTGGGTGGAATTGTTTGACACGGCGCAGTTTTGTTACAATATGCATATGTCATCAGCGACAGAGATGAGTCAGTTTGAGATTTTCTTAGGCAGACGGCCTATGACTCCACTAGATGTTGTTAAGATGAAAAGCCAAGGGACATGTCTAGCAGCTTACAGGGTTGCAAGAGATAGTTTTGAAATGATTTTTGAGGCACAAGACACCCTCCGCAAGGTTTAGCTGTGCATGAAGAAGTATGCTGACCAACATAGGTAGCCACTAGAGTTAAATATGGGTGACCAAGTGATGTTGAAACTCACACCCCAAATCTGGAAACAGATTGTGAGTAAGACGTGACATAGGGGACTGATCCCTAAGTACGACAACCTATTTGAAGTTGTTCAACGAGTGAGTGAGATTACTTACAAGTTGAGGTTGCCAGAAAGGTTAAAGATTCATTCCACTTTCCATGTGAGTTTCTTGAAGCCTTACTTTGCATATGAAGATGATCCGAAAAGGAATATATCAAAGAGGGCTCCTCCTTCTGTACCAACATAATTTGATGTAGAAATAGAAGAGATACTTAATCACCGGGTCATGGGCAGAAGAAGGAAAATTACTAAGGAAGAATTCTTAGTTCACTGGAAGGGCAAAGCTGCAACAAATGTTGTTTTGGATATGGTTAAGGACTTGAGGCAGTTTGATTACCGAATTGATCTCTATCTCAAAACAGTATCGATGAGGGCATCGAGTTAAAGATGTGGGGGTGGTTTGTTAGAACCTCTGTCTATCTAAGTGTTAGTGGCCTGCAATGAACAAGGATGCTGGAGTGTTGGCTAGGCAGACTTGGGCACAATTTCAAGGACAGGAGTATGGCACCCATGTGGCATATGTGAAGGCAGTGGCATCGTCAAGGCAAGGAAAGGTAGTATGTTGGCTTGACAAGGAAAGGTTTTGGTGACTTGACGATGGCAAGACAAGGTTGTTTTAGTGTTAGAACGAAGTTGGTAGAAATCAGGAAATAAAACTAAGTATCAAAGAAGGCAGAAATATTCTAAGTGTGGGCAAGGGACAATTTCGGCTAAGGAAAATGAAGGGCATGTGCGAGGCACATGGGCTGATGTATCTGAATTCAAAATATTGTAATAGCGGTTAGAATATGATTGTTGCATCTAGTTTATTTCATGTAAGGATTATGTTAAGCATGTACCAAACACCTGAGCAATTGTAACTTCTTATAACTGCCTTGATGGACAAGAGTGCAAATAATGGGATTAAGATGGACCCTACTGTATAATGAGATTTAGCAGGACCTTCCTGGATAATGGGACTAGAAGGACCCTCCTGGATAATGTGATTTAGTATAGCATGACCATCATGGATAATGGGATTTACCAAGATCCTCTTAGATAATGGGACTAGTAGGACCCTCCTAGATAATGAGATTTAGTATAGTATTACCCTCCTGGATAATGGGATTTAGCGTAGCGGCCCTCTTGGATAATGGGATTTAGCAGGAACCTCCTATATAATAGGACTAGCAGGACCCTCTAAGATAATGAGATTTAGTATAGTAGGACCCTCTTGGATAACGAGAGCATAGGAGAACCCTCCTAGATAATGGGATCTAACAGGATCCTCTTGGATAATGAGATTTAGTATAGAAAGACGCTTGTATAATGGGATTTAGTGTAGCAAGAACCTCTTGGATGATGAGAGTTATGTAGCAAGACCCTCCTAGATAATGGAATTTAGTAGGACCCTACCGGATAATAAGATTAGCGCAACCCTCCTGGATAATGGGATTTAGTTTAGCAGGATCCTCTTGGACAATGAGATTTAGTAGGACCCACCTGAATAATGGGACAAGCAGGATCCTCATGAAGAATGAGATTTAGTATAGCATGACCCTCTTGGATAATGAGATTTTGCAGGACCCTCTTGGATAATGGGACTACCAGGACCCTCCGAGATAATGGGATTTAGTATAGCAGAACCCTCCTTGATAATGTGATTTAGTGTAGTAGGACCCTCCTGTATATTGAAATTTAGCAGGACCCTCCTGGATAATGGGACTTGAAGGATCCTCCTAGATAATCAGATTTAGTATAGCAAGACTCTCCTGGATCTCCTGAATAATGTAACAAGTGTTATCTTTCAGTTTTTACACAAAAAAAAGGAGAAAACACAAAAGATTTCTAGTTAGAAGTTCATAGGCATTTCTTAAAAATGAAAAGTAAAAAAAAAAAATTCACCTCTTAATAAAATCACAAAAAGTGTTTGTACCGTTCGTAAAACGAAAATTCCAAAAGATTTTGCTTTCATAATACTTTTTTGAAAAAAGGTTGTATTTTTCAAGTCAACTTTCAATATCTCAAAATATTTAATATGCCCATTTTGGACAAACTACGCACACCTGATTCTCACCTCAATGAGATACGTAGACAATTCTTTTTGGGTTATGTGATCTTTATTCTAAAAAGAATTTAAAAAATTTTTATTCCTTATTAAAAGTGTAAAAAAAAAAAAAGAAGAATAATTTTATTCATTGTTCACAAAAAACAAAAGAAAATGTTTATTTCTTATAAAAAAAACATGAATGTTTATGATCTTCATGAACTACGCACACCTGATTCTCACCTCGATGAAATATGTGGGCAGCTCTGCTCGGATTGAGTTATCTTTATTTGAAAATTCAAAAAAACAAGGTTCTTAATCATCCTTATTCAAAAAATGAAAAGGTTTGCTTATCCTTATTAAAAAAGAATATTTTTATCCTCTTAGAAAAAATTTTAAAAAGTTTTTTACTTCGTATTTCACACTTTGTGAGTTATCACATATGATTCTTATTACCTCAATAAAATACGTATGCAACCCTTTATGGGTCCAATATTCCTTAAAAAAGAAATTTTTATTTTTATTTTTTTTATAAAAAAAGAAGAAGAAAACTCATGACTTGGTTGGTACCAACATAATTAGGAGTTTACATGAAAAGAATGTTAAACTATATGACATGATAGAATATACCTACTTTACTGTGACCCATAGATTTCTTTTGGTATCTCTTGATTATATTTATGTAAAACTTTAGAAATTCTCTTACTTAAAATTAAGGCTTAAAATAAATTTCACCTCATTATTTTATGTGCATTGTGTGATGAGCTTTAGATATAAAATTTAATGGCTTGGCTTTGTTAATCTAGAACTTGGTCTGAATGTTTATTGAGACAAAATTTTGAGTAACATTTAGTTTGGAAAATAATTGTAGGCTTTCTTTGATCCAATTGTGTCTTTTAAGCATACTGAATGACACGTGATCCCTAGTGTTCCCCTTTTTGAGCCTAAAATATTTTTATTTCGACAACTACATCGTAGCCTATATCCTTTTGAGTGCATGAATGCACTACCCCTCTTTTTTTCCATCTCCATGAGCGCATTGACTAAAATTTAAGTTGGATGACAAAGTGAAAAAAAAAAAAAGAGGAAAAAGTTATGAGAAAAAAAATCCAACAAAAGGAGGCAAACTCAGAAAAAAAAAAAAACCAACCAAGCAAATAAAGATCAAGTGTGAAAATGAAAAAAAAAAACAAATTGAGAACATAGTGCAATGCTTAGGAAGAAAATAGTCTCTTTATCCCAAAGAAATATTATACCCATTCCAAGCCTATGTTATAAGCTGATAACAAGTCCTACTTATTCCATTTTCATTGTTCTCACATTAGTGGATACTTACATGAAGGCCAAGCATTTGACATCTCAATCTCATGCATTGAACATCTTTCAGAGTGTGAGTGACTTTCAAAATGTCCTACTATCTAAATTCTTCTATTGTGTGTGAAGTAGGACTTTATTTTTTGTAAGGGCACTTGAAACACGAGGATATGAATAATTATAATCCCTTGATTGATGCAAGATGAACAGATCTTGTCAATACTTAAGTATGTTTGAGGTTCCATTTGAAACTATAGGGATTACTTCAAAGTTGACCTATGATTTATCTTAAAGTAGTTTAAGGTGATTCATATGCATAATACTAATTGTTGGTACAAACTAAAGTCAAGATATTGTCAACCATAAATTGATTCCTTTCTCTATTTTTGAAGATGTTTTTTGTAAAAAAAAATACAAGAAAAAGAAAAATAATGTTTGATCTATATAAACTACCTTTGACCTGATTCTTGCTATTTTACACCCCTTTTTTGAAGGATTTTTCCAACTTAAGTAATGGCATTGATAAGGGATTATTTTTATTTATTTCAGAGTGGCCACTTGGAATTGAGTTACGGAGTTTCAAGTCACCTTTTTTTAAAATCCCTAATCAAAAGGCAATGACTTTTTATTTTGAATCTATGAAAACAAAAGGCCGGGTAAGGAATTCTGTTGACCGAGGAAAAGGTATGAGGCACCTTTCGAGTTCCGTGGTTCTAGCACGGTCTCTTTTATTAATTTATACTTATCTTTAATTCTTTTGGACAAATTGAGTTTACAAGCCATTATTTCCACGTATTTTTAATTGTTGAGCTTTTGTTGGTTTCAACCTAGATGTGTCACCGCATTCTTGGTCTTGATATTTAGAGGCATAAATGCCTTCTTCACATCTCGCTTGATAAATTTTATCTACAAATTTTAATTTTAATTTTAAAAAAAGTAATTATTAAAATAATTTGGTCCAATGTGTGTCATCACATCCTTAAATCTTTTTAAGTGTCTCAAAAATATGTGCAACCACATTCTTTATCGAAATCAAATATGAAATTAAAAATCGAACTTCGCAAATTAGAATGGTCAGATAAGCATTAGCTAAAAAATGTAATTGAATCACTAACACAATACTCAATCTCATTTCTAAATAACCAAAACAACAAGGAAACTGGAAATAACATTCCAAAGAAGATCAAACTTATCTAAGCTCAATATAAAAATGTTTTAGACGTGATAATATCACATACATAAAATTATTAGATTACACCAAAGCCAACATAAGAATTTGAAGGGAAACCAAAGTAACGAAGAAAAGTGAAAGATGAAACTGATAAAATCTTTTGATATATGAATATTTCAGCAACGAGGAATGAACTTCTAAAGAGCAACTACCTAAATGGAGCCACGAACAAGACTCGATCTGATTTTGAATAGTGAACGAAAAAACAAAGTGAACTTAAACACATGTTCCTTCCTTTTTTCCTCGTGTGTCTTTTTCTTTTTTTTCTGCCTTCTCTGCGTATGTGTGTGTTATATAGTAGTGTGTATGTTTTTGTAGTGTGTCGTGTGTGGGTCTCTTTTTCAAAGAAGATGGAATGTGAGGGAGTGAGGGAGGGGATTTAGTTGAAGATTATAAGGGTTTTGGTTGAGGATTTTTAGAGGAGAAGAAAAAAAAGAAAAAAAAATTGTGGATCAGCAAAAGAGAAAAAAATGTGGATCAGTATTTGACTGAGAAAATTTTAGGTAGAAAAAGAAAATAAATGGATGGGAGGAGAAATTTTAGGAAGAATGAGTTATGGGAGTTTGAGGATAATTATAATAGTTGGTGAAGTTGTTTAGATTTTTAGGATGCTTTTTGCTTCCCTCTTTATAAGGTAAAGATTATAATTATAAAATTATCAGCTACTATTTTCATAGACCAATATATAAAATAAATTGAAGGATTAGAAGCTTCTATTTCTCTTTTCTTATGGTGGGAGTTGTGTCGTATTTTTTTTTATACATTGTACTCTCTTAGTAGCTCTTGTACCTATTTAGACTACTTCCTTGGGAGGGTTTTTCAGTTAATTGTAAAAACATTATCCTTAATCTTGAGTTTTCATGACTATTTCAATTATTAAAGAGCTTTCTTATATTTTATTAGTTTTTGCATTGCCCATTTTTAATTTGGGTGGTAAGAGTTCTCCTATCTAGATGTTAGAGTAGGTTCTCGCACGGCCCGATGGGTTTAGATCGTGACAATACAGGTTTAAACAAATATCTTTTTAAAATAATAGTGAATTTGCCTAATAAAATCTTGTAACTATATTTTGCTCACTCAAAATTATTCCAAAATTTTTGTTTATAAATTCTTGAAGCGTAGAAAAATTCTTCAAGCATTTGTCTAATGGACATTTGCTTATGTTTTCCCTTGTTCATGTTTTCGGAAGTTTGGATTTTGAAGTTTATATCATACACTAGTGAACTTAGAAATTTTTGAAATATTTTTCGTAAAAAAGAACGTTATAAAAAATAGTAATTTATGTGAGAAGGATTTATGCGAGGCGGGGCGAATTGAAAACAACAAATCAAGCTATGTTGGGCAGGGTTAGGCGGGTGGATTGGGGTCTTTACAGCTTTATTAAATTTGCCCGCAACTGCCCCGGCCTGCCCCATTAGTATCTTTAACTAAACTACAAATTAAGGATATTTAACTAAGAACCAAAATAGAATTTCACTTAGAGAAGAGCACAACTTTTTTGGTGGTCTTTCACCAACTGCGATTTCCGGTGATGAAGCAATCTAGGTACCATTGGAAAGGAAAAAGGGGAACAAGGATGAAGAATTTTCGGGAAAAAAAGGATTAAAATGAGGGGAAAATAGCAAAATAAAAGATAAAAAGAGAGGAGAAAATGAAAATCACACCTCGGATAAAACATAACATTAACTATAAACACTAATACACCATAAAACGAAAGAATTGATCTAGAAAAATTATTTTAGTGGCTAGATTTCTACAATACGATAACGGAAAATAAATATGCATTTATATTAGTGATGCAAAATTTTGTATGCTTCAATGCACTTTTAGAATTAATGAAAAGGTGTGACTTTTTACATTAAGAAATAGCCAAAAATAATGGACCCCTCATAAATGAGTAAAATATTGATATAGGTAGGTCCCTACTCGAGGGAGATCAATAATAGTATATTAGTTCTACATTTTCACTAGCGAGGGTTGTAACAGTAATCTATAAATACAGTATGCACCAGGTCTAACGAATCTGTTGTTAGTTTAAGATCCATCAAAGTCTATTCCCATTAACACTTTTCTTTATAAACAATAGGTACTTATATGAAAGTACTAGTTTCTGAACACGTACGTTGCACGTGTGTCTCATGCATTTTTTTATAAATTCATTAGAACGTTTAATATTCTATGAAAACATATGTATAATGATTACTAAAATATAACAATCTCAATTAAATCTTAAAAAGTGTGACATGAAACACCAAATGAGGAGTGTATTATCAAGTTAAACTAAAGCATGAATCAAATAGAAAAGTCACTTCATTTTCATAAAGTGATATATAATTTATTACATATTATATATTTAGAATGTGAAGAAAATTGAGATACAAACTCAAATGGTGCAATCTAGAATTTGAAAGGCAATAGTATAATGGTGACAATTTCAGATTGAATTTAATCAGACTAAGGTAGATATATCATATACTTAAGATCTTGATGACTTTATTAGGACACCATTATGTGATGAAGTTGGATAATGATACAATTCTAAGAGATATTAGGACATCATTATGTGATGAAGTTGGATATGATAAAACTCTAAGGAATATCTATTATCAATTTTGTACCTTAGGAATTTTTGTATCCCAATGATATGAATCCCTGTTCATTTGGCTGGTTTCTGATAGGAAAAAAATCTGCATTTGGGATCTTCTTGCAGTCCGTGTGTTGTGCTGAAGTGCATACTTTGCTAGAACTATTATCCATGCTTATTAGCCATAATTCCTCATCCACAATGTCTCACTAGGAATGAATACACTTATAATAGGTATCTCTTAGAGTTGTATCATTATCCAACTTCATCACCTAATGGTGTCCTAATAGGCTTTACTACTTTAACTACTACAGGATAATCTTGGGTGTGAATTTCACGAAACTAAAAAGATGAGTTTATGTAGATTAAAACGAAAGAATATTAAAAGATATCTTAAAGTTTTAAATTAAATATTTGAAGGTTATGAATATGAAAAGCATACAAGTTATGGATGAGTAGCAATTGAATAGGTAATTAGATATAAGTTATAAAGAAGTCTATTTAAAATAAAGGCGGAATAATCTGGGAGACCCTTATACTTGGCTCCGTTTGTAAGTTGGACCCTTGTACTTACGACTTTGTCAATTGAATCCTTAAACTCATTCAAACACAATATTTTAAACCCTTTTCTCATCTAATGTGTGTGTGTGTAGTACACTCACTTTACACATGAAATACCACATCATTTTTTAATGACACATCATTATTATTAATATTTTTCCAATGACACATTAGAAATTAAATTTTAAAAACAAATAATATTTAAAAAAAAAAAAGTGCAATTTTCTCTCTTTCCCCCCTTCCTACTCCATTTTCTTCATTCACACCCTCTAACCCTCCCCAAAAAATAAAAAACCACCATTTTCATCTTTCTTCACAGTTCACATTCAAAAAATTTCACAAAATATGATAAATTGTAATTAGCTCTTACACATGTTTTAGGTTCTATTTATTTTGATTTGCTAAAAAGAAATATCAAGAAAACTTCAAGTTGGAAAAAATATATTTATGAGTAAATTCAAGCAATAGATCTTGACAAATTAAATTTATAAAAATGGTGAATGATATGTTTTCTTGCAAAAGTTTTTTCAATTTTATATTTGATGATTGTGGTGATGGGTGTACATCAAAGAAGTAGAAGAGAAAAAGGGTAGCGACGAAGGTGGGGAGGGGGGTTGGGGCTGAAGAAGAAGAGAAAAGGGTGGGGTGGGGTTAAAGAAGAATAGAAAAAGGGTGAGGGTGGGAGTGGGGAGGGGCGAGGTTGGGTGGGCTGAAGAAGAAGAGAAAAAGGGTGGGGGTGCGGTGGGGAGAGGTGGGGTGGGCTGAAGAAGAAGAGAGAAAGGGTGGGGGTGGGGCGAGGTGGGGTGGGGTGGGTTGAAGAAGAAAGGTTTTGAGATTTGTTTTCTTTTTTAATTTATTATTATTTTTTGTCTTATAATTTTGATAATTTTTAAGTAAAAATATTGCATTCACTCGCTTTAAAACGCGTGTGGTCACACATTTTTTCAACTCAGCCATTTTAATGCCACATAAGTTCGGTCAATGGTCAAAGGGGTTTAAAAATAGAGTTTCATCGAGTTTAAGGGTTCATTTGGCAAAGTAATGAGTAGAAGGGTTCAACTAACAAACGGAGCCAAGTACAGGGGCCTCCCCGGTCATAATAATAAATAACTATAGATGAGAAAAAGATAAGTGCAAATAATATTTAAGTGAAATATCACTAATGGTAGAATTTCAAAGGGCCAAAATAAGTAAAGAGAACAACTTTAAGAAAATATGCAATTGAATTTCAATTAAAATCTAGAAGAGTAAACAATCCTCTTCATACAAGCAACATGAACTCCCCATTTACTCAGATGTAATAACTGAAATTATCACTAGTATTTAAACATGTAATTAACTAAGTATTTTATAATATTTTAATTTAGTGTAGTAATGATATATTAATGATATTATTGTAGTAACTTTTTTTTTTAAATGAACTCAACTTTATATATATAAAAATTAATTAATAAATGGTATTATTGTAGTAACTCAACTTTATAGGGTCATTTTGGTATTTTAACTTTTTTTGTTCCCACTTTTAGTAATATATGATTTTCAAAATAGTACAAGGCATTTAAGTTCTTATCAAATCATATTATGAATAAAACATTAATAAAAATACTTGTCAACGTACATATTTTCTCAAGTAGGTGAAATAATTTTTCGATACAGGTAATTATATCTCACGTAATACTCAACATATCTTATAAAAGTGAGAACATCTCAAATAACCATTTCAGTATCATATCAAGTAAAATCTTGTCCCACATATAAATGCAAAATATTCGGTAGCACATTCTCTTTTTAAAAAAAAATCATATGCAGTCATGCAAGTTATAAAAATACAAATTACAGTAAGATTACTACACACAGTACACATGTCAAAATAACAAACTCGCCACCTTGAGCAATCTATATGAATTCCTTCAATCAATCTATAATCACATCTTATCAGTCACGCATCTATTCACTTATTTAGGCAAAACCAAAACTAATTTAGAACACTCAACCTTTGGGCTCAATTTGATTCTCGATTAGCCAAATTATACTTACTCATCAACTTCAAAATTCTTCAATTTAAGCAACAACTCATATTTTTGATTACCCACATCTTTATTTCGCTCTAAGAAGACATTCATTATGCTACATACTACCAATTATTTTTCCACAGATAAGAGCATGACTGCCATATACAATTTTTTGTGATAAAAGTCTGATTGGCTCAACAGACTACTCTCTAACTCATCTAGAATTAAAACAAGACTGGTTTTATTCGTGGAAAATTTCATACCCAATTTGCTTAAAAGTCACCATATCCAATTTGTTGATATTGCTAAACTCAACCCATGATAATATGTATCTAATTTTGTTAACGAAATAAAATACCTTGCAAATGGGTTTCCTCTTCTTCTCTGTGTTGAAACCTCTTCGTGCTCCTTCACTGGAAAGAGAGGCAGAAACTCCCTTTTTTTGTTTTCTCGAGAGTGGCTTGCTAAAGATTTTTACCCAAAATTTCTTTAGCTTATACTTCCTTGTTCACATTATTGATGGGCTAAAGCCCACTTGTATTCTCTTCTTCTCTTTTCTTTTTTGTTTCATTCTTTTATCTCTTGTTTCATTCTTTTATCTCTTTTTTCAATTACTTAAATACCCTTTAATTGATATGGTTTTAAAGTTAAGAACGCTTCATGATTGATTTGAAAATGTATAAAGTTTCCAAATGGCTTTCACGATTGATTTTAATGCATATGCTTGGGGTGCACCATTGGTCTGCTTTTATTGGGTAGTGTTTCGGGTGTCAGTCACTTGGATTTGAAAAGTGAAAAAAGTACTCTCATAGCATTTCAGTCGCATGACCTATTTGTTTGGTATGAAATGATGGAAGAGAATATAAAGAAAAATATGTTTTCCTCAACTTGATGGAACTTGAGCACTCCCTTATGTATGAGTGGAAGAAGTTCAAAATAACTATTGGATCGAGTCCACCCATAAGGTGTGTTGCCTAGCACATTGACTCCTCCTCCTAAAAAAAATTGTTCCTTCAATGGTAAAACAAACAAAAGGAAAAAGAATTAAAAATAGACACATCTAAACCCCTAAGAGCCTTTTGTTCTTCAGGGACATACTGGATAATATGTCACCATTGCTTCTCACTTATGTTAAGCCAGAGACTAATACTCTCATCGTAGTTGAAATATGATAACTGAGTATAAACTATTTGAGACATTTACGTACATTTTTAGAGCCTACAATTCATATACATACTATCCTTACAATAAGTAATTATATAAAAACTTATTTTGCGTCGGATTCGGAATCGAAAGTTCACTATGTTCCCAATCATCATCCAACTTCTAATATTCAATGAATCTAATATAACCAATTATTTAATGAATACTTCTCTTATATTACTAAAATTTAAGATTAATTAAGCAGAAATTCTATAACAAATATAGAAATATTCTATAAAAATAATATCAAGCAACATCAAATTCAAAATCATATGAGCACATACACTTATATAAAATATTATGTCATGTAAATGATTTTACAAAGTGAAGCCTGAATAGGTGCTTTTTCCGCCACTCCAAAAAACACACATGAGTATACCCACGGGGTCATACTTCTGTTTCTGCTTTATAGAAAGAGATTTAACACTAGACATAGGAACTGAAATCCCTTTCATATCAATATAGTATATGAGGGTTCCTCTCTAATTCACAAGTACCACAACCCGCAAAAGAAAGTAAAAAGTGTGAATCAAGCCAATGTATTAGGCTTCTAAATTCCACCAAAAAACATATTAATCGATCATTTTCTTTATAGATTTGTTTTCACAAGTCACTATGTTGATTTAAAGTATTAAGAAGGTAGAATTAAGAGTAAACATTGTTAGAATCTTGTAATGGGAGATTAAAAAACTCTAAATTTTTCATTCAAACTATTAAGGAGCACTCAGAAAATAAGTGATTAGATATAAAATTGTAAATTAAATTCTAAATTTTTCATTCAAACTAAAATAATCTGATTCACATATGACCAATGGGGAACTGGACAAGGCAGAATACTAGAAGCGAATTTTGTGAGTAAAACATGATCGCAAAAGTTGTTCAACAAGGAGTGTCAAATGTTAAGCTCTATTTGACACCATGCTTTTAATACTTGGAGTTTCATAGCCAATGACGCATGCATGTATTGCTTGAGCCCTCATCTTGTAGTATTATCTCACCCCTAGTTCTGGCTCTCTGGCTGAAATGTGAGCTCAAACCCGAGAGTAGAGAAGCTCGTCCTATTTGCTCATAGAGTTCCTCGCTTGCCATCCTCCCTCGGATTTCAGTCAGTCCACGTCAAGCCTGTTACAAAGACCATCACCTTCTTGGGAAGATGCTAAAGATAAAAGAGAAGACCTTCTGTTTGTTATCAGATCCTGTGCACCCTCAAGACTTTCTGATGCTGCTGCCAGTTTATCTGCCTATCAACCTCTAGACTTAGAGCCCGTTTGGCTAAGCTTAAAAAAAGTATTTTTTTAAAAGTAGTTTTTAAAAAATCAAACTTTAATAACTTTTAAGTTAAAAAATGAAAAGTAGGGGAGTACCTACTTTTAACTTTTTTAAGTGCCCCTTTGGATTAACTTATTTTTAGGTGCTTTTGACTTCTTAGTAGTTTTTTTTTAGGTTTGGAAAGGTTACTAAAAAAGTTTTAAAATAAGTCAAAAGTTAAAAATAGGATACCATCTACTTATGACTTTTTAACTTTCGACTTATAAGTTACTTTTTAATTTTTTTTAAGTCATTTTTAATTTTTTTAAAGTTATTTTTAACTTCATCAAATACTTTAAAAAGCTAAAAAATAACTTAAAAGTAGGTTTGACTAACTTTTAAGTCAATCCAAACTGACTCTTACTATTACATTGGTAGGAGACAAAACTTGGTATGATAGTTGCTCACCCTCTATTGTTATCATCTCATTGGACACGGTATTTTTGTAACAACTTACCATTTGTAAGAGTGATGTTTCCACAACTTGAATAGTTTCAACGGAGGGAATAGACGAGTATACAAGAAATTATTTCTCCACATCGTCATACAAGTCCCCAATTTTAATTACAGCTAGCTCTACATGCTCAAAAATTTCACTTAAATATCTGCCCAAAGGTATGGAAACAATCTTTACTGCGGCTGATGCTGCTATGTAGCTAAGTTGAAGCTCTTGGACTACAATACTAAGGATACCACCAATACACATTGCAAAGGCATCTTGAACAGTAACAAATGATTCAATAAATGAAAATGTGCCGCTTGATGCATCAGCAATAGCATACAGAGCAGAAGAATCATGGTCTGAACTGAAACCAAAAGTATGAACAGGGAAAATTGACATATCATCTATCCTTTGACTGTTGCAAAAATGAATGGAAGAAGGCGACCGATTCAGATAAGGGATTAATGTTGGCTTTGAGGATCTAAGGTTTTTATTTCTGTTGCTTTAATTCGCGGTATCACCATATAGATGTCTCTCCCAACAGACAATAGAATGATACTCGCAACTGAATTCTTTTCATGTCTCTCTTCAAGAACACAATCCCCCATCTTGACTTATTTTACAATACTTGTCCCACCATTTGCTGAAATACCATTTATAGACAATACAACTTCTTGATGCTCTTGTTCGGTAATCCTTCATAAGGGGAAGTTTCTTTGACCTATAGATGAGAAAGTATCAATACCTAGCCAGTCGAAAGGCCCCAAGTTCTCAATGACAAAGAAAATTGCATGCTTCAAGAGAGTCAACTTTGTTCTATTCATGCTCCCACTAACATCTAGTATGATGTAATGAATCAAAAGGAATATGCTAACTTAATTGGAGGTTTGAGATATGTGGCTGATTGAACTAAGCCTGATATTGCATATGCAATAGGACTACTTAGAAGGTTTACAAGCAAGCCAGTTAATGAATATTGACATGCTATAACAAGAGTGATGAGATATTTAATTGAAGCAAAAACTTGTGATTTGTTCTATAAAAAATATCCTACTGTATTTAAAGGCTTTTCTGATGCAGATTGGAACACCTTATCGAGCGATTCATGTTCTACCACTGGTTATATCTTTACTTTGGGTGGTGGTGCTATTTGTTAGAGATCAACAAAGCAAACTATAATTGCTAACTCTACCATGGAGGCTGAACTAATTGCATTAGCTTCAGCTAGAGAGGAAGCGAATTGGTTAAGAGATTTATTATTTTAAATACCTTATTTTGAAAACCCAATTCCTCCTATTTTAATTCATTGTGATAGCAATACTGCAATTAGTAGAATTCAAAACCATTATTACAACGGTAAATCTAGATCTATAAGGAGGACACACAGTAATGTAAGATTGTATTTGACAAGTGGTACCATTAATGTTGATTATGTCAAATTTTCTGATAATCTTGCAGATCCTCTTACTAAGTCCTTAACAAGAGAAAAGGTCTAGAGCACATCGAGGGGGTGGGATTGAAGCCTTTAAATCCTTGAGTCATATATGAGGAAACCCAACCTGGAGACTAGAGATCCTATAACCAGGTTCAAAGGGAAAAACGAATCATATGATAACTTGTTATGAAAAATGCAGTATCTTTTTATTCCCTCCCAATGATGTGAGTGCATTGTTTCCTGTAGTGATTTGTGAAGGTTGAGTTTACTAAACTCTTAATGAAAATTTGTAGCCCCTATGAGTGGAGTGTTAAACTTACAAAAGCATTCTCGACAGATTTCATCTATGTGAGTGTGGAAGTAGGTCGCTTCCTATGAGAATTTGACTTATTAATTCTCAAAAGCACTCATGAAACCGGGATAGCACAAGGCCGTAATGTGCTGCTTTTAAAGCTCATGTAAACACCTTGATTATTATGTATGGACAGTGATATTTTATTTCCCTTAAGCAGTCGTAGTTCAAATCTGACACCACTACGACTCTGGAGTAAAAGTTACTATTTCACTAAGTGGAGGTTCAATGCAGAGCACACCTTCATTATGCATAGTAGTCTTCTTTCAACTGATATACTCTCTTGTTTAATATTAAAATGTGTGGGGAAATGTTGGTTTTGTGAAAGCATTTTAATATTTTTTAAAGTGACGTTAGAGTGCTTTTTCCAATTCCTTTCTTTCCTGCCTTATTACATTTTCTTTTTGGGTGCATTACTGCTTGGTGTCAATTGATGACAACAATCGATGGTATCTTTACTGTCATTTGGAGTAATTGTCATTCCATTGGAATAACGTTGTTGTGAACGTTTGTAAGTTATGGCCTCTTTTGTCCATTGAGTGGCATTAACACGTTGGGGGCATTTGTTGCCCACATTATTTCTCACTCTTTATTCCTCCATTATTCTTTGTAACCTCTAAGCCATTTATCTTCACTATTTAATACACAATTATCTTCTTTTTGTTTGTGAGGCTTTAAACAGATTATTGAATCTGATCAATATGTAATTGTGAAAAGGGTACTTTTGTGGGAAAGGGGTATGCTTGTAATGAGATGTTCAAACTGAATGTTGAAATGAATAAAGTTTCTACTTCTGTTTATATGCTTTCTTCTACTAATTTTTGGCATGCTCGTTTGTGTCATATTAATGGTCATTATGTTGAAATCATGAGTAGTTTAAGATTAATCCCAGTGATTGAAAAGTATTTTAAAAAGTGTGAGGCTTGTGATAAAGCCAAAATCACTAAAAGGCGTCATTTTCAAGTTGAGAGAAAAATTGATTAATTAGAATTAGTTCACACCGATATTTGTGAACTTGGAGGAATTTTAACTCGTGGAGGTAGTAGATATTTTATCACTTTTATTGATAATTTTTCTAAGTTTACCAATGTTTACTTGATGAAAAATAAAAGTGATGCTTTTGAAAATTTTAAAACTTATCTCCATGAAGTTGAAAATCAGTTTGGAAGAAAAATAAAAAGAATTAGAAGTGATAGAGGCCATGAATACGAGTCAAATGAATTTAATTCTTTTGTTAGATCATTGGGAATAATTAATGAAACTACTCCTCCTTATTCTCCTTCATCTAATGGTGTAGCGGAAAGGAAAAATAGAACTTTGGTTGAATTGACTAATGCCATGCTTATTGAGTCACATGCAACTTTAAATTTCTGGGCTAAAGCTATTTTGACGGCTTGTTATGTGTTGAATCGTGTGCCTCATAAAAAGTCTAAATTGACACCTTTTGAAATGTGGAAAGGTCACAAGCCAAGTTTGCAATATCTAAGAGTTTGGGGTTGTCTAGCCTTTGTAAGGCTAATGGATCCCAAGATTACAAAGTTGGGTAAGAAAGTTACTACTTTTGCTTTTCTTGGTTATGCTTCAAATAGTACAACCTATAGATTTTTTAATCTTGAAAATAATATTGTAATAGAATCGGGTGATGCTATTTTTCACGAAAATAAATTCCCTTTTGATTCTAAAAATAGTGGAGGTCAAAGGATTGAACAAAATATTTTGTCACTACCTAGTTCTTCTACTTCTACTCTAAAAAATAAAGAAATTGATGATTTTGAGTTAAGAAGAAGTAAAAGAGCTAAAGTAGAAAAAGATTTTGGCCCTGATTTTTATGTGTTTATTGTTGGAGATGACCCTCTCACTTTGAAAGAAGCTTTATCTTCACATGATTCTATTTTTTGGAAAGAGGCTGTAAATGATGAAATGAAATCACTAATTTCTAATAAAACTTGAAAATTAGTTGATTTACCACCGAATTGTAAAACAATTGGTTGCAAATGGGTCTTACAAAAAAAAGTTGAAACCGGATGGATCTATTGATAAATATAAGGCTAGAATAGTTGCAAAAGGTTTTAAGCAACTAGAAGACCTAGAATTCTTTGATACTTTTTCTCTGGTAACAAGAATTACATCCATAAGACTTTTAATTGCTATGGCTGCGATTTTTGGTTTGCAAATTCATCAAATAGATGTAAAATTTGCTTTTTTAAATGGAGACCTAAATGAGGAAGTTTATATGGATCAACCCAAATATTTTATTGAAGCAGGCCAAGAAAGCAAAGTGTGTAAGCTTACTAAATCCCTATATGGCTTGAAACAGGCACCAAAGAAATGTCATGAAAAGTTTGATTCCTGCATAATTGAAAATGCTTTTAAAATAAATGAATGTGATAAGTACATATATCATAAGTCTTGGAATAATTCATAAGTGATTATTTTCATATATGTTGATGATTTATTAACCTTTGGCTCTAACATGAATGTTATTGATGAAGCTAAAAATATTCTTACAAGCCATTTTAATATGAAAGATCTTGCTGAGGCAAATTTTATTCTTGGAATAAAAATAACAAGAATATGTGATGGAATTTTCCTTGACCAATTACATTATGTTCATAAAATTTTGAAAAAATATAACTTTCTTGATTGCAAGCATGTGGTAACTCCTTTTGATTCAAGTGTTCACTTATTTCCTGTTGAAAGTGAAAATCATGTAATAAATCAAAAGGAATATGCTAGCCTAATTGGAAGTTTGAGATATGTGATTGATTGCACTATGCCTGATATTGCATATGCAGTAAGAGGACTTAGCAGGTTTACAAGCAAGCCAGGTAATGAACATTGGCATGCTACAACGAGAGTGATGAGATATTTAATTGGGACAAAAACTTGTGGTTTGTTCTATAAAAAATATCTTGCTGTACTTGAAGGATTTTATGATGCAGATTGGAGCACATTATCGGGTGATTCATGTTCTACAACTAGTTATATCTTTACTTTGGGTGGTGGTGCTATTTGTTGGAGATCAAAATAGCAAACTATAATTGCTAACTCTACCATGGAGGCTGAACTAATTGCATTAGCTTCAGCTAGTGAGGAAGTGAATTAGTTGAGAGATTTATTATTTCAAATACCTTATTTTGAAAAACCAATTCCTCCTATTTTTATTCATTGTAATTGGTAGAGTTCAAAATCGTTAATATAACGGTAAATCTAGACCTATAAGGAGGAAACATACAATAATGTAAGATCGTATTTGACAAGTGGTACCATTAATGTAGATTATGTCAAATCTTGTGATAATCTTGCAGATTCTCTTACTTAGGCCTTAACAAGAGAAAAGGTTTGGAGCACATCGAGGGGGATTGAAGCCTTTAAATCCTTGAGACATATATGAGGAAACCCAACCTTGGGACTAGAGATCCTATAACCAGGTTCAAAGGGAAAAAGAATTATATGATGACTTGTTATGAAAAATGCACTATCTTTTTATTCCCTCCCTTGGATGTGAGTGCATTGTTTCCTGTAGTGATTTGTGAAGGTTGAGTTTACAAAACTCTTAATGAAAATCTGTAGCCCATATGGGGGGAGTGTTAAACTTACAGGAGCACTTTCGACAGATTTCACCTATGTGAGTGTGGAAGTAGGTCGCTTTCTATGAGAATTTGGCTTATTCTCAAAAGCACTCATGAAACTGGGATAGCACAAGGCCGTAACGTGCTGACTTTTAAAGGTCATGTCAATACCTTGATTATTATGTGTGGACAGTGATATTTTATTTCCCTTAAGTAGTCATAGTTCAAGTCTGAGACACTAAGACTTTGGAGTAAAAGTTACTGTTTCACTAAGTGGAGGTTCAATGCAGAGCAGACCTTCATTATGCATAGTAATCTTCCTTCAGCTGATATACTCTCTTGTTTAATATTAAAATGAGTTGGGAAATGTCGGTTTTGTGAAAGCATTTTAATATTTTTTAAAGTGACGTTAGAGTGCTTTTTCCAATTCCTTTCTTTCCTGCTTAGTTACATTTTCTTTTTGGGTGCATTACTGCTTGGTGTCAGTTGATGACAACAATCGATGGTATCTTTACATTCATTTGGAGTAATTGTCATTCCATTGTAATAACGTTGCTATGAACGTTTGTAAGTTATGGCCTCTTTTGTCCATTGAGTGGCATTAGCACGTTGGGGGCATTTGTTGCCCACATTATTTCTCACTCTTTATTCCTCCATTATTCTTTGTAACCTCAATGCCATTTATTTTCACTATTTACTACACCATTATCTTCCAATTCATTGCTAGGAAGAGATCCCCAACTATAAATAGTGGTGGTCTTTATTTGGTTTAGACACACAGAAGAAAATATAGAGTGCATAAATGTTAGTCAAAAAAGATAGTTCTTATTAGTTGAAGGGAGGTGTTCTTTTTTGTGGAGCTTTGGATTCAACTCTTGTCCAGAGTTTGTTGAGTTATTCTTTGTGATAGGTTGTTGTATCCTGGAGGGGACAAGTCAAGAGGACTACTGCTGGACCGGTGAAAAACATTTGCTGCAATGGGCTTAAATCTCCTTAAAGAGAGCGAGATATCCGCGCCTCAGCCTGAAGAAATTTTGCTTTCTTCATTTTTATTTTCAATTGTAATCTTGTATTTTTTTAATTTTCACCAACAATGTACTCTAACCAGGTCAATAGGTGCACGTTCTAGGTTCCAATCCAGTAGAGGTGGTGCCCTTACTCTAAGAAGAAGTGCAAATTTTTGCACATTTTGAGCAACAGCTGGAAATTCTACTAAATATCCCGTGAGGATGGAAGGTGAGGTAGTATGATCCATGCCGATGTAGCTTGAAAAAGGCTCATCATCTGAAAAGTGAACATGTTGGGGACGGGGTGGAGATATTATTGGTAGAGGACGAGAGAAGTTAACAAGATGAAACACCCGAATACAATGCCCTCCTACATTTACATCAGTACCAAATTTAAAAGGGAGCTCTTTCCATTAGCATCTGCAGATGGGGCAAAGGTGGTTACAAGGCTTAATATTATTGCCTATGCATCTGTTGTTGAAAGAGTGTCTGCATTCAGATTCAGTAGTATATATGTCCTCACCAGTGTTAGCTTTCATTCTTATTCCCCTTCTACGTACCGATGGCCATAATTACTAAAGAATGCAGACACTCTTTCCTCTTTAGTTGCAGTGGCAATAACGTTAAACATGAAAATCACCTTTTCCCCATTTGCAGATGCAAATGGAAAGATCTCCCTTATCGATTTGGTACTCATGTAAATGTAGGAGGGCATCGTATTCGAGTGCTTCATCCTATTAACTTCTCTCGTCCTCTACCAAAAATATCTCCACCATGTCCATGCCGATGTTGTTTGAAAAGACTCATCATCTGAAAATTGAACATGCTGGAGATGGGGTAGAGATATTATTGGTAGTGGACGAGAGGAGTTAACAGGATGAAACATCTGAATACGATGCCTTCCTACATTTACATCAATACCAAATTGAAAAAGGAGCACTTTCCATTTACATCTGCAGATGGGGAAAAGGTGGTTACCATGTTTAGCGTTATTGCCAATACATCTGAAGTGGAAAGACTATCTGTATTCAGAAGTAAATATGGCTTCACCATTCTCAACTTTTATCCTTGTTCTCCTTCTATGTACCAATAACCATATTTACTGCATAATGTAGACACTCTTTCCACTTTAGTTGCATTGGCAATAACTCTAAGCATGGAAATAACCTTTGCCACATTTGCAGATGCAAATGGAAAGAGCTCCCTTTCTAATCTGGTACTGATGTAAATCTAGGATGGAATCGTATTCGTGTGTTACATCCAGTTAACTTCTCTCTTCCTCTACCAATAATATCTCAACCCGGTCCATGCCAGTGTTGTTTAAAAAAGGCTCATCATCTGAAAATTGAACATGCTGGGGATGGGGTGGAGATATTATTGATAGAGGACGAGAGAAGTTAACAGGATGAAACACCCAAATACGATTCCCTCTTACATTTACATTAGTACCAAATTGAAAAGGGAGCTATTTCAATTTTACATCTGCAGATGGGGCAAAGGTGGTTTCAATGCTTAACGTTATTGCCAATGTATCTATAATGGAAAGAGTTTCTGCATTCACTAGTAAATATGGCCTTACCATTCTCAGCATTCATCCTTGTTCCTCTTCTACGTACCGATGGCCATATTTACTAAAGAATGTAGCCCCTCTTTCCACTTTAGTTGCATTGGCAATAATGTTATGCATTGACACCACCTTTTCCCCATTTGCAGATGAATATGGAAAGAGATCGCTTTTCAATTTACTACTAATGTAAATGTTGGAGGGCATCGTATTTGGGTGTTCGATCCTATTATCTTCTCTCGTCCTCTACCAATAATATCTCCACCCCGGCCATGCCGATGTTTTTGGAAAAAAGCTCATCATCTGAAAATTGAACATGCTGGGGATAGGGTTGAGATATTATTGGTAGAGGATGAGAGAAGTTAACAGGATGAAACACACGAATACGATGCCCTCATACATTTATATCGGTACCAGATTGAATAGGGAGCTCTTTCCATTTGCATCTGCAGATGGGGCGAAGGTGGTTTCCATGCATAACATTATTGCCAATGCGTCTGAAGTGGAAAGAGTGTCTGCATTCAGCAGTAAATATGGCATCACCATTCTCAGCTTTCATCCTTGTTCCCCTTCTACCTACCGATGGTCATATTTACTGCAGAATGCAGACACCCTTTCCACTTTAGCTACTTGGCAATAACGTTAAGCACGAAAATCACCTTTGCCCCATTTGCAGATCCAAATGGAAAGAGCTCCCTTTTCAATTTGGTACTGATGTAAATGTAGGAAGGCATCGTATTCGAGTGTTTCATCTTATTAACTTCTCTAATCCTCTACCAATAATATCTCCACACCGTCCATGCCGATGATGTTTGAAAAATGCTCATCATCTGAAAATTGAACTTGCTGGGGATGGGGTGGAGATATTGTTGGTAGAGGATGAGATAAGTTAACAGGATGAAACACCTGAATACAATGCCCTCCTACATTTACATCTGTACCAAATAAAAAAGGGATCTCTTTCCATTTGCATCTGCAGATTAGGAAAAGGTGGTTTCCATGCTTAATGTTATTTCTATTTCATTTGAAGTGGAAAGACTGTTTGCATTCAGTAGTATATATGGCCTCACCGTTCTCATCTTTCATCCTCGTTCCCCTTCTACGTACCGATGACCATATTTAGTACAGAATGGATACAGTCTTTCTACTTTAGTTGCAATGGCAATAACATTAAGCATGGAAACCACATTTTCCCCATTTGCAGATGCAAATGGAAGAGCTCCCTCTTCAATTAGGTACTAATGTAAAAGTAGGAGGGCATTGTATTTGGGTGTTTCATCCTCTTAACTTCACTCATCCTCTACCAATAATATCTCCACCCCATCCATGTTGATGTTGTTTGGAAAAGGCTCATCATTTGAAAACAGAACATGCTGGGACAGGGTGGAGATATTATTGATAGAGAACGAGATAAGTTAACATGATGAAACACCCGAATGCGATGCCCTCCTACATTTACATCAGTACCAAATTGAAAACGGAGCTCTTTCCACTTGCACCTGCAGATGGGGCAAAGGTGGTTTCCATGCTTAACGTTATTTCCAATGCATCAAAAGTTGAAATACTGTCTGCATTCAGCAATAAATATGGCCTCACTATTCTCAGCTTTCATCCTTGTTCCCATTCTATGTACCGATGGCCATATTTACTACAGAATGCATACACTCTTTCCACTTGAGCTGCATTGACAATAAATGTTAAACATGGAAATCACCTTTGCCCCATTTGCATATGAAAATGAAAAGAGCTCCCTTTTCAATTTGGTACTGATGTAAATGTATGAGCATCGTATTCGGGTGTTTCATCCTGTTAACTTGTCTCGTCCTCTACCAATATTATCTCCACCCCGTCTATGCCAATATTGTTTGAAAATGGCTCATAATCTAAAAATTGAACATGCTAGGGATGGGGTGGAGACATTATTGGTAGAGGACAAGAGAAGTTAACAGGATGAAACAAATGAATACGATGCCGTCATACGTTTACATCAGTACCAAATTTAAAACGGATCCCTTTCCATTTACAGATGGGGCAAAGGTGGTTTCCATGCTTAACGTTATTGCTAATGCATTTGAAGTGGAAAGAGTGTCTGCATTCAGCAGTAAATTTATCCTCACCATTCTCAACTTCCATCCTAGTTCCCTTTCTACGCACGATGGCCATATTATTTTTGCAGAATGAAGACACTCTTTCCACTTTGGCTGCATTGGCAATAACGTTTAAGTATGGAAACCACCTTTCCCCCATTTGTAGATGCAAATGGAAAGATCTTTCTTTTCAATTCGGTACCGATGTAAATGTAGGAGGGCATCATATTTGGGTGTTTCATCATGTTAACTTCTCTCGTCCTCTATCAATAATATCTCCACCCGGTCCATGTCGATGTTGTTTAAAAAGAGGCTCATCATCTAAAAATTGAACATACTAGGGACGGGGTGGAGATAATATTTGTAGAGGACAAGCAAAGTTAATTGGATGAAACACCCAAATAAGATACCCTCCTACATTTACATCTGTACCAAATTGAAAAGGGAGTCATTTCCATTTGCATCTGCAGATGGGGAAAAGGTGCTTTCCATGCTTAACTTATTGCCAATGCATCTGAAGTGGAAATAATGTCTGCATTCAGCAGTAAATATGGCCTTACCATTCTCAGCCTTCATTCCTCTACCCCTTGTAGGTACCTATGGCCATAATTAGTACAGAATGTAGACACTCTTTACACTTTCGCATAATTAGTGCAGAATGTAGACACTCTTTACACTTTCGCTGCATTGTCAATAACGTTAAGCATGGAAACCACCTTTCCCCATTATCAAATGAAAATAGAAGGAGCTCCCTTTTCAATTTGGTACTGATGTAAATGTAGGAGGACATCGTATTCAGGTGTTTCATCCTATTAACTTATCTCGTCCTCTACCAATAATACCTCCACCCCATCCATGCCAATGTTGTATGAAAAAACCTCATCATCTGAAAATTCAACATGTTGGGGATGGGGTGGAGATAATATTGGTAGAGGACAACAGAAGTTAACAGGATGATACACCTGAATACGATGGCCTCCAACATTTTCATTTGTACCATATTAAAAAGGGAGCTCTTTCCATTTGCATCTGCTCATGGGATATTTTTCAGAATTTCCTGCAGTTGCTCAAAATTGTGCAAGAATTTGCACTTCTTCTTAGAGTAAGGGCACCACTACTAATGGATTGGAACCTAGAATGTGCACCTATTGACCTGGTTACGGTACTAGATGGTAGTGGGAGCATGAACGGAACAAAGTTAACTCTCTTGAAGCCAGCAATGTGCTTTATCATTAAGAACTTGGGGCCTTTGGACTGGCTAGCTATTGTTACTTTCTCATCTATAGCTCAAAGAAACGTTCCCTTACAAAGGATGACCGAACGAGAGCATCCAGAAGCTGTACTGGCTATTGGTATGTCAGCAAATTGTGGTACAATTATTGAAAAAGGACTCAAGATGGGGGATCGTGTTCTTGAAGAGAGGCATGAAAAGAATCCAGTTGCGAGTATCATTCTCTTGTTTGATGGGAGAGACACCTATAATGGTGATACCGTGAACCAATGCAACAGAAATCAAAACCTTAGATCGTCAAAGCTAATATTGTTACCTAATCTGAATCGATTGCCTTCTTCCATTCGTCCTTGCAATAGACAAAGAGCAGAGGATATGTCAACTCTCCCAGTTCATACTTTTGGGTTTGGTTCAGACCATGATTCTTCTGCTCTTTATGCTATTTCTGATGCATCAAAATCAGAAATATTGTGTCCAATGAGATGATAACAGTAGAAGGTGAGACAGCTAAGACACGTCGGCCTCTAGTGCTTTCTCCTACCGATGTAATAGTAAGTCTGGAGGTTGATAGGCAGATACACTGGCTAGCAGAAGCAGAAACAACACAAGAGGCTTAAGAGATAGAAGAGATGGGGGATCTTGAGGGTGCATGGCCCATGGGCTCTGATAACTAACAAGAGGTCTTCTCTTTTATCTCCGGCATCTACCAAGCAGGTGATGGTCTTTGTAACAGGCTTGACGCAGAACTGTCTGAAATCACAGAGAGGATGGAAAGCGAGAAACTCTATGAGCAAATGGGACGAGCTTATCTACTTTCGGGTTTGTGCTCACATTTCATCTAGAGAACCAAAACTAGGGGTGAGATAATACTACAAGATGGGGGCTCAAGAAATACATGCGTCATTGGATATTAAACTCCAAGTATTAAAAGCATGGTGTCAAATTCACAGATCTTAACATTTGACACTACTCATTGAACAACTTTTGCTATCATGTTTTACTCACAAAATTCGCTTCTTGTATTCTTCCTTGTCCTGTTCCCCATTGATCATAAGTGAATCAGATTATTTTAGTTTGAATGAAAAATTTAGAGTTTACAACTTTATATCTAATCACCTATGTTATGTTTAATCTTAATACTACCTTCTTAATACTTTAGTTCAACATTATTGAATATTTCTATATTGTTATAGAATTTAATTCTGCTCAATTAATCTTGAATTTTAGTAAATTAAGACAAGTATTCCTTACATAATTGGTTATTTTATATTCATTTAATATTAGAAGTTGGATGATGACTGGGAACATAGTGAACTTTCGATTCCGAAACTAATGCAAAAATAAATCATATCATATATCATCATATATATATATATATATATATATATATATACATACATATAAAAGAGAACCCTCAACCCGGTGACGTGGCACCACCAGAATCAATGATTTTCTTATTATTTATTTATTTCTAAAATTGTTCTTCCCCTCTGCAAAAGGAACACTGCTTTAGTCTTCAACAACCGCTTCTCTCGTTTATTGTTTTACCATTCTTGCCTCTCTTCATAAACGTTGTGGTTACAATAGCCGACCTGTATATGTGGCGCCCTCACAGATCATGATTCTTATTTAACCCTTCTTAAAAGTCACAACCTTACAGAAAAATCACAACTCTTCAAAAAAGTCACAACTCTTCAAAAAAGTCACAACTCTTCACAAAAGTCACAACTTTTCACAAAAGTCACAATTTTTCATAAAAGTCACAACTCTGAATTTTTCATTCAAACCTTTTAAAACCCACCACTTAATTCCTAGGCACCAAAAGAAGAAAAAATAATGAAATAAAATTGATTTCAATTGTAATGCGACATTACTACTCTTGCACCTCTCCGTCCACACCTCATAACGTTGCTGGAATGGTTGGATTAATTATATTTGGTTCTTTAGTAAAAAAAAAAACTTCTATTTCTGCCACTATTATTTGTAGGTTTTTTTTTGCTATAGGGGAGTCGAATTCAAATACATTAATTAAGCTTCTTATGCATTGTGTTTCATTCCTCAAAGTTTTCTTCCTCCTATTTCATGAAGCTTAATCTTTTTACTGTAAGTGATAGTGATTCATGTAACTATTGCAATTTCTTTTTGCTTTTTGGTGACTTTTTTTTAACTCTATTAAAAATTCCATCAAGAATGATTGAAAATTGATCTTCTCTTTTTTCCCGTCTACAGGTTTCTTCATACTCTTTGAGAAAATTGCTTTTGCGCTGTGCTATATTTGATAGCACACAATAACAAATGTGTGATAACTAACACGAAACCAATGATGAAGTTTGTTAAAAGAACTGTACAGATTGCTCTCTTGCTTGCCACAATTAGTATATTATTTTGATTATTTTATCTTAGGTACAAACATTTTTGTATGCCATTGCACTCTTCCTAGAATATTAATATGTTGATAATTAGTCCACTTTTTTTATCGCAAGTTGACTAATTTGCCATATTTCTTCCTCTCTTCTCTTTGGGCATAATAAGAGATCAAGTTATCGTAAAACTAACAGATGTCCGACATACACTATAACAAAAATAATTTTTATCGGCAATAAATATGCACATTAACAAAGAGTGCTAGAGCTTTTACCGACATTAATTAATTGTCATTCGATTCAATGTCGCTATAGACTTTAGGGACATTTATAGAGAGTACTAATTGCCTTTGAAATTACATATTTACCTACAATTAAGCTATTAATTGTTGTTAAAGATCATTTTTGCAGTAGTGATAACTCTTTTTTTTGGCTTCTTTCAATTAAAGTTATGAACTGTAAACTTAGATATAGCCCAGCAGACTATTTTTTTGAAAAATATGTTATGCAACATGCCTTTTTTCTTCTTGATTATTAGGAAAGTAAGGTCGTACTTTATTATTATTTGTGAATATTTGTGAGTTCAAGTGCTCACAAAATTATACTGTGAGATTTTAATATGTTATGTATCAAAAATTTTGTTTAGAATATCTAGTTGTGAACAGTTCCATTCAAATGCCACCTACGGCTTGGTTGATCATTGCATTAATTCTTTGTAACTGCATACTGTAACCATAACAACAACTATGGTTCAATTTGAACTAAGTTGGGGCCAGTGATATGAAACCTAAGCAATATTAATGACTATTTTGAGACAATGAGGAAAAACATTTATGATACTAATAATTTTAGTGTTATTTTTAACATATACATGATACGATATACTATAATAAAAAAGAAATTGATGGAGGTTCGTAAGAAAGGAGCTAAAAGTCCTCCATTTGAATTTAGTTAATTATGTTCTTGTATGGATGTGATGTTCCACTTTGCTTGGGAGTGTTGTTATTCGAGGCTTTTTGGTCTCTTCTTTAACGTCTGATGTTGTTCTTTATAACTTCTTGGAATTTAGAAAATTTCGTTACTTCTGACCAACTATTTTCATGGAGTTTTTCTTAGACTTCTTTCTTATATTTAAAATCTCTCTATGACTCATAATTTTTGGATAACAAAAACAAAAATTAAAAAAATACAGCACTTTAAGATTTCAGAGGAACGCTTTGCCTTAAGATAAAATGTTCTTGACAATGTAGTGTATGTATCAAAAATATGAATATTACCGAATAATAATATGTAAACTTAATAAAATAGTTCAATCCCCTGCGAAGCAGGGGTAATTTACCTAGTATATATATAAAAGAGAACCCTCAACCTGGTGACGTGGCGTCACTAGAAGCAAGGATTTTCTTTTTATTTATTTATTTTCAAAACTGCCCTTCCCCTCTGCAATAGGAACACTGCTTCAGCCTTCAACAACCACTTCTCCCGTTCATTGTTTTATCACTCTTGTTGCTCTTCATAAACGTTGCGCACCCGCCTATGTGGCGCCCTCACAGATCGAGATTCTTATTTAACCCTTCTTAAAAGTCACAACCTTACGAAAAGTCACAACTTTTCATAAAAGTTACAATTCTTTAGAAAAGTCAGAACTCTTCATAAAAGTCATAACTTTTCACAACAGTCACAACTTTTCACAAAAGTCGTAACTTTTCACAAAAGTCACAACTCTTCATTTTTCATTCACACTTTTTAAAACCCAACATTTAATTCCAAGGCACCAAAAAAAAGAATGAATAAACAAAGAAAATTGATTTCAATTGCAATGCGACATTACTACTCTTGCACCTCTCAGTCCACAACTCATAACACTACCGGAATGGTTGAATTCATAACATTTCTTCTATTTATGCCATTATTATTTGTAGGTTTTTTTCTGTTATAGGGGAGTCAAATTCAAATACATTAATTAAGCTTCTTTTGAAGTGTGTTTCATTTCTCAAAGTCTTCTTCCTCCTATTTCATGAAGCTTAATCTTTTATTGTAAGTCATAGTGATTCATGTAACTATTGCAATTTCTTTTTGTTATTTTGGTGACTTTTTTTTAACTCTGTTAAAAATTTCAGCAAGGATGATTGAAAATTGATCTTCTCTTATGTCATTTTTTACAGGTTTCTTCATATACTTTTGAGAAAATTGCTTGTGGGTTGTGCTATATTGTGCTATATTTGATAGAACACAACAACAAATATGTGATAACTAATACAGAAACAATGGTGATGTTTGTTAAAAGAACCAAAAAGAGTGCTCTCTTGCTTGCCATAGTTAATATATTATTTTGATTGTTTTATCTTAGATACAAACATTTTGTATGCCATTGCACTCTTCCTAGAATATTAGTATAAACACAATTAGTCCACTTCTTTTATCGCAAGTTGACTAATTTGTCATATTTCTTCCTCTCTTCTTTTTGGGCATAATAAGAGATCAAGTTTTCGTAAAATTAACAGATGTCCAACTTACACTATAACAAAAAAAAAATTATCGGCAATAAATATGCACATTAACAAAGAGTGTTATAGCCTTTACCGACATTAATTAATTGTTATTAGATTCAATGTCTCTACATACTTTAGGGACATTTATAGAGAGTACTAATTGCCTCTGAAAATATATATATTTAGCGGTAATTAAGCTATTAATTGTGATATTTGTGGACATTTGTGAGTTCAAGTGCTCACAAAATTATGCTGTGAGATTTTAATATGTTATGTATCAAAATTTTTGTTTAGAATATTCAGTTGTGAACAGTTACATTCAGATGCCACCTACTGCTTGGTTGATCATTGTTTCAATTCTTTATCACTGCATAGCATAACCATAACAATAACTATGGTTCAATTCCAAATAAGTTGGGGCATGTGATATGAAACCTAAACAATAGTAATGAGTATTCTGAGACAATGAGGAAAAACCTTTATGATACTAACAATTTTAGGGTCATTTTTAATATATACATGATACGACATACTATAATAAAAAAGAGATTGATGGAGGTTCATAAGAAAGGAGCCGAAGGTCCTGCATTTGAATTTAGTTAATTAGGTTCTTGTATGGACGTGATGTTCCACTTTACTTGGGAGTGTTGTTGTTAGAAGCTTTTTGGTCTCTTCTTTAACGTCTGATTTTGTTCTTTATAACTTCTTGGAATTTAGAAATTTTCGTTAATTCTGACCAACTATTTTCATGGAGATTTTCTTAGACTTCTTTCTTATACTTAAAATCTCTCTATGACTCCTAATTTTTGTATAACAAAAATGAATATTAAAAAAGTATAACACTTTAAGATTTCAGAGGAACTTTGCCTTAAGATAAAATATTCTTGACAATGTAGTGTACGTATCGAAAATACGAATATTACTGAATGATCATATGCAAGCTTAATAAAATAGTTCAATCCCGTATGAAGCACAGGTAATTTACCTAGTTTTAATATAATTACTTATTGTAAGGATTAGTATGTATATGAATTTTAGTCTCTAAAAATGTATGTATATGTCTCAAATAGTTTATACTTTGTTATAGATATGTCAACACGATGAGAATATTACCCTTTGGGCTTAACAGAAGTGAAAATCTACGGTGACGTAATATCCAGTATGTCCAAGAAGAACAAAAGGCTCTTAAGGGTTTAGATGTCTATTTTTAATTATTTTCCTTTTGTTTGTTTTACCACCGAAGCAAGAATTTATTTAGGAGGATAAGCTAATGAGATAATGGGCTAGGTAACAAGTCACTTCCCGAGTCTACACCCTAGACGTGGTCAACACCCAATGCCATTTCTGACCCGAGTGTACCCATAACATGGCATGAAGCATGACCATATATCTAGACATGAGCGAAATGCATAATTTTTAAAACATACTCTTCGAGAAATCTATCATAAAAAAGAAAATAGGTCTTCAAATAAAAGTTTTTCATAAATAAATTACTGAAGTTTTGAAGCATAATGACACCAAGGTCAAAACTGGAATGCATGACTAATTGTCTGTCTATGAAGCCTCTAAAATGACTGAGCAGTGTCTATCGGGACAGAGCCTCCAGTCTACCTTTGGCTAATCAGGTAACTACTAACTATAAAGATGAACTCAATATGAGTAATTCCTCTAAGAGCAAGAAGGACTCACTTAAGCTAAGGAAAATGGAGCTAACGAATCGTCTGACATTGAGTCTGAATCACCGTATCTTTATCTAAAAGGATGCAGCACCGAATGGGGTGACTACATTGAATGTATGGTTTGTAAAATAGCATAATTAAATTGGGAATACCACTTATAAAGCTGAACAATTGAACATGAATATGATAGACATCAAGATTATAAAATATCTAAGTACATGAATGTAAGAAACATAATGATTATCAAAATCAATTAGTACTAAAGAGCTTAAACTGAACTTCTGAAACTGAGTAACCGATGACTAAACTGAATATCTATATGCAATGAGTTTTTCAAAACTCTTTTCAAATGGTGGGGAAAATCATAATTCATAAGAGTAGTCTTTTAATTTCATAAAATATCATACCTTTTAAGTTAACCCGACATAGCCACCATGGGAGAGTTTGATCTTGTCCCCATCAGCTAAGCCACCACATACCTTGTCAGGATATGATGCATACATTTCTTTTGGATCCATAATAAGCCCTTACAAGGGGCATACAGAGGAGTCGTTCGAACAAGTAATATGATCCTTAACCTACACTAGTATACATAGTTTCGAGAATTTGTTATTTAAGCTTATGCCTACCATTACTCCAAAAATAGTCATGAAATAGCTTTAATATTATACATCATAATGTGGCATATCGCCTATAAAGAACATATTTAGCTTGGAAATCCACACTTCATAACGTAAATCGTATATATGTCTTGTAAAGATTATGAGAAAACATACTTCATAGTTCATAGGAGGAAAATCATTGAAAGACATTTGAAATTCATATACCATAGTTCATAATTTGAAATCATGTAAATCATATCATAAATCACAAGGTTCATAGTTTTAGGCAAAACTTCATAAGATTAATGCTTAGAATAAATTTCATAAAAATCATAGTTCATACTGTTGAAATCTCATGATGAAAAAGGGACACTCTTGAAATAAGAATTTCTTAGAGAATGAATTATATTGTAGGTTTTAGAAGTCATAAAGATTAGTCATGAGAAACATAGATTTTTGTACATACATAACTTGACAGTTCATGGAGGAAATTACATGGGCATCAAAGAATCAAAACAACTTTCGTGGAAGATTTCATAAGGGCATTAAGAATCGAGGAAATATATGATAACATCATAAGATTTATTTTTTGGGTGAATTTCATAGCTCATAATTCTAGGGTTAATTATATAAGAAGAATTTTCAAGGATTCATCAAGAAACCATCAAGTAACCATTAAGAAGTTATTAAGAAGCCATTAAACTTAGTTTTCAAGATCGAAACAACTATTACTTTCATAATCATTCATAATTTCATGGAAGCAATCTTATAAAACTCACGGCGATAAGAAATTCATGGGAATAAGATACTTTTATGAAGGGTTCTTAGGTTTCATGAAGAATCAAGAACAATTCAAGAATATAGGGTTTCGTTCTAACCCTAATACATTCATGAAAGATACTCTTAAAACATGGAAACGTAATTCGTGGGAAAGAACAAGATAATCCCATACGCAGACATAGCCTTACATACCTAGAAGAACAAGAGTTCTTGAAGAAAAGTTTTGTGCATGAAACCTTATAGCTTGAACATGAGAAACCCTTCTACGGAGTTCTTAGGGATGAAGTTTGGGGAATAATCTTGATTCAAAACCCTAGGATTCTCGGATAGAATCTTGAACATGGAGGCTTTAGATCTTGGAAAATTGGAAAAACCCTTTCTTGATGTTCTAGATCTTTGGGAGAAGGAGAATTAAAGATTTTGGGAGTTACTATACGTATTAGGATGTTATTAGGTTATAAAGAATTTAGGAAAGATAATTGAGGGTAGAAGGTCAATAATACCCCTTTTGGAATATAAGAAGAGTCGGATAATCAAAGAAAATAACCTTTTAATGAATCTTGTATGACAATTCGGTGATTTAGAGGCCAAAGTGGGGCTTTGAATTATCAAAGTTAACATATTATGAAGGTTTTGGGCCATTTTGGCGATGCAGTTCGGCAATACAAAAAGCTCTTCAGCGATTCGCCGAACTGATAGGTGTCAATTGCTAAATTCTTCAACCCTAAAACATTTCAGTAAACCAACCATAATTTCTACTCTAGGCTCGAATTAATAAGGGTCGATGGTGTTGGAAAAAAGACTCATATACATTTAATTTGATAGGTTATGGGTCATGTAACTCTTAATATTAGAAGAGATATAGTTGTTTCAGTTTTACCCTTCATGATCTTTTGGAAAAACTTAATTGATAGGGAAGCTTTGTACTCGACTTAGTGCTAGAGGTTCCTAAAGACCCTAGTTTATATATAATACGCTTCCCACACTTAGGAATTGATCTTAACATATGCACAATTGAGAATCTTCTGATATGGGACTATATGCATACAAAGAATAGTTCATATGTTAGCTTAGAATTTATTGGGGTGTTACATAACACACCTTATGGGTGGACTCGATCCAATATTTGTTTCATTCTTCTTCCACTCACACATAAGGGGGTGCTCAAGTTCCATCAAGTTGAGGAAAATATATTCTTCATTACATTCTCTTCCATCATTTCATACAAGACAAATGGGTCATGCAACTGACATACAATGAAAGAACTTTTGTCACCCTCTAAATTCAAGCGACCGACACCCGACACACTACCCAATCAAAGCAAACCAAACTCATATGGTGCACCCCAAGCATATGCATTGACAACAATCGTGAAATTTTGTCATTTTCAAATCAATCATGAATAGTTCTTTACTTTAAAACAATATTAATTAAAGGTATTTAATTAAGTAATTGAAAAAAAACAAAAGAAAACAAAGAAGAAACAAAAAATAAAAGAGAAGAAGAGAATACAAGTGGGCTTCTAACCCATCAGTAACGTGAACAAGGGGGTTTACGCTAAAAATATTTTAGGTGAATTTTTTTAGCAAGCACTCTTGAGAAAAAGAAACAAATGGGATAAGAACTCAAATATGCCTTGTATTATTTTGAAAATCCTTTCATATAAGTACATATTGTTTATAAAGAAAAGTGCATATGGGAATAGAAGTTGATGGATCTCGTAGCTAACAGCGAGTTCGTTAAACCCTGTGCATCTTGTATTTACAACGCTAGTGAAAAGGTAGAACTAGCATACTATTACCGATCTCCCTCGAGTAGGGACATATTGATATCCATATTTGACTCATATATGGGATCAACTGTTATTGGCTATTTCTTAAGGTAAAAAGCCACAATTTCTCATTTGAACTAAAAGTGCATTGATGCGTATAAAATTTTGTATTACTAATATGAATGAATAGTTTTATTTCTGTTGTCATTTTGTAGAAGTCTAGTCACCAAAAAAAATTCGTCTAAATCAATTCGTTTGTTTTATGGGGTTTATGGTTGAACTTTTTTAAGAAAATAACTTTATGGACATTATGGACCTTTGGTCCATTTTATTGATCTTAAAACAACATAAAAACTGATAGCTAAAATTCTATCAGCCCAAGTCCAACATAATGCATCAAAGCCCAAATAATGGAATAAAAAGGATAACTTGGTCCAAAAGTGACCGAGTTCTTGCAAAATATCCCTAAAAAATAGGGTTTCCTATTCCTTTCTCTCTTCCTCATCCTCTTCACTGATCTCTTGCCTCCATCTTTCAGCCACCATTTTGCTTTGGTTTGGTCGTCCTTTTCCTCTGGATCATCAATATTCTTCATCCATGGAGTTTGTGGATTTTTCTCAGCTCACAAAAGTAAGACTAACTTCCTTTGTTTCTTCCTCTTACTTACTTTATCCTCTTCTTTAACTCTACTCTCCTACAGATTTGATTCTTAAGTTCAAGAAGAACTTGTTGATGGGTTTGAACCCGGAATCTCCTTCTGAAAATTTGAGGTAAGATCAAGAGACTTCTCGTGCTTCTGATTTGAGTGTGACCTTCTTCCCTTTCGTTTATGGTTAATCTTATATTTCATTCAAGGTGTGTTTTCATTTTCTCCTCTCTTTTTATTTTTTGTTTTGCTATTTTTCCATTTTCTCCCCTTTCTCCCAGAAATTCTTCATCCTTGTTCCGCTTCTTCCTTTCCAAAGGTCCTTAGATTTGTAATGATCCTTAAGGTCATTTGCGTGTTTGTGCCTCTTTTCTGTCGGTTAGAGCTTTCATGTAGCGACTCCAAGTCATTTCTAACTTGCTAGCATTGTAGGTTCGGTCGCCTGGTCGTTTGTTTGGCTTTTATGCTTGTTTTTCTGTTCTGGAACTTTTGAACCTTGAAAAGTTGATTTTGGTTATAACTTCAGGTAAATGACCTTAGATAGGAATTCTGACGGCTCCATCAGCTCTGGAACGGCAAAATTAGGCTAGGAGCATGGTTGGCCTGAGTCTCGAGGGCTTCCAGTGTGATTTTGGAGCCAGTTAGCTCTTTAGCTTTTGAAATTTGGCTTTAAGTTGACTTTAGTCAACATTCTTGGTAAACACGCTTCGATGAGAATTCCGACAGTGCGGTTAGTTCTGAAATGCCGAGTTTGGTCTAGAATGACCCTTCGAGAACTTCCGGGAGCTTTCGATCAAATTCCGAGGCCTCCGATAGAATTTGGCTAAAATGGCCAATTGGTGTGGGACCCACTTTTCGTCGAAACGACCTCGTATGGAAATTTTGACTGTGCCATTGAGTTTGGAACGTTAAATTTGATGGGGTAGCACATCTCATTTGCGTGCATGGGGTTCCGAACGAATTTCGGGCACCCCGTCAGAATTTTGGAAATGTCCAAAACACAGCTGGTGCAGCTGGTGTCTGCAAGCCCCCCATCTCTCCGCGTTCGCGAGATAGGCTCCGCGTTAGCGGAGGTGTAAGGGTGTCTACTCCGCGTTCGCGGGCCAGAGGCCACGTTCACAGAGGTGTGAGATTTTGTTCTCCGCGTTAGCGTGGGTTGCTCCACGTTCGCAGAGGTCTGTGGGGTGGGGCGATCTCCTTCTCCGCATTCGTGGATGGGGCACCGTGTTCGCGGAGGTCTGGGGAACCTGGGGAGTCTCCTCTCCGCATTCATGGATAGGGTTCCGCATTCGCAGAGGTTTGAGTCCCTTCCCTCCGTGTTTGTGGACCCCTGGCCGCGTTCGTGGAGTAGAGTCTGTTTTCCCTCCGCGTTTGCGGGGCCTTGGCCGCATTTGCGAAGGTCAGCGGGTTGTAGTGGCTATAAAGGTGAGGTCGAGCTCATTTGGAAGAAAACTTTGAAAAATCATAACTCCATCATCTTTTATCAATTTTCGGTGATTCGAAGTCCCAGGCGTTCAGATTCTCTTTGGCAGTGTGGGTCTTGGCTCGGGTTGCATTGGGCGTTCCTCGTTTTTCATGAATTCAGGGCGTAAGTTGCTATCCTAGGCCTGTAATTGTAAAGTTTTGTATTCCAGAAAATCCAAAGCGGGTCCCACGTTTCCCGATTTTAACTCCAAAATTGGTCTATCTCCGATTTTGATGATTTTAGTGTCTAAATGACCATATTGACGTTGTGACTCTATTTTCGACAGCGTGGCAGCAGTCTGAGGCCATTCGAAAGGGAAAAACTTCGGCAGAGTGACTTGGAGCGCGGGTGATCGGCCTTCTGGTAGGTTACAGCTTCCCTTCTCCCTTGATTGAGCTTGAATGTGTGATTACTTGTCGACTTGTGTGAATCTGGGTTGGGTAGTTTGTACTTCTGTTCTTCTTCTCTGATTCTCTTCATTTAGATATGATTTCTGGACTATTCAGGGTTAGTATATTGTTTTAGGGCGGATTGTTGATTGGGTTGTTGATGTTTTGTTGTGGGTTACCTGTTGGGTGGTTATCTGTTGTTGCATGCGTGGGTTCAGGATATTTTCTAGTGTTTGATGATTGCGGTATTTTATGTTTCGACTTTAGAATAGGTTAGGCTAGTGTTACCTTAGTCCCATGCACCTAATTGACTTGAGTATGTATCTGACGTCGATTCGGATGACTAAATCCTTGTAGAATGATATAGCAGACGTGGGTATGATAGTATGGGCCTTAGTTCAGGCGTTTCCGTGGCTTTTCAGATTTTCTATTCTTTCTCTTTCTATCTTTGAAATTCTGGGGTGCTGCCGAAAGATTTAGCTATTGTGCCGATCGATGGTTGGGTTGTGATAGGCTGGGAGCCTTCGGTTGTTATCCTTGTGGGGGTGGAGTCCCGCGGTGTCTAGCCTTGTGTTGAGTTTGTTGATGGTGGCTTTATTTGGTTCGGGGCGGCTAGCTCCAGTCTGCAGTTGACGTTACACGGTTGGGGGTTCGTTATTTCCTGCGCGAGACTGTTGAGCGTAGGCTGCTAGCTCTAGTCCGCAGTCGACGTTACTCGGTTAGAGTCCGGTATTTCCAGCGCGAGGTTGTTGAGCATAGGTTGTTAGCTTCAGTCCGAGGCTGACGTTACACGGTTAGAGTTCGTTATTTCCAGCTTGAGACCATTGAGTGAGAGGTGTTATGTCCGGTCCGAGGCTGATATTACACGGTTAGAGTCCGTTATTTCCAGCTTAAGACTGATGGTTTGGGTTCGAGTCCCAGGATCTATTATTCACGGTTAGAGTCCTTTGTTTCCAGTTCGAGTCTAATGTTACACGGTTAGAGTCCGTTATTTTCAGCTCAAGACTGATGATTGGGCGGGCCCCAGGTGTTATATTTATTGGGTTCAAGTCCCATGGGTGTTAAGGTTGTTGGAGTTGGGTTCCCTTGTTTCCGTAGCGTAGATGCTCTGTGTATCTGTCGGGCTTTTGTGGGTCCGTTCGGGTTTTATTTAAACTAGTGCACGAGTGTACCTTCTGGCTTATGGGGTCCAGTTAGGTTTAGATTAGCTGTAATTAGTTTTGCTTCCGGTGTGTTCGTGTGCTTTGTTTCACTTTCGCTTGACCTTTGTCGTGTTGATCCTATCTTGTCTGCTTGTTTTTACCTTTCTTGCTCAGTCGGCCTATGATGCCTACTGGGTATTTGTTGTTTGGTACTCATGCTACACTCTGCATCTATTTTCTTGATGCAGGTCCGAGCACCAGTTCTCAGCGTTAAGTTCGAGCCTGCAGCTGTCTGTCCAGGAGACGAGGGTAAGCACATGGCATTCTGGGATTACCTTTCTCCTTCTGCATTTATATTTTGCTTATCCTTTGTTTTCGAGACAGTTTGTTTCTTTGGTCCACTTTTGGGACTTGTACTCTTGTTAGTAGTTCTGTACTTGTAACTTCCAGGTTCTGGGAGGTGTTTTGTATATATAGTTTTGGGTTTCTTTTCAACCTTCTCTTATGTGCTATTATGTTATGCTTCCTCATAAATGAGGTTAGTTTTCGCCCTTAGTCCCATTACTGTTCAGTTCTGGGATAGGGTTTCGACTGGCCTACTGGTAGGGTGGTAGGTGTCATCGTGACTCGAGAGATCGGGTCGTGAAAAGTTGGTATCAGAGCCTTAGGTTCGTTGGTCTCACTTGTACAGAGCTAGCATCTAGTAGAGTCCGGCGGATCGGCACGGAGACGTCTGTGACCTATCTTCGGGAGGCTATAGGGTGTTTGTAGGAGGTTTTCTTGTTTTGATTCTTGTTCGTGCGTTGTTGTCTGATTGGTTTCATGAAATCTCACTTGCTTCACTCTGTTGCAGGATGGCTCACACGCGTAGTAGAGGTCAACCCCGAGGTCGAGGTGGTGCTGCGGTAGCAGACCGTGATAGAGCGAGGACTCCGGAGCCGAAGACGGAGCCTAGTAGAGAGCAAATTCCTCCTGAGCCAGTGGGGCAGAGACCAACCCAGCCACCGCTTGTACTAGCTGTCGTCCCTGATCTTCAGGGCATGCTTGACCAGATCCTAGCTGCTATCCGGGGTATGCAGTAGTATCAGCAGCAGCAGCTGGCCCCAGTACCAGTCCCATAACCTATTCCAGCATAGCAGGGCCAGCCTGTAGTAGCAGCTCCAGAAGTTCATCAGCTGCCAGCACCGGTCGCAGTCCAGCCGGACCCTTTGGATGGGGTTATGCCACTCCGAGAGCAGAAGATGCTCGGGGTGTTTCTCAAGCTCTCATCGCCGAGGTTTTCAGGGGCTGTTGGGGAGGATGCCCATGAGTTTATCACTACTTGCCGGGAGCGATTGCAGACTTTGGGCCTAGTGGAGTCGAGGGGAGCCGACTTCACAGCTTATCAGTTAGACGGACCGGCCAGACAGTGGTGGAGTTCCTTTTTTGAGACCAGGCCAGCTGGGTCACCACCGGTATCGTGGATGTAGTTTTCAGAGGCATTTCTGGCAAGATTCATTCCACGGAGCGTCAGGGATCGACTTTGTGATGAGTTCTCGAGGTTGGAGCAGGGCTCCATGACAGTATCTAAGTATGAGGCCAGATTTCTGGAGTTGTCCCGTCATGCCACTATGATTCTGCCTATAGAAGAGAAGCGGGTCCAATGTTTTGTTAGAGGTTTGAGGCTGCAGTTGAGGATTGAGTCGCAGTCTATGTTATCAGCGGGCCGTTCTTTTCTAGACGTGGTGGACAACGCCTGCACTATTGAGCAGCTCCGTCGCGAGGCCCATGGATGCAGCGGTAAGAGGGCCAGGCCAAATGATAGCTTCAGCAGGACCCGTCGTAGGCCCAGGGATACCCGAGATCGAGGACATCAGTGACGATGTTGTTTGAAAAAGGCTCATCATCTGAAAATTGAAAATGCTGGGGATAGGTGAAGATATTATTGGTAAGGGACAAGAGAAGTTAACAGGATAAAACACCCGAATACGATGCCCTCCTACATTTCCATTAGTACCAAATTGAATAGGGAGCTCTTTCCATTTGCATTAGTAGATAGGGCGAAGGTGGTTTCTATGCTTAACGTTATTGCCAATGCAGCTAAAGTGGAAAGAGTGTCTGCATTTTGCAGTAAATAATTTCTTAACAAGAAACCTTAATGATACTACATCAATACATATATACTCTTATAGTATCATTGACTAATGAGTAATTTTTGTATAAGAAACTTTAATGGTACCACAAAAAAAAAAATATATATATATATATGTATATATACTTGTACAATATCATTGACTAATGAGTAGGGTGTGAACAAGAAACCTAAATGATACCACAACAATATATTTATACTCTTACAGTATCATTGACTAATTAGTAGGGTGTGAAACCTTAATGATACCACAACAATATATATATATACTTATTTAGTATCAGTTAAGAGAAATTATCAGCCTTTATGATAACAATACAGTACATATATATACTGATTTACTATCAGGTAAGCAAAATTATCAGTTAGGGCAGCTATTGTAATTATTTAGGGGGGCATCAATGTAAGGGGGTATATGTTTGTAATTAATTTGTGTTTATGGGGCATTTGCTTAGTTTCCCCAAAATATTGAGTCTTCCTTGTATGCATATCTTCTCATCAGGATAAATTTGTTTATCCGTTAAAAATAAAGGAGAATATAGTTGCTCACGAAAATTGAAAATGAAAAGACTTTACTTACAACACTTAAATATCATTTGCATTAATCTTTTTGTCTCCTTTATTTATTATTTTTCTCCTTTATTTGCTTTAAATATTTACCTTCATAACTCATAAGTCATATTTAATTACCTATTCAGATACTTCTCTTGGTATCCATAACTCTCATGTTTTTCATATTCATAACCTCTAAATATTTAATTTTAAAATTTAAGATATTTTTTGGTATTCCTCCATCTTTATCTCTATAAATTCATCTTTTTTTTATCATGAAACCCCTATGCAAGGTTATCCTTTTCATTCTATAGTTAAAGTAGTGAAACACTTATGTCATTATTGTACTATTTGATTCATGTTTTAGTTTGACTCAAAGAAGAAGACTCTTGAATTTTGATTGGTTTTGGGAGAAGGTATCGACTGTTGGCAAGAACTCGAAAAATTGTTTAATGATTCTGTATTTTTGTTTCCATCTATATTGATATGATTAAAGTCTTAAGAAGGGGATGAGTATGTTCTTTAATTTAATTTTCTATGAATTTCATATTGTTGTAAATTTGTATTTTTATTTGCACTTAAGTTAGTCATTTGTGATTTTATTGGAAGTTTGCTAAGTACTTATCAAAGTTACAAAATTACAGTTGGTTGCTTAAAAGGAATTAATTTTAAGCATTAAAATACACTCCTCATTTTGGTACATGTTTCTTGTCACTTTTAAAGATTTATTGGTAATTGTTGCATTTTATTACTATTAAATATATGTTTCATAAAATTTTAATCATTCAAACGGATCTGTAAAAATTTACATGGAAACACGTGCAACGCATGTGTCCAATGCACGGGGTCCAACTGTTGTTCTAGAAACAGAGAACTTGGAAGCGAGGTTTTCTATAATGGTGGTGTCCGGGCACGTGTACACGCACCTCAACTATTTTCCAAGTACCTATGAGCTCACATCAATATAAGTATCGGATAAATTTTCCATCAAGTTTATGCAAATGAGAAGGAATCACCTAATTCTACGGGTAGCGGATAACTCTATCCACCAAGGCATAGACAGATGCAAAGAAATCAAAGTGCTTTTGCTTTTGCTGATATTTGAACTTAAGACCTCATGGTTATCAACCCTCTTCATTGACCGCTAGGCCACAACATTTTGTACAAATTACAATATAATCTTTCCTTTCCGATTAGATACTAATATTAGAAGGCCAAGGATTAGAACTAATTTTATGCATAGATTTCATATTTCAGACTAGTCTATGAGAGAACATTGAAGGAAAATATACAGAATTTTTCCTCAACTGATTGATTGACTGAAAAAGAGGGAACTTGTTATTGTTTGACAAATTTTCTTAAACTTTGTGCCAAGCGGAACACAGGAGTACATTGCTATTGGATGTTATTTCCACAATAAGAAGCTTCTTAGAAGATACTGTTTTACCTTCATGATGCATAATTGGATAAGATTCCTCTTATTTTAAGCCATCAAAACACTTAACTTCCCCATGTCTTTAACTCAGCTAGAATTCAGGATTACTAACAGTTATGCAGCAAATTAAGTGTCAACTAGTCATGTTGAACAACCAGTAGTTATTTAGCTATATGACAGGAACAATTAAGCAAATGTACCCTCTACAGGAAATAACAATGACCTGAAAATTTATCTCCTATCTGGCATCCAATTGTGTGATGCTTAATTCATTGACAGAAGTTTCGCCATGCTTGCTAGATGAAGTGTCTGCTTCAGTGGATCGCCTTCTGCCATTGAAAAAGCCTGGCTCTTTAGGCAAGGGTAGTGCAACATCACTACCCAACATGAGCAAAACTGACGCCATACTCGGCCTATCTTCTGGACGCTGCTGCACACATAATAGACCAACATGGGCTGATTTTTCAACTTCAGACTGATTGCATGACTGCCTTAGTTGTGTATCTATTACTTCCATAACCCTGCTTTCTTTGAAGAGGATCCAGACCTGAATATTTGATATTATGCAGTTAGATGCTATAAGCTTTACTTAACATATAAGATAGACAAGAAGTGCTCCTACATGACCTAGAAGATTATGGTTATGGTCTGGATGGAAGAACCCTCTATTTCTCTTCCTGCATAAAATCTCCAGTACTAGAACTCCAAAGCTAAATACATCTGATTTCACTGAAAATTTTCCTTCTTCTGCATACTCCGGAGACATGTAGCCACTGTAGGATAATGTCAAATAAACAAAGTAAGTAGATTTTTAGTATACTGCAAATAGTTCATTGGTTTAAAGATTATTACTATGTCCCAACAACTCTTTTTGTCATGGCTCCAGTCTCATTTCCTCCGAAACTTCTTGCCATGCCAAAATCAGATATCTTCGGGTTCATATCAGTGTCTAGCAAAACATTGCTAGGTTTAAGATCTCTGTGGACTATCCGCAATCTTGAGTCTTGATGTAGATAGAGAAGTCCGCGAGCAATTCCATTAATAATATGGAAGCACTTAGGCCAATCAAGTAGTGACCTCCTATCTGTATCTGCAAAAATCCAGAGCTTATAATAGGATCATTTCAAATATCCAAATCAAAGAACAGATAACCAAATCCGTCTGATGATTGAACTATTTCGAGAGATGATTCATGAAAATCCAAGTTCGTTAAGATTTCAGAGAAGTGATAACCAACCAAAAAGGAACCAATCCAAGCTATTGTTAGGCATGTACTCATAAACCAACATTTTTTCTTCTGCTTGGATACAACAACCAAGAAGCTTCACAAGATTCCGATGTTGGAGTTTAGCAATGAAGATAACCTCATTCTTGAACTCATCAGTTCCCTGCGCTGAGTATCTTGAAAGTCTCTTTACTGCAATTTCTTGTCCATCTTTGAGCACACCCTAGGTTTTCAAAGGCAATTTAGTTGAATGAGCTTCTCCAGAATATTTGACTGACAAATAATAAACTAGAGCTTGACATTGTTGTTTAGTTGAAATAGGAAAATGACAGATAAATTTTCTTACCGAAACTCGTGTTTTCCTTTAAAAGGCCCGGAAATTGTTTTCTAGGAAGTTAATATTGAGATATATATTTGTAATTACAATTTTTGTCAATGGTAGTTAATCTGTTAATTATCAGTTAGTTAGAATTAGCCTAGCTTAGCTGTCAATTTTAAGTCAGTAAAGATAGGTTAGATATTTTGTTCATGCTTTGTGTATATACTTTGGATATTCAGAAAATTGATTCAGTTAAGCATTCCACCAAATGTCTGTCTCTCTTCTTCTCTGCAAATCGCCATTACAACAAAGCCAGATTATTCATCACCGCAAGCACTCTCGCTTAACTACTACTTGTCTTTGCTTGCTTACTTCTAAAGCAAGCTAGACTGAAGACAGTAGAGAAAGACTTTTTATTACGTTATCCAGAATGCGATGCCCAAGGGAAAAAGGTAGCAACCGGCTTTCAATCCTATGATTTGACTCGAATAGCTAATATCAGAGTAGCATATATGGTTTTAGCTTCCATTGAGTTTCCATGGCTTTGATCTTATCATGGTATTAGAGCACAGTATGTTGCTCAATCATCGGTGAATTCTTCTTCCTCAATTACAATCCCAAACTATTCAGCTATGTTCTGTTTCTCGAAATCGCGATTATCGTGTCTGCACTTTTTCGATTCATCCTCTAAAATCTAGCTTTGATTCTACTAGTCCCATTTACATGCACCCATCAGATAATTCAGGTGCGACGCTAGTCCCAGTTCCTTTCAGTGGCATGGCAATCCTGGAGAAGGAGAGCTGTGTGATCTCTTTCGGTTAAGAATAAATTAGGCTTTATCAATGGTGAATTTAAGCTCCCACAGCGGACCTCTGCAAGTTCCAGACAATGGAAACAATGCGACGACAGTCTGACCTCATGGATTCTGAATTCTCTGACAAAGGCATTGCTGATAGTGTCGAGTATGCTAGTGATGCCACTGAACTTTCGAAGGTACTGGAGGACCGATATGATCAAACTAACGGTACAAAGCTGTATCAGATTCGAAAGGACATAATAAGAAAGAAAAGTCAAGCCAAACAGGAAGCGAACTCAAAGCGGGTTCGTCTGTCATGACTTTCCAGAATGATTTGACTCAATTTGTACTTGACAGCACTGGATATTATACCAAAATGAAGAAACTGTGGGAGGAATTATACACTCTTTAACTGCTAAAAACTAGTGTGTAGTTGTGCATGCATGTGCAGTGCAAAGGAGACCTTACACAAGGCTGAGCATGATAGAAGACTGATTCTGCTCCTTATGGGACTGAATGAGATATACACTATTGATCGAGGAAGCATCCTTATGATGAATCCCTTACCCTCAATGGCACAAGCCTCTCTCTAAATAGTAAATTCAAGAGGAAAAGCAGAGGGAGCTCAGACGTAAAAGCCAACTTGTGATGGAATCAACCTCACGAGTCAATGCCAACATGTCAGGAAATGTAATGTAATCTTGAATCAATCATCATGCCTCTCTCAACGCAAATGCCAGGGAATAACTTTTTTTTTTAACTATCTTTTTTAACAATTTTAGAACCAACTATGCTCCTAGCAGGTCTACCTTTTTGTGAGTACTGCAAACTTCCAGGACATACCAAGGACAAGTGTTACAAATTGCATGGCTATCTTTCATATCCACCTAACTCTAATCACTCTCAAAATTCTTATTCACAGAACTCTAACCAGAATTCCAGGTATAAGAGAACTCAAAGTTTAACAACAAAAGAAAAAAAACTGTTGCAAGTGGACATGGTGCCAGTTGATATGGCACCTACTAAGGAGGTTGGAAATCCAAATATGAACCTTACCAAGGAGCAATATGCACTACTGGTTAACAGGGGCGGAGCTACTGTATCTGAAGGAGGTTATAGATCCTATATTCATATTAAAATATCAAATATAAAGTACATATACATTTCCTGCGAACCCACAAGCATATTAGGCGGGTGGCCCAGTGGTCTCCGCGCGGCACTGTGAAGATAAAACCAACATACATAGGTTTATATAATTTTTTTTAAAAAAAAAAAACAGAAAATCAGTAAATGAAAAAAACGGAAAAATAGTGTTTACATTCAAAAAATTTTAACCCAAATTTATTTTCAAAACTTAGAGTTCTAACTTTTATTGTTAATCTGATTGTTGTCATTTGATCTCTGCCCTTCTGTATGTACTATGTATTCTCGCCTCTCCGTTGTCATTTTTTTTCTTATTTGTTTGCTTTTACAATATATAATTATCTATTCAAAAATTAATTCTTAATCTTTAATTCTAGGGTTATTCCACATATTGATAATTGATTATATTAAAATAATTGTTGTTTGTTTTTCGAAATTTTAACTTTTGAAAGCAGTAATTGTTCAAGGTCATAGTGAAACTAGTAAAATATATGTTTTAGGTACCAAAATATTAATGGCGAATTTAATAATTTTAATCTCACTTAGAACAGTATTGAAGATTATAATAAAAATGTTCAAAATTTATATTTAGAGAATTATTCATCTTTTATTAACAATATTTTAGAACTTTAAATTAAATTACTTAAATCTTCATATTATTAAATTAAGTTTTTACAATAACAATATCTAAGGTAATGTTTTCAAACATGACTAACATCTCATTAACATAATTTGTGTTTTGTGATTTTTAAGATCGTTGTCCTTTTTAAAATTTAGAACCCACAAGCCTGGAATCCTGGCTCCGCCTCTCCTGGTTAACGTGTTACAAATGCTGGAGCATCTAGTGGAGCTGCCAACTTTGCAGGTACATTTGGCTTGCTCTGCATCTGTTCTTTCTGTGGATTTTAGCTTACTTTCATGTAACTGTTTTGAATCAAGAGCTGATATTTGGATCCTAGATTCTGGAGCATCATACCACATGACCCTCAATAAGTCACTTTTATCCCATGTTAGAACTTTGTTGTATCCCTTACTGATTACCTTACCCAATGGTTATAGAGTTACGGTGACAGAAATTGGAAGTGTAACCTTGCACCACAGTCCACAGATTACTTTACGCAAAGTTCCTTATGTACCTTCTTGTAAATACAATCCCATTTCCATTCATTCTCTAACTGTCCAACTCAAAGGTGTGGTATCATGCACTAGTTCTATGTGTCTTCTACAGGCCCCTTCAATGAAGAGGCCTCAGAGGATTGATAGAAAATCAAGGATGGCCTATATCTTCTCCGTCCTAGATGTTTGAAGAATTCTTATTCCACTTCAACTTCTCCCAGTAATCTTTGAGTTGCTTGTTCTGCGATTCCTATTGCTTCTAGTACTTCTGTTTTACAGTGTATTAGTGATCCCACTATGGTCATTACTGTTTCTTTTCCATGTAACAGAACTTTACAGTGTATCAATGCTCCTGTTGTAATCAATATAGCTCTGCTTGGGGAAAGTGTATTTTGACAGAAATTTACATCATAAACAGATTGCCCACTAGCTCTCTTCATAACTAATGCCCCTTTGAAATCTTATACAATAGAAAACCTACCTTTAACCAACTCAGGAGCTTTGGCTGTCTATGCTTTCCTACCATCCATAAAGTTCACAGAGACAAGTTCCAACCTTGAGCCACTGCTCACGTTTTCATAGGTTACCCCTTTGAGACCAAAGGTTACCAAAAAGATACATGTTTCTAGGAATTTCATTTTTCATGAAAGCATTTTCCGTTTCACATGTCTTCTACTGCTTCCTTTCCTTCTGTGTTTACTTCTGTTGGAAATAGCATCCGATGCGGAAGCATTCCAGAATCATACAACTTACATGAATATAGACAACAATCACAAATATATGTCACATACAAAGTATGCTAAAAATTAACTCAAGAATTACCTCTTGAAGCGTGTGCTGATATCTTGAAGCAAATCCAACTCCAGCTCTACGGTCTTCTACAGTGATCCCAAATTAACAACTTAACTCTCTCAATACTTGGGTGGGCAAGTATCGAATAGAATATTGAATTGTCTTTCTAGGTTTGAAGAATCCCTATTTATAGAGATTTCTTCCCAGTCCAAAAAGGAAAAGAAAAAACAAATCATTTTCTTTCAAGAAAGAAGAAACACACGTTTCTTCTCAAAAAAAAAAACACGCTCCTTTTTTCCTTTTCCCTAGAAAATAGGATTCTGAGTTCTAGTTAAATATGGGCACTGGAGGGACCACAGAATTAATTACTGAGGCTTCCTATTATGGAAATAATTCCAAAAATTAATTTGAATTATTCTTACCATAATAAATTACAAATCATTCCACTAAAAATTCGTAATTGCACTCCTCTATTTATATTTCAAAATTCCCCATTAAACACTTATGTATTCCCCATGTTAAGATTACAGATATTAATCAATAAATTAAATTACTGACGAATTTAATTTAATGATCAACTTCCTTTAGAGCAATACTTAACTTATTTCATGTGCCAGATTCATAAATCTACCGGCCGGGTTTACACATGAAAACTTATAAGTTTCTCATAAAAAGGTGTATCATCAATCTCTATATTGAGACATGGCTTCCATCAACTAATTAATTATTTCACCAATATATATTATTATCATCCAATCTACCAGGCATATTGACCCATCTCAGAATCTCACATTTTAATAAATCAAAATGATAATTAATATATACAGATCATAATCGTTATATCAAGATTAAGAATATAAGTACATTTAACAGTTTAGAGAATATATTTTTATCAGTCAGTCTAAAACATCTATCTCTACTCGGTCCCGTTCAATACATACAAAATGCACTAGCACGAGAAGTTAGAACTATATCATTCTCATAATCAAGATAAATTACATTTAATCTCGTGCTACAATCTTTCTGATGGTTTGCCCAAATTTCCATCTACGATTGTGAACTATAATCTTTAACTTATAAGAACCGATGATATAATCTTTTGTGTATAAGCTTAAACTCTATACACCAAATCATCTACTATATAAGTTGAGGACACATATATGACAAATTGATCTTTTAATGTAACACTTTATTGAATTGAATAAATAAATAAACAATTGTTCAATAAATAATACTATATCAAAACCGCATGGTTAATAGTATATCCTAACAACTTCTTCCTTCCATCGATGACTCTGATTGCACTAAGAAGCATTTAGATTAAAGTAATCTGGAGGAGGCAAGTGGGGTACAAATGTTAAGAAGAAACGGAAGAACTTCAAGGCTACAAGATGCAAACAGTAGGAATTGCAGCTATAAATTGCTACAGAAATCTAAAGATGAAGATAGGGAAGGCTGAAGTTTCCTTTTGAGTTCTATATTTCACTCTAGATGTTTCATTACATAAGGTCTATATATAAATATCGTGTGAAAATTACAACCACATAATAAGCAAAATATCTCACATCAAACTATGTACATATGTGCCTCACTAACCACTACTCATTTTTAAATCAATTTTATATCAAAAGACTTATCTACTATAAAATATCTACAATCTAGGAGTTTCTAGAGAAATCTTAATTTCCTAACACTTCTCCTTAAGATTTTTCATTGAAACATTCTTTGAAACTCACACTTGTTGGTGGAAAGAGCCTTGGTTAGAATATCAGCTTGTTGCTCTTCACTACTGCAATGGACCAACTTAACTTCACCATTCTTCTCAGCATCTCATAAAACATGAAATCTAATCTTGATATGCTTTGCTCTTCCATGCTGCACTGGATTTTCAGCCATCGCAATGGCTGATTTATTGTCCACATAGATCACTGTTGTTTTTTTTGGCAACAGATTCAATTCAAACAAGATCTTTCTCAACCAAATTTCTTGATTTGTTGCAAATCCAATAGCCACATACTCGGCTTCCACAGAAGATTGAGCTACAATATATTGCTTCTTTGTGCTCCAAGAAAAAATGCCCGAACCAAACAAAAAACAATAATCAGATGTGCTTTTGTATCATCCAAACATCCACCCCAATCACTATCAAATAGCCAATACGAGCTCCATTCTCCGCACTTCTATACCAGATTCCATAATCAATCATCCCTCTAATATACCTTAACACCCTTTTAGAGGCTCCAAAATGCTTAGTGCTGGGACTTTTGTATATATCAAGATAACAAACTGACAGCAAACATTATGCCTGGCCTAGAAGCTATTAGATACAATACGCTTCCAATAAGACTTCTATAAACTTTTGGATCTGCCCTCTCTTCAACATCATCCTTCATTAATTTTTCATTCACAACAAGTGGAGTTGCAACAAGTTTGCACTTGTCAAGATTGAACCTTTTTAACAAATCCAAGGCATACCTCTTTTGGGACAAGAAAATGCCTTCACAAGATTGAGAAATCTCCATTCCCAGGAAAAACATAATTTCTCCTAGATTGGACATCTCAAAAGCTTTTAGCATTTCAATTTTTAACTTCTTGAACTGCAAGAGGACTTTCACAAATGATCATCAAATCGTTGACATAAACTAAGATCATAATTGCTGAAATCCAAACTTTGCGATTTGTTGCTTCTTCAAACGAGGATGGTTCAACAAGAGCATAATTGCATTGCTCATAAACTTCAGCTAGTGATTTGGTCTTCAAAATAGGAGAATCTGTAGTCAATTCAACATTTGAATTATTCTTTGTTCCAATAATAGGACTAGAGGAAGCATCACCTTTTTGCGGATTTGGAGTTGCAACTGAAGTACTCCTACCTTGGCGACAATAGCTCTATCCAAATCATAGTGGCTAGACTCATTCACTACAAGATCTACACTGACAAACACTTTCTTGCTACTAACATTGTACACTTTGTATACTTTTGCGACTATGCTATAGCACAACAGAACACAAAGTTCTGCCTTGCTATCTAATTTGCCTCTTTTAGCATAACATGTGCATAGCACACCGAACCAAATACCTTCAAGTGTCTTGTAGACGACTTTATTTTCCATGCTTCAAATGGTGTCATGCCTTGGACTGCTTTAGTTGGTAATCTATTTGGCAAATAGACAGCGGTATTGACGGCCCAAAAATATTTAGGCATCTTCTTGTCTACCAACATTCATCTTGCCATCTCCATCATTGTTCTATTCTTCCTCTCAGAAACCCCGTTCTATTCTGGAGTGTAGCTAATAGTGAATTGTTGTTGGATATCCAAATCTTTACAATACTTGCTGACTGATAAAAAGTATATTCAGTTCCATTATCTGATCTGATATACTTCAACTGGCAATCACTCTCCCTTTCTACCATAACCTTGAATTCTTTGAAAACAGAAAACACTTGAGATTTGCTACTAAGAAAGTAGATCCATGTCATTCGAGTTAGATCATCCACAAAGAGAATAAAATACTTGTTTCCACTCAAAGTTGTCCTCATTGGTCCACATAAATCTGTATGAACCAACTCTAGCTTTTCCTTAGCCCTCCAAAGACTTCCTTTAGGAAAGGATCGTCTATGCATTTTACCAAATTGACATAACTCACAAACATCTTTGGACATGTCAATTTTGGGTATATCAAGCACCATACCCTTTGATTGCATATACACCAGTGAGCTAAGGTTATAATGACCGAACCTTTTGTGCCAAATCCAAGTATCATTTAATTCAACATTGAAAGAGAAATCATCAATAGAATAGCATGAAATTTGAAAGGAATTGTCAATTATGCTAATTTTCGCTTCTTCACATCCTTTAGGATCATAAATAACACATTGTTTGTCCTTAAAATTAAGAGAATAATTTTTATGAAGCACCTGAGCAACACTCAATAGGTTTTGAGTCAAATTTGGCACATAAAGAACATCATTAATAATTTTTATACCTTCGTTAGTAGGAAATTTTACTGACCCTCTACCATGAGCTTGCACAAATGCACCATTTCCAAGCTTCACTTTAGTTCTATCAGATATGTCCAATGTAACAAACACATTTTCATCAATCACCATGTGCCTTGTGCACGCACTATCAACATACCAGTTACATCGATCAACATGTGATGTGTGTGAGGCAATGAAAACCTCTTCCTCTGATTTTTCAACTTGGTGATCATCCGCGAAATTCACTTCTTGTGAAGACTTACAACTTTTATTTTGCTTTTTGCATACAATGCCTCTCAATGTGCCCATACTTCTTACAGTATCTACATTGAATTGGAGTCATCTTTGACTTCTGCCAACAATTATTCTCTAAGTGGTTTGTCTTCTTACAAATACCACAAGGTGGGAGTTTTCCTTTTCTCGATGAATCACCTTGGTTTCCACCAGATTTTACCTCTCCTGGTTTATCCAACCAGACTTTTCTCCCTTATTTTTGATGCTTGAATTTATGCCTTGCTTGAAAGGCATCTTCTACTACCCTTTCACTTCTCATATCTACCCGCTGCTCTTGGACTTGCAATTTGGAGATCAATTCAGCCATTGTAAGAGTAGTCAAGTCACAAGACTCTTCAATAGCTGCGATTTCTTATTCAAATTTATCCGGAAGGTTGACCGAGATCCTCTCTACAACTTTCTGATCTAGAAGTTTTCACCAAGTATTCTTATTTGGCTTACAATCTCTATCAGCTTGGAAGAATACAACTCTTTCTTCAAAGTTAAGACTTTAATAGATTTTACTCTATTCAAACTCCTCCTTTAACTTATCCTAGGCCTCTTTGGCTGTTTCACAAGTCATAATCATTGTAAACATCACATCCATAAGACTTGAATGTCTATAGGTGAGACCTTTTGGATATCTAGTCACCGACTCATTATACTTCTTAATTGCATTAATTCTCAATGGCTGGACAACAGGTTCTCCAAGCTCAACAACTTCCCATAAGTTGAGAGTCTTTAGATAAGCCTTCATCTTGATGATCCAAATGTGATAATTCTCTCCGGTAAAAGTTGGAGCACTCATTGTTGGTTGATTTTCAGGTGCCATGAATTTTTCCAACAATCAAATTCAAGAAAACACAGAAAGTAGATGAGCCAAACAAACTAGATTTGATTCAGATCCCTTAGGAAATAGGTTCTGATACCATGTTTAGAAGAAAAGGAAGAAGAACTTCAAGGCTACAAGATGTACACAGTAGTCAGTAGGAATTGCAACTGTAAATTGCTATAGAAATCTGAAGATGAAGATAGGAAAGGCTGAAGTTTTCTTTTGAGTTCTATATTTCACTCTAGATGTTTCATTACATAAGGTCTATACATAAATAAAATGTGAGAATTACAACCACATATTAAGTAAAATATTTCACACCAAACTATGTACATATGTGGCTCACTAACCACCACTCATTTTTAAATCAAAAGACCTATCTACTACAAAATATCTACAATCTAGAAGTTTCTAGAGAAATCTTATTTTCCTAACAGCAAAATCATCTGTCACATGGTGGCTCACCCTCATCATCCCGATCCTTATCATCACTGCCTTCCCATAGTGAACCTTTAATTGACAATTCATCATCACTTGTCTGTCATTCACAGCCTTACACTAATGCTCCAGTTGAACCTATACCAAGAACATCAAGACCAACTCTTAGAAGATCACTTAGGCATCACACCCTCCCTGCACATTTTCTGGACTACATCTACACTATGCCAGCCTTAAGTCTCCCGATGGTAGCTCCAAATAGCCCAATACCTTATCTCTGAATGCCTTCTTTTCAAACCACAATCACGTCTCCCTCAATTCTCTGGCTCCTGATAATCTGCTTTTGGTTCAAACTGTTTGCATTAACAGTGAGCCAACTTCCTATGAATAGGCAGCATTGCTCCCTGTTTGACAAGCAGCAATGAAACTTGAACTTGAAGCCCTTAACGCTGATCATACTTGGGACATGGTCTCTGTTAGGAATTTGCTTTTTTAACTGCATTTAATTTACTTTTACTGCTTTATATTAGATAAGACTTAGTCAATTAGTTGTTAGCCATCTATTCCTATTATTTAGGAGTAAGTTAGTGAGTTAGGAATCTGCTAGTCGTGGGTTTACTGCTTTTTGTTTTCAATTCCAGTCTTATAAATGTAATCTGAAGACATCAATAAAAATGATCTTCTACCGATATTCTTCTTGATTGTTCTGCTTTCTAATAACTCATACTTCTTAAATTTACTAACAATTGGTATCCAGAGCCTTTTTATCTTGCTGGATCTGTGAGTATTTCTGTGAGTGATTGTTTCAAGTGACTCAATCACCACAACTAGAAACAACAAAAGATTAAACATGGAAGAAAGCTCAAGTTTCTCGGCAATGGCACCTCCTGTCTTCAATGGTGAAAATTTTCACATGTGGGCAGTGAGGATGGAAGCTTATCTCGAAGCTTTAGATCTTTGGGAGGCAATCGAGGAAGACTATGAAGTTCTTTCACTACCTGAAAACCCAACAATGGCTCAACTCAAAAATCACAAAGACAAGAAAACCAGAAAATCTAAGGCAAAGGTATGTCTTTTTTCAGCAGTCTCTTCAACAATTTTCACTCGTATCATGTCTCTAAAATCAGCAAAAGCCATATGGGATTATCTCAAGGCAGAATATGAAGGAGATGATGGTATCAAAGGTATGCAAGTGCTGAATCTCATTAGAGACTTTGAGCTACAGAAGATGAAAGAATCGAAAACCATCAAAGAATACTCTGACAGGCTTATGAACATAGCAAATAGAGTAAGATTACTTGGTTCTGAGTTTAAAGACTCACGTATTGTTGAAAAGATTCTGGTTACTGTACCTGAAAGATTTGAAGCCACCATTACCATTTTGGAGAACACCAAGGATCTGTCAAAAATTACTTTGGTGAAATTATTGAATTCCTAGCAGGCTCAAGAACAAAGAAGGGTTATGAGAGAGGATGGAATTAGGGAGGGAGCATTGGCGGCCAAACATGAAGATAGTGGAAGACACAAAAAGAAAAACAATAATAAGAACCAGCTAACAAATGGAGAAAGAGCAGCTCGCTACAACAACAAAAGCAAAGCAGGTAGCTTCAAAGGAAACTATCCTCCTTGTAAGCATTGTGGAAAGAATGGAAACGCACCATATAAGTGTTGGAAAAGGCCGGATGCTAATGCAGTAAGTGCAACCAACTCGGGCATGAAGCAATTATCTGCAAGAATAAATTGCAGCAGCAAGACGCAGACGCCCAAGTTGTTAATGAACATTAAGAGGATCAACTCTTTGTGGCATTGTGTTTTGCAAGCAATGTTTCAACTGAGGCTTGGCTGATTGATAGTGGATGCACAAACCATATGACTCATGACAAAGAGCTCTTTAAAGACTTGAAGCCTACAGGAGTTACAAAAGTCATAATAGGTCATGGCGGTTATATTCCGGCAAAAGGAATGGGAACCATTACAATTGAAACACAATCAGGTACTATAGCAATTTCTGATGTTCTTTATGTACCAAATTTAGATCAGAACTTGTGAAGTGTTGGTCAATTGTTAGAAAAACGTTTCAAATTGTATTTAGAAGATAAACATTGCTTGATCAAGGAAGCATCAGGACATGACTTGTTTAAAGTCAAAATGAGAGGCAGAAGTTTCTTATTAAATCCATTGGAGGAAGAACAAGTGGTGTATTCGGCAAGAGAAAATGCTTCCGAGTTATGGCATAAGAGACTTGGACACTATCATCATCAAGGGCTTCTCAAAATGCAAGAATTGGTGATAGTCGAGAACCTTTCTAAACTGGGAGCAAGTTCTAAAAATTGTTGGGCTTGTCAATTTGGAAAACAAAGTAGACTTCCATTCCAAAAGGCAACTTGGAGAGCAACAAAAAAGTTGCAGCTGGTTCACACCGATATTGGAGGACCCCAAAGGACTCCTTCACTTAAAGGTAGTCTTTATTATGTTATTTTTATTGATGATCTGACCCGAATGTGCTGGATTTATTTTTTAAAGTTCAAATCAGAGGTCAAGAGCATTTTCTGGAAGTTGAAAGCAAAGTTGGAAAAGGAAAGTTGTTGCAAAATTCAGATTTTATGATCTGACAATGGCAAGGAGTACACTTCTCATTAGTTTGGTCTATTTTGTGAGGAAGCAGGGATTGAACGTCAACTTACTGCTTTTTATACTCCAGAACAAAATGGAGTTAGTGAGAGAAGAAACAGATTTATCATGGAGATGGCAAGATGTATGTTGCACGAAAAGAATTTGCCCAAGAGGTTTTGGACAGAGGCAGCAAATACAGTTGTGTTCCTACAAAATCGACTTCCCTCAAAAGCTGTGAAAGATCAAACTCCTTTTGAAGCATGGTATGGATACAAGCCTCCGCCGCATTTTCTTAAAGTGTTTGGTTGTCTTTGTTTTACCAATGTTCCTCCGGTCAAACGGGATAAACTAGACAAGAAGACTGCCTCGGGCATTTTTATTGGGTACAGTCATGTTTCAAAGGCATACAAAATCTTTCAACCTGAAGGTGAGAAGATAGTTATTAGAAAAGATGTCCACTTCATGGAGAATGAAGAATGGGATTGGGATGGCTCAAGGAATTCCTTCCAGAAAATAAGCTTATGGTTTAATGAAAGGGACGATGATCCACTAGTCAGGGGAACTCGATTGCTCTCTGATATATACGAGAGATACAATGTTGCAATTCGTGAACCTGCTAACCCTAAAGATGCTCTCAAAGACCCCAAGAGGAGAAATGCAATGGAGGAAGAGCTGTTTATGATTGAAAAAAATTATATGTGGCAGCTTGTTGACAAACCTCAAGGCAGAAAAGTAATTGGGATAAAGTGGGTGTTCCGAACGAAGCTAAATGCTGATGGTTCAATCAACAAACATAAAGCAAGGCTTGTAGTTAAGGGTTATGAGCAGATTTTTGGTGTAGATTATTCTGACACTTTTGCTCCCGTTGCTAGGCTCGACACGATTAGATTGCTTATAATTGTTTCTACATAACGTGGCTGGAAAGTGCATCAGATGGATGTCAAATCATCATTTCTTAATGGCATTCTTGAAGAAGAAATTTATGTTGAGCAACCTGATGGAAAGGAAGATAAAGTCTATCGACTACATAAAGCTCTTTATTGCTTAAAACAGGCACCAAGAGCTTGGTATAGTCGAATAGATGATTATTTGCTCGGCCTCGATTTTGAAAAGAGTCTTTCAGAATTAACACTGTATGTTAAACATAATTGCAGTGAGATTCTTGTTGTTTCTCTTTATATGGATGACTTTTTTATTACAGGGAATAGCGAAAAGCTAATTGATGAGTTCAAGCAAGATATGATGCAAACTTTTGAAAAGTCTAATCTTGGTCTTATGAAATATTTCCTTGGAATGGAGATTACACAAGGAAAAAATGAGTTTTTCGTTTGCCAAAAAAATTACGCAAAGGAAATTCTCAAGAAATTCAAAATGGAAAATTGTAAAGAGATTAGTACTCCCATGAACCAAAAAGAGAAACTAAGTAAAGATGATGGAGCCGAAAAGGTGAAGGAGACATACTTCAGAAGTTTCATTGGGTGTTTAATATATCTTACAGCAACAAGACCCGATATATTGTATGTTGTAAGTGTTTTATCAAGGTTCATCATTCTCCCAGTGAAATACATTTGCAGGCAGCCAAAAGAGTTGTGTGATACATCAAAGGAACCATCACCTATGGAGTCAAGTTTCAGAAGAGTCAACCTGTGAAGCTTTATGGGTACTCCGATAGTGAATGGGGCGGTTCCGACGATGATGCAAAGAGTACTTCAGGATACTTTTTTAGTCTTGGTTCTGGAATTTTCTCATGGAGTTGTAAGAAACAAGATATTGTGGCTCAATCTACTGCCGAAGCTGAGTTTGTGGCAGCTGCCGCAACAGTAAATCAAGCATTGTGGCTGAAGAAAATTTTGGTTGATTTGCATATGGACCCGACTGGAAGCATCAAAGTGTTCGTGGACAATGAAGCAGCCATAGCTATATCTCACAATCCTGTGTTTCATGGAAGAACTAAGCACTTCAAAATTAAGTTTTTTTTCTTGAGAGAAGTGCAAAAAGATGGAGATATAACTCTTGCCTACTGCAAGACGAAAGAACAATTGGCTGATATATTCACTAAGCCTTTACCAGTCAGCAAGTTTGAGCTCCTCAGACAGAAAATTGGAGTTTGCAGTTTCTAAAGCAAGGAGGAGTGTTAGGAATTTGCTTTTTCAACTGCATTTAATTTACTTTTACTGCTTTATATTAGATAAGACTTAGTCCATTAGTTGTTAGCCATCTATTCCTATTATTTAGGAGTAAGTTAGTGTTGAGTCAAACTGATTTTGAAGATTGACAAAAGATAAGTCACATGTAAGAAACAAGTCCTAACTGAAGTAGGAGACGAACAGAAGAAACAAGTTCTAACAGAATTAGGAGATGATATAATCAAAGAAAGTCGAGTGGAAGAAGGAAGATGAATTCAAGTTGAAGAAGGAAGAGTTGACAAGTCTATATATAGAGAAGAGTTTTCTCTAAAAGACTTGCGCACCTTCAAGAAGAGAAAAACGTGCTAAGAACACAATCAAGTTTTTGTGAGAGTTCTGTGTGAAGTTTCTGTGGTGCTGCGAAGTTTAAAATCAAAAGAGTTTATTTTGTTTAGTGTTTGAGTTTTTCAAGTTTAGTTGTTTTGAGTTTGAAATAGAGTTTAGATTGAGTCGTTCTTCAAGTTACGTGGTGACTTGAGGATGGGAGTGAACATAAGCCAGGTGGTTTGTGTTCGTAGTCTAGGAATTAGAGTTTATAATTTTCTAGATTACAGTGTTGTGTTGTCTTCTGTAGTTTGAAGTTCTGAAGTAATTAAAAGTTGAGTTTAACTTTTCTGAATTACATCTAGGTTCTGTGTTTAACTTCAAATTACTGAATAACTAAGGAACGAGTTGCTCATACACGTTTCAGTGAAGAATTAAGGAGATCATAATTCCAACAATTGGTATCAGAGCAGGTTATCTTACGACAAGAGTTTTACTACTTAAGATAAGATCACAATGAATTCTGCACCTCCTCCTGGATATGGTCATGGTCAACATATCAATAGACCACCACTCTTTAATGGTCAATACTATTCATGGTGGAAGGCTAGGATGGAAGATTTTATTCAAGCCGAAGACTATGAATAATGGGTAAGAGTTAATGATGGCCCTCGTATGCCCACTATCAAAGACAGTGATGGAAACGACATCCCAAAACCAAAGGCACAATACAGAGAAGATGACTATAAAATGCTTGGAAAGAATGCTAAAGCTAAATGCATTATGGTATGTGGACTCGGACCTGACGAGTTAAATCGAATCTCGGGATGCACCTCTGCTAAACAAATATGGGACACCCTACTGAATGCTCATGAAGGTACCACTCAAGTTCGTAAGTTTAGGATAGCAAGACTCTGTTCTGAATATGGGGCATTCAAGATGAAAAGTGGGGAATCCCTACAAGACATGACCACAAGATTCACCACTGTAGTAAATGAACTAATCTCCTTGGGAAAAATATACACTACAGAGGAACAGGTAGATAAGGTGCTTAGAACCCTGCCCAGGTCATGGCAAATAAAAGTCACTGCAATAAGGGAAGCAAAAGATCTGACAAATATGACTCTGTATGAGCTGGTAGGAAATCTAAAGACTTATGAGATGAATGTGGACAATAATAAGAGAAGTGAAGGGAATAAAGATAAAAGTCTAGCTCTCAAAGCAACTGAAAGTGATGATTCTGATCTTGATGATGAAGATATCATATTAATCGGTAGAAACTTCAAAAAATTCTTCAAAAAGGGGATAAACTATGGCAAGAAAACCTCCCCTCTTAGCAAGGAGAAAAGTATGGAAAGGGGACAAAATGGGGGTTGTTACAAATGTGGAAAGACAGATCACCAAATTAAAGACTGCCCTATGTGGGAAGTTGAATGGAGAAAAGAAAGGGCTAAAAAAGAGATAAGAGAACTGGCTAACAAAAGAAAGGCAAAAGAAAAGGAAAGTGAACAAGCGATGTATGCTGCTTGGGGGACAGGTTCAAACAACTCTGAAGATGAACCAGATGATCTTGCACTAATGGCTATAGAAGACTCAGAACAAGAACTGGACTCAGAATCTGAAGAAAAAGAGGTAAATATATCTGATCTCAAAAATAAGTTTACTCACTTCTCTAAGAAAAAAATGTCTTCCTTGATGCTCATTCTGCTAAATGCTATACAAGAATTAACCAAAAACAAAGATGAGTTAATAGCCTCTATCTCCAGTCTTAAGTTTGAATATATTGATCTTGAAAAAATCAACCATGTTCTAAAAGAGAAAAATAAGCTTTTGCTAGGAAATGTTCAACAACTTGATTCTTGTAATCTATCCTTAAAAACTGAGATACTAAAATTAAATGTCATTGACAAAAATCAAATGAGTGACCAGTCAAAATTTATTCCTGATTTTGAAAAACTTAAAAGCGAACTGCTTACAGAAAAGGAAAAGTCTAGAAGGATGCTTGGCGAGTTATCTCGTATCAAATATGAACTAGAACAAGCTAACAAGTGGATAAAGTCATCTATGCTAGTAACACACCTAGGATACAATCCCCAAAATAAAAGAGCCGGATTAGGCTTTAAGAACCAAACTGACAGAGGGGCACCTGCTTTCTGCACACTATGTGGAAACACAGGGCACTCTAGAAATACCTTCTCCAAAAAACAGAATTAGTAACGCACAAGATAAGTACCAAAGGAACAGATATGGTCAAAGAAAGGATAGATTACCCAACTGGATAAATAAAGATCTTATTCACCCTTTTAATTTAAAGAAAGGACCCAAGTTAATCTGGGTTCCTAAAACTAACCCTTGAATTTTTTTTAGTTACAAGTGAGAGGAAGCAAGCAACACTGGTATATGGATAGTGCTTGCTCGAGACATATGACTAGAGACAAATCAAAGTTTCTCTCACTTGAAAAAAGGCAAGGAGGAATGGTAGCTTTTAGTGGAGGACAAAAGAGGCAGATCAAAGGGATAGGAATGATAGGTGAATCTGAAAGGTACTCAATTGACAATGTTTACCATGTGGAAGGCTTGAACCACAATCTCCTCAGCATATCCCAACTCTGTGATAAGGGGAACAAGGTAATCTTTAACTCCACAAGAGTAGAGGTAATTAACTTAAAGACGGGAGAAACTATTCTGAATGGACAAAGGCACAAACACGTATACACAGTAGACACCACCAAACTTTCTGCAGAAAATCTAATGTGTCTAAGTGTAATGGAAAAAGATTCTTTGTTGTGGCATAAACGTCTAGGTCATGCAAGTCATGTACAACTAAACAAACTCATCACCAAGGACTTAGTAATAGGACTTCCTAAAACTAAGTTCAAAGATGATGGAATTTGTGAAGCATGTACCCGAGGTAAACAGATCAAAACATCATTTAAGACTAAACAAGCAATCAACTCAACCAGATCCTTAGAGCTTATACACATGGACCTTTGTGAACCCATGAGAGTTAAAAGCAGAGGAGGGAAGAGATACATGTTTGTATTAGTTGATGACTACACTAGGTACACATGGATACTTTTTCTTGCGACCAAGGATGATGCTTTTGAATCATTCTGTACTCTGGTAAGAAAACTTGAAAAGAAGTTAGATAAACAATTAATTGCAATTAGATCAGATCATGGAACTGAATTTGAAAACTCTAAATTTATGGAATTTTGCTCTTCCCATGGTATTGAACATAACTTCTCTCCACCTAGGACACCACAATAAAACGGTGTAGCAGAAAGGAAAAATGGGACTCTTCAAGAAATGGCCAGAACCATGATGATTGCTAGCAATGCACCAAGTCAATTCTGGGATGAGGCTGTAAACACTGCCTGCTATATCATTAACAGATGTATGTCTAGATCTATGCTAAATAAGACTCCTTATGAATTACTAAAAGGCAGAAAACCTAACGTATCGCATCTAAGAACTTTTGGATGTAAATATTTCATCCACAATAACGTAAAAAATTTGTTAGGAAAATTTGATGCTCAAAGTGATGAAGGAATCTTTCTAGGATATTCTTCACAAAGCAAAGCCTACAGGGTGTTCAACAAAAGGACTCTATGTGTAGAAGAAAGCGTGCATGTAATTTTTGTTGAAAACAATATGATGTCTAACCCAAGTTTGCAGGATGATGATGATGGAATACTAAGAACACATGATCTGGTACAAGGAACAGATGCAACTCACACAGAAGGTACCAACTCATCGCACTCAGGTGAAAAGGCCTCGGATGACGAATTAGAAGAAAATCAAGGAACGGAGACTGCAAGCCATAATGAACAATCACAGGAGTCAGGACTGAAGGGCTAGAAGTATTAAGGATCACATCCTATAGATAACATACTCACTGATCTCAACTCAGGAATCACAACTAGATCATGGCTTAAAAATCACTGTGCATTCAGTGCATTCTTATCCATGATAGAGCCCAAAAGGATCAGTGATGCCATGCAAGATGCTGATTGGATCATCGTTATGGAAGAAGAGTTAAATCAATTTGAAAGAAGCAAAGTATGGCATCTAGTTCCTAGACCTATGAACAGAACCATTATTGGAACCAAATGGGTCTTTAGGAACAAGTTGGATGAACGTGGAACCATAACAAGAAACAAAGCCAGGCTGGTAGTGCAAGGATACAACCAAGAAGAAGGCATAGACTACGATGAAACTTTTTCACTTGTACGTAGCCAGATCAGAAGCAATTAGACTTCTCATAGCATTTGCTGCCTACATGGAATTCAAGCTCTACCAAATAGATATTAAGAGTGCCTTTTTAAATGGACTGCTAAAGGAAGAGGTATTTGTGAAACAACCACCAGGTTTTGAAAAAGATGACTATCCTTACCATGTTTATAAACTTGATAAAGCCCTCTATGGACTAAAACAAGCCCCAAGAGCATGGTATGAAAGATTGTCAATTTTTCTTCTGAGCGATGGCTACTCAAGAGGTAAAATTGATAACACCTTATTTCTCAAAAATAAAGGAAAAGACTTGCTGATAGTACAGGTATATGTTGATGACATTATATTCGGAGCAACAGATACAGTGCTCACAAAGGAGTTCTCAATTCTAATGAGCAACGAGTTTGAGATGAGCATGATTGGGGAACTCAACTATTTTCTTGGACTCCAACTCAAACAAACTCCATCTGGAACACTGATTCATCAGCAGAAATATGTAAAGGAACTGTTAAAAAGATTCAAGATGGAAGAATCAAAAGAAATACAGACACCCATAGCTACTGCTACAAAGTTGGACTTAGAAGGAACATGTTCAGCTGTGGAGCAAAAACTTTACAGAGGCATGATTGGATCACTCCTATATCTCACAGCTAGCAGACCTGATATTGTCTTCAGTGTAGGACTATGTGCTAGGTTCCAAGCTAATCCAAAAGAAGCACATCTAAAGGCAGTCAAACGAATCTTACGGTATCTTAAGGGCACTACAGATTTAGGTCTTTGGTATCCAAAAGGGAGCAACTTTGAGTTAGTAGGATATGTTGATGCTGACTATGTAGGTTACTTAGTGGATCGTAAAAGTACTACAGACATGGAACACTTTTTGGGGTCATGTTTGATCTCATGGGCAACCAAGAAACAAAACTCTGTAGCACTGTCTAATGCTGAAGCTGAATATGTGGCTGCTGCATCGTCTTGTGCTCAACTTCTCTAGATAAAACAGCAACTCAAGGACTTTGGTTTGAACATTACATGTGTTCCTATTTTTTGTGACAACACTAGCGCAATTAACATAGCAAAAAATCTTGTTCAGCACAAAAGGACAAAACACATTGATATATGCCATCATTTTCTAAGGGATAATGTCGAAAAGAGATTTATATCTATGAGTTTTGTGCCACTGAAGAACAGATTGCTGATATATTTACCAAGGCTCTCCCGAGAGAACACTTTGAAAGGAACAGGTTGGAGTTAGGAATGATTACGATCACCTGAGTAACTCTGAAACTTTGTACAGTATAGTGTCCTACTTCGCACCTCACCTCTCTAATACTTATGCTCATAAATCACCTTAATTTATGAAATTGTATTTGTTCTCAGGTAAAAAGGAACTAAGGATCAAGTTCACAAAAGGCACTCACTCACCAAAAATAAAGGTAAGTCTATTGTACATGGTTAGGAGATCAAAATTATTAAGTCTACAACACTTAACCTGTTCCTCACCTACACTCTAACTAGTCTCCTAAACTCAACCCGCCAAAATAACTCTTGTTCTTTAAAATTGCCAACAGTCCCATCAATCCCTCCTGTAAAACCCTTCCACTTCCCATCATACTTTCAGAACTCCTTTAATTTCCCACAGACATTTCTTCACTCTCCTCCTACGCTAACACCTCTTACACAAAATTTAATCATCACTCTCTAGCCGAATGAATTTCTCTCCCTCCAAGCTTGATCGTGCACTTGTTGTTTTCGAAGAACAAGCAAGCACAACTATACTACCTGTGGTACTATACGTTGACAATCTAGGGATATCGCACTTTGCATGGCCAATCATGGCACAGGATACAACTCAGGGGTAATTTCTTGCTGAACCAAGGGGTCTTCTTGAAGAAGATGAACAAATAACTCGTAGTGAGGGGGAACATGTATCGTCCAAGGAACAACTTCCCTTAAAAGACGATAATGATGAAAACGTTCCTTTAGTGAGGATTGTTCCACAAAGACTTCGTTCTCGCCTAAGGATGGCCTCTGGTAAGCCAATTATCATACCTGGCGATGCACCAAAAGACGATTCACCGCCTGAACCATCTGTGGAGATTTCGGTTCGCGTAACTAGGTCTGTTCAAAGAGTCTTGGACGAAGGTTTGCTTGCTAGGTCAACCAAAAAATCTTGATCTGCTAAGTAAGTTTATACCAACCCGAGATCCTATTGTAATTATTGATGACCCTGTTGAAACTAAAAGAAAAAGGAAGGACTCTGGGGTTAGTTCTAAGAAACGGGTTAAACGAACCACTTCAAAAGGGGGTTCTGGTAACAGGGGTGTTCCTAGGGATTTAAATGATGATATAGAAGATAGTCTTGATGCACGCTCGTCTAGAGTATTGGCATTTGGAAAACGTACTGTGATTAGGGGTAGAGTTATTACTGGTTTTGGGGGTGTTGAAATGGGTGTTTTGTTGTTTCTTTTACAAGCTCAAGGTGGGACTGAGTTATTTCTTCAAGGAAATCTTAGGCGTAAGATGGGAAGAAATGAAACTAGGATGTTCTATATAAATGCTTCTAATTCAAATTCCTCAATTTCAAGTGTGGTTCGTGGGACAGCGTTCACGTTGAATGCTGAGGTTCTTTCCAAAATACTGGGTGTACCAAATAAGGGCTGGTGTCACTATGTTAAACGGGATTGGCCTCCCTTGGAGGGATTGCCCTCTGCTCTTGAGATCTCTCGTAAGTTTGCGAATGATCCTACACTGGAGGAAAATGTTTGAGTTGATAAAGGTGCTATGATTCCTTTGCACCAACTCCTCTTTGATGTAGTTCACAAAATAGTGCTTCCCCAGAAACAAAAGCGTACAGAGGCAACTTATTTAGACCTCACTCTTATGGAATTACTGATGTCTAAAATTCAGATAAACCTCCCCAAGTTGATCATTCATCATATGTGTAGACTTTGTGTGCTAGACAAGAAGGATCATGGTCTTGGGTATGGCTTTTGGCTGGGTGATATTTTTGAACATTTAAGGTGCCTGCGCAAAATTGGCAAATTCAAACTGCCAAAGATGTGTTAGGGGTCGTTGATCATGCAACCATACTTGTTTCTAAAAAATGGGGTTAATGCACCTATGCAATGATTGAGAGCCTCTCTAACTGCTAAGGATAAGGAAATTGAAGAACTCAAAGCTTCACACTCTACCGCTTTGGATCAGTTACATGTTCGTTATGGGTTAGACATGATGGTTTGGTGGAAGAAAACACTAGGCTAAAGAAAGAGCTGGCTCTGTCTCAGGAGACCTTGGCTACTGAAAGATTGTCAAATTCTGTCCATCTGAAACATATCTTTTACATGCTGCAGAAGGATTCTCCTTCTTCCTCTTCCTTTCCTCCATCCCAGACCTAATTTCCCATTTTTTTGTGCTTAAGACTTATGTTTGGTATTCCTTATCAGGCTATAGTGTGCCTTTCTCTATGTTTTGTGGATGATGGTTTCAGTTGGTTTTTGGTCTTTATGTACTTTTTATCTAAGACTGGTGTTTTTCATTATTATGGCTATTTCTGTGTTATTACTTGAGGTGTGTTTGTAGGTACTTCTTAACTATGCTTTTTATGATGCCAAAAGGGGGAAAGTGATATGTTGATACTACTGATTGTTGATAGTGATAAGCTGATGCTATTGATTCCTTGTTTCACATGTGACATAAGTATGAGTAGTTATCAAACATATATCAGGAACATAGGCACACATCAGGTACTCAAGAATATGGTATTTGTCATCATCAAAAAGGGGGAATTTGTTGAGTCAAGCTGATTTTGAAGATTGACAAAAGACAAGTCACATGTAAGAAACAAGTCCTAACTGAAGTAGGAGACGAACAGAAGAAACAAGTTCTAACAGAAGTAGGAGATGATATAATCAGAGAAAGTCGAGTGGAAGAAGGAAGATGAATTCAAGTTGAAGAAGGAAGAGTTGACAAGTCGACAAGTCTATCTATAGAGAAGAGTTTTCTCTAGATAGACTTGCGCACCTTCAAGGAGAGAAAAACGAGCTAAGAACACAATCAAGTTTTTGTGAGAGTTCTGTGTGAAGTTTCTGTGGTGCTGTGAAGTTTAAAATCAAAAGAGTTTATTTTGTTTAGTGTTTGAGTTTTTCAAGTTTTGTTGTTTTGAGTTTGAAATAGAGTTTAGATTGAGTCGTTCTTCAAGTTATGTGGTGACTTGAGGATTGGAGTGAACATAAGCCAGGTGGTTTGTGTTCGTAGTCTAGGAATTAGAGTTTATAATTTTCTAGATTACAGTGTTGTGTTGTCTTCTGTAGTTTGAAGTTCTGAAGTAATTAAAAGTTGAGTTTAACTTTTCTGAATTACATCTAGGTTCTGTGTTTAACTTCAAATTACTGAATAACTAAGGAACGAGTTGCTCATACACGTTCCAGTGAAGAATTAAGGAGGTCATAATTCCAACAGTTAGTGAGTTAGGAATCTGCTAGTCGTGGGTTTACTGCTTTCTGTTTTCAAGTTCAGTCTTATAAATGTAATCTGAAGACATCAATAAAAATGTTCTTCTACCGATATTCTTCTTGACTATTCTGCTTTCTAATAGCTCATACTTCTTAAATTTACTAGCAGTCTCCCTGCCAGTGGAAAGGAGGCTGTAGGCTGTAAATGGGTATATAAAATCAAACATAAGGCAGATGGGTGTATTGAGAGGTTTAATGACAGTCTGGTTGTTAAAGGTTATACTCAACAAGAAGGGATTGATTACCCAAAAATTCTCACTAGTTGTTCAGATGACCACTGTGAGAGCCTTAATAGCAACAATACTTAAGAAAGAATGGTGTATTTCTCAACTTGATGTAAATAATGAATTTCCTCATGGAGATTTGCATGTAGAAGTCTACATGGAAGTTCCTCCTAGTCTCGCTGTTACCAATCCTGACCTTGTTTGCAAGCTAAACAAATCACTCTATGGTCTCATACAAGCAAGTAGGCAGTGGTATGGCAAACTAGCCAAGGCATTATATTCCAGAGGGCAGAGGGTACACTCACTCTCTGAAAGATTACTCTTTGTTCTACAGAAAACACTCTTCCGCAATGTATATTGCAGTGTATGTAGATGATGTTATCATCACAAGAACTGACTCAGGAGAAATTGCTTAGCTTAAGGATTACCGACATGATAGGTTTAAGATCAAAGAGTTGGGCAGGTTACACTATATTTTGGGTTTGGAAGTTCTATACTGAATGGATGGAGTCATTATCTCACAAAGGAAGTTTGATGGTGACTTGTTGAAGGAGTATGATTGTCTTAGTTTTAGCAGCTTCACTTCTCTTGATCTCTACCGTAAAACTAAAAGATAAGGAACGTCCATCAATATCAGATCCTTCCTTTTACAGAAAGTTAATAGGGAAGCTAAATTTCTTGACAAACACTAGGCTTGAAATTGCCTATAGTGTAGAACATCTAAGACAGTTCATGCAAAATCCAAGGGAACCCCACCCACAAGCAGCTTTCATTTGCTCAGGTATCTCAAGACAGACGCTACACTTGGCATTTTTCTCTCAAATGATCCTGACTGCACCATAAGTGGTTTCTGTGATTCAGATTGGGCCACATGGGCTTGAGAACCTCACCTCCAACTTAAGGGGATATATATTTGTAATTACAATTATTGTTAGAGGTATTGTGATATATATATATTTGTAATTACAATTATTGTAAGCGGTAGTTAGTTTGTTAAATATTAGTTAGTTAGAATAAGCCTACCTTAAGATGTTGCTTAGCTATCAATTTGAAGTCAGTTAAGATAGGTTGGATATTTTTTTCATGCTTTGGATATTGAGAAAATGGAATCGGTGGAGCATTCCACCAAAATATCTGTCTCTTCTTTGCAAGTCGCCATTACAGCTAAGTCCATTGCTGCTGATCTTATCAGTTTGTTTGGATGAAACAGAAAAAGCTGCTGTTAACATTGTTACCTTGTAAACAGGTCCAAAACCACCCTCTCCAAGCTTGTTGCTCAGCGAAAAGTTATTGGTAGCATGAGATATAGTTTCAAAATCAAACAACGGTAAATCTAGCTCTTCATCTTTTCTTTCGTTAGTGCAGAACATTTCAGAGCTTCTTGTTCCTCTTCCTGTCAAAATAAGGACTTAATTGGATGTAAAGAGAAAAATTCTGATATTTACCAAATGTGACTCCAGAAAAAAGGTACCACTAATTCAAAAGCAGCAAAAACCTCTAGTTTACCTTTGCTAAAATGTTGCTGATTCTGATCCTTCTTCTTTTGCCTTATGTACAAGATTAAGCATAGTGCTAAAAGCAGACCTAATGCTGCCACTGGCAAGATGATTCTCAATTTCTTTACTTTTTCTGTACTGGAGTTACCTGAGGATCAAATTAAATAAATTCATCGAGTTTCATAAGAAGGAAATCTGTTTTATTTTGTTTTTTTTCAAAATAATGTAGAGAAACCTCAACTTGTTCATTCCATGACATTTAATTTGGTCTACAATACTCAAAATCTAATGTAGCATTCTTAACAACCTTACATGAAAAAGTGAAGAAACAGATTTGTACCTAACTCGGAAGAGTCCAACTTTACATAGATATCTTGCCCACTATCACCAAACTCTCTGATGTCCATCAGCTCATTAAACCAAAGCAGGCAGCCATCATTTGGCCCTGTTATGTCTGGATTTGCATAAGCCATACATGAGCAGTTTCTCAAGCACAATTCCTCGCATGCATTAAGAGTCACTCCTCGACTGTACCAAGCAAAACGAGTGTCTGGAAACTTGATGTTTGGATACTTCAAGAATTTAACTTCCTTTTGGCAATTCAATGATGTCTTTCTAACACAACCTTTTGACCAATTTCCCCTTGCCCATTCTGTTGGATCTTTCGGTTCAAATTTATCCGGACATCTGCAGATTGGAGAGTTGCCACTGTTGCACAAACCATATGACTGACACTGGCCATAAATGTCACAGTTATCACCTGGTACACTAAAAAGGTCATCCCAATTCTGAGTTTGATTATTCCATATTGAGAGTTGTAGAATCCCATTTACTTGCATCACTACCCTTGCAAGGATAGACGTGTCCGTGAACTGATACATAAAGGAAATTTTCTCTGGATCAGATACATATGTATAGTTATAATCAGGACTTGGTAGCTGAGATGGTGAATTAGAAAAGCCTGGACCAGTCCATGATCCAGACCTGTAGCGTTCAATGGAACCATTCATGACAAATGGTTGTGGGAATCCATGAACATCAAATACCCAACTAAACTCACCCTTGGAGGGGTCATTTCTGCTCTTCCAGGACCTGAGGAAACCACGAAAACCAGTCTTCAGATCAACCCCAAGCTTCATTCCAGGTAAAGCCGTGTCACTCGGATAATCAAAACTCTGCCACAGATAATTCTCAGTTGAATCTCTAACAACAAGATTGCCTGAATCAAGAAGTTGTGCCATTGGATTTTCCACATGTCTAGTGGAATTGGAGGACCAAATGACTCTGCCAGAACCATTTACAAGAGTAAGAATTCCTTGTCTGGTAAAATTTAGCACGCTGGATGTATCGTTGAGTGGACTGTCTCTATTAGCAACCCATACCACTGTCTGTACAGTAACTTTATTGAACAATATTCCTAAGTACCGTTTCCCTGACGTCCCAGGTGAGAAAAATTCCAACTTAAACTTGCCACCAGATGAAATAATGATTCTTCCATCTGTTAGAGGTTGATTTGCCGGTATGGTATCTAGAGCACTCGACAGAATCCATATGGATGACAATAAGAAAAGTATGTTTATGGCTTCCATTGGTCTTTATTGCTATCTTAGGTACTGAAAAACCTGTGATGATTTGTTATATTAATGGAATTTGTAGAGTTAAAATGATTATGAGATAGCAGATGGAGTTTGTTTTTGCTTACAGATGGAGTCATGGAGATGTTTAAAATATGAACTTGATAATCAATTTGTTGCGTGGACTTTGACAATAAATGATAGGTTGATCATTTTATTAACATAGTCGTGTGGAAATTTGCTATGTTCACGTCTCTTTATCTTAATAACTTATTGCTGAGAATTACTTTAGTCAATCAACTATTGACAGTCTTAAAAACACTCATCTACTTGATTAAGTAATTTAAAAACACTCATCTTGTGCCATATGTCATCCAACCATATTTTCGTAACTTCAGTCACGTACTATAATTTAGAAGTGGATTATGACTTATAATATGCTAAACTTATGGCTCGTTTGGACATGTCATATGAAATTATGATATAAAATCAGATTTGATATGAAGTTAAAGATTTAACGAGATAATATCCCAGATGGTCACTCAACTATTATTCTTTTCTCAGAAAGTCACTTAACTTTGATTTTTAACTTAAAAGTCACTCAACTATCAGTTATTTTCTCAGAAAGTCACTCAACTTTGATTTTTAACTCAAAAGTCACTCAACTATGAGTGTTTCACTTACAAAGTCACTCAACTAATGAATATTTTACTTACAAAGTCACACAATCTATTTAATTATTTTTTTTCATTAAAACTTACTAACATAAAAAATTTATTTCTTACTAAAATTTTAAAAAATAAAAAGATATTCATTTAAACCATTTAATAACTCAATCCGCTAAAAATATAATATGTTACCTTTTATTTTACCCTTTTTCTCCAATTGTGTTGAATACAGTGATCTCCATGCATTGTTCATAAAATATAGAAGTTACAAAATTAATTTTATAGTAAATTCAAAATCTATATATATATAATAAAGGAGAAACATAGACAAGGTGATGTGGCACCTCTCTATGCTCTCCATTTGCATTTATCTTTTTTCTCCTTTTTTTGACAATTTTTTCTTATTTAAATCAATTGTTTTATTATAAAGTAAATTACTTAATTTATTACAAATAACTATTTTATTAATGGAGCTACATTTACAACAAAAACTCTTCACATGCAAATTTACAATGAGTAATTATCCATAGCTCACACCTCTCTAATTTTCACTCTTAATAAAAAAAAATTCTTTTTTAAACCTTCTTCTAATTATAAAATGACAATTTTTTTAAAAATATTTATATTTTTCTCTTTATTATTTAATTTATTTACAATCTCAATACATATAAAGCAAGATAGAGATAACATGATGTTGTTTCTCTCTTCGGCCGAGAAACTTATTTATCTTCTATCTCCTTTTAAAAAAAAATTTACTTCATTATTTTCATCAATAATTAATCAATTGTTTTGTAATTAAAATAATATTATATCTAATTATATTTCATGAGTTACAAAAAATTTCCATCTTTATATTACATCTAATTATATTTCATGAGTTACAAAAAAGTCTCTATCTTTTTGCATTCTTCACTTAAATAACATGTCTCCTCAACTTCCTTCTACCTAATTCTTATGACTTAACCAATCTATAAATAACAATCATCTATAGCTATGTTGGATGTTCATATTCATGTTCATGTTCATTTTCATTTCCTCCTCCTTTTTCTTTTTATTAGTATATTATATTACATCATATTATATTTTTTTCTCTTTTATTCATTTTTTCCTCCTTCATTTTTCAAAGGAATTGAAGGACATCAAGGGTTGAAATCAACAAGAAAGGAGCTTTCGGCAACAATGGACATAAACACAAGACAACCTCAAATACAAAGAGCCTACAAGACCTATTATTTTGTGCGGAACTTTTTGATTTTTGATAGCTCTAATTTTTTTTCCATGCGTTTTCATTTGTTTTGTATAGATTTTATTTAATATAGAGTATATCAAGTAAAGTTTGATATAGAAAAAGTATCGTGTCATGTCTCTTTGATCAATAATCATATTTATCTTTTTTTCTCCCTTTTTAACTTTTTTATTTGATTATCATTTTTATATTATACAAAAAGAATAATTTTCACTATATTTCTATTTATTTATTATTATTATACAAAATAAATGTGTCAGTTACTACTCTCTCCATACATTTCTATTCTTTGTTATAAAAACATAAATACCTCAAAATTTACTACTCCACTTATTCCTATTCATTATTAAAAATATTTATATATATATAGATTTACAAGGCTAAATATTTATCACTCCAACTTTTCATGTCGTTCATAAAGAATAAAAAATGTATTAAATTGGAGTAGTCTAAACAAGATGAAAAATAAAAATTGAAACCTTCAATTGAATTCCAAGAGAACATCCTTTCTTGTATTTTCTTAAAAAATATTTCTGAAGAATAAGAAAAATGTTTGACAGTAAAACTAAATAAAATAACAAACGACTAATATCTCATATTTGCATCCGTCAGGTGTTACATCACCTTTTGTTTTCTTTTTGTTTGTTTTACATTTACATTTATAATTTTCTATATTTTCCTAATCAAGGTGATTGATTTTCTTTTCTTACAATTTAGTCGTATTTTAATGTATTTTTTTATGACAAAAAGTATGGACATAATTACATGAATAACATTTAAACAAAGAGGAAGAGAATAACATTTAAATAAGAATGACCTGTGAGAGGACTTACGAGACACATATTTTATGCAATGAATATCGACTTTATTGATAAATTGTTGTTTTCTCTATAATATGAACGTCGACTTTATCAATAAGTTGTTCATTTTCTATATAAAATGAACGTTGATTTTATTAATAGGTTGTTTTTTGAAAGCTATGATGTGCCAAAAGTTATGCAATTATTTAGATATATCTTTACTTTAGTTTTCATAGATACTTTTCTTATATATTTGTTTCTAATTTTTTTTATGTATGTCTTATGTTATTAACTTATTTTGTTTGGTATAATGAAAATTATGTATTTTTATCTCAACTAAATTTAAAAGGAAAAAAATTAATATGTAAATGTATCTTTTTAACCGCGTGAGGCGTGGACAAGTTCACTAGTTTTAAAATATTAGGATAGAAAGATGTAGAACTTATAATAGCGATACATAATGAAGGAACAAAAAAAAAGTGATAAAAACTAAACTGACTTGAATTTGTTACTAATGTTTCTCCTACCGTTAAGTTAGTTGAATTTTTGGTTTTCACATGTTGTTAATTTTAGAGTGCTAGAGTTAAATAAATTAAATGATTTAAATGAATATCCTTTTATTTTTTTAAAAAATTGTTAGAAGTAAAAATTTCATGTTAGTAAATTTTAGTTGAAAAAATAATTAAACAATAAAAATAATATATTTTTAATGGATCGGGTTATTAAATGGTTTAAATAAATATCTTTTTATTTTTTATAATTTTAGTTAGAAATAAAAATTTCATGTTTGTAAGTTTTAATGAAAAAAATTAATTAAATAGATTTGGTGACTTTGTAAGTTAAGCACTCATAGTTGAGCGACTTTATAAGTGAAACACTCATATGTTAGTGACTTTTGAGTTAAAAATCAAAGTTGAGTGACTTTTTGATAAAATAATTCATAGTTAAATGACTTTTGAGTTAAAAACCAAAGTTGAGTGACTTTCTGAGAAAATAGTGCATAGTTGAGTGACCATATGAGATATTATCTCAGATTTAATTGAACATACAATTTGAATTTTTTAAGATGTATCACCCCTCCCCCAAAGTTGTGAAAACTATCAAAATTTTCTCAATTCTTATACAATCTTACCAAATAAAACCATATTTCATAAAAAAGATATTAGAATATCCTAAGACGTAGCTTTAATAAGTCACATATCTCCCTGTCTCTTTTATAAATAAATATTTGTGATTACAAACTTTTAAATACACGTCATTTCCACTAATTAATAATAGTACTAGTAACTAGTTATTCTTCTTTAATATAATTCTTTCATATGATATGAACAACTTTTTCACGCAGAGCATAAGTCTTTTTTCACAAAATTTAAAATGAATTTTTCTTTTTTTTACAAAATATAAACTCATAGGTTAAATTTTACATTTTAAAATAATAAAATTATGATTTTCTAAGAATTTTGTATATTGCTTGGAGTATCCATGTCCAAACCCAACCTTCTAAATACACACTTGGGCTAGTTCCTTTGGAAAGAAAAAAAAAAAAAACTTACATCACTGTTCTCTTCCCTACAACGCATTTGAGATCTGAATCTAACGTAGAGAGCAAAAATGGCGTCAACAGGACCAGACCCATTGTTCGGACTGAGAAACAACTTCTACATAGGAGCGTACCAAGCAGCCATTAACAACAGCGATGTACCCAATCTCTCCGCTGACGACGCTGTTGAAAGGGACACTCTTGTTTACAGATCTTACATTGCACTTGGCAGTTACCAGGTTTTTCCTCTTCTGATTTTTGCTTCTCTGTTCATGAACAATTTGTTTATTTGTTGTAATCAGTTGCCATTCTGCGATTTCTGGAACATGGTTGCACCACTAAAAGAAAAGGAAAAAGTATATTTAGTGGGAATTGAACCCTAGTCCTCTAGGTATATCACTCAATTTTCAATCAAGGGCATATATGGATGCCAATGGATAATATTATACTAATTTTTAAAAATATATACATAAAATACCTAGTTTTACACCGAGTTCCTGTGGCCCAATTTTTGCTCTTAAATTTGCCCCAGGGTGTAATTGAATTATGGGTATTGTGATTTTTGTTGCAGCTTGTGATCAGTGAGATTGATGATTCTGCTGCTACACCTCTTCAAGCTGTCAAATTGCTTGCTATGTACCTTTCTAGTCCTGATAACAAGGTGATCTTTTTCCTCCTTTTACTGTTTTTCTTTTTTATTTCTGTCTGTGTTCCTTAATTCTTTCCCTGCCCTTTTCTAGTGAGTTAGAGTGAAATTGGTAGAAACTGTTCACTATTTTTTTTGATAAAGGTAACATAAAACTGTTCACTATTTTGTGTTCTTTTGTATGCGCGGTTATGCTGTTTTATCAGGTATAAATCTTTGATCTATGATGCATTTTGTCAATGCATTTGAAATAGAGCTGAGGTTTCAGAGGGAACTAGGAATTTCTTTTTTGGCTTAACAGGTAATAGGGGTAGAGTTATTGGTTTAGCTTTCACTGACATGGTTTTGTTTATTGGGTCGTCTGATATGTTGGATGGGATAAATGTAGGTTACCCATTCCTTTGGATTGGATTATATGAGAGAATTACATGTATAATTGTTAGTTATTCCTAGCTCATGTTTGGTATATTGAACCAATGTTTTAAAAGGTAAGGGCGCCGAGCAAGGCGTAGGTCCCATGGATCTACGGGCCCTAAGTCTTGTGTAACTTCAATTTTATAATTTTATTACTAAGAAAATAGGTAAAAGTAAAATGTTCAATAATTTTGCAAATAAATTCAAATAAAGCACCAATAATATAGAATTGTTATTTGGGAACGGTAACTAGACAAAAATGATAATAGTCAAAATAATCGTTAAAATGAAATTAACATCCACTTCATTCTCAATTTCTACATCTACTAGTCCTTCTCGCCCTCAACTAATATTTGCACTGTTTTTTATTTATATATTTCAAAGAAGGAGAAGGATAAAAAGTGTAAGAGCAATGACCAAAAAAAGGCAAAAAATTCAAGTTACCTCAGGAACATAGTGTTTGAAATCTCTATCTTATCAATTTGCATAATCATATAAAAACTATTTATGATGGTATCATTTTTTATGAGAGTTGCTTTCTTTATTTATATATTTTAAGAAAATCACTGCAACATGAAAGCATGATAACATAAAGTATAAATATCATTACACCAGTAATAAAAAACATGATCTATAGCAAAAATACCTTTAAAACAACAGAAATCAAATTCTAGGGTGTACGCCCTATGGAGTGTATGTTTTTACATGTGCGGCTTACATTTTTATGCCTGGGGATTACGCTTTTATGCCCGGGGCTTGCGCCTCAAATTCTAGGGTGTACGCCCTATGGATCTATGCCTTTCACTTGGGTCTCAGACCGTTTTTGGTACGCCCCGGCTTGGGAGTCGCCCCTAAACGCCTTTGAAAACACTTCATTGGAGCAATAAAAAAATATAATAACCAGATATCCATTCATTAACTCAATGCAGTATTTGGATGGAATTGTATAAGCATTTTAGTCTCAAATGTGTTCCACCACGGCACTATTTTAGTTATTTCTTTGAATTTGGAAGTATAATACAACTTGATTGAATCGTTCATCTGTCATCCAATTGAATGAAACAGGTCATCAAGTAACACTAATTCAATATTAACCTACGTGAAATTCAAAAACCAGGAAAGAATGATTGAAGAAATGAAAATTGAAAAAGAAAAACTAGAAAGAGGAAATCTGAAGGATTAACAGGTAAGCAGGCTTTCCAGAGATTTTGAAGAAGGGTTTGCACCAAAGGAGGCAAGGAGTGGGGAGATTTTGCAGTATCTGTAGGCTGGGAAGAGGGAGGGAGAATAGTGGTCTAGACTAGGAGGATCACAGTAGCAGGAGAAGGAGGTTAAAATAGGGGAGGAGGGTGCTGTCATGAGTAGGGATCTATGGGGAGTTCAGAAGCTAATTAAGTGAAGAGGGAACAAACAGGAGAGAGGGGAGAAGAAGATGAACAGTGCGATTGGTGGGCATTTATATCTAAACCTTAAGGAGTAAATTATCATTGCGGCACAATAACATGTGGGGGATAATACCCCCTTTCCCCTAGATAAGATACTGAGGAATGTTGCTATAAGTTCTAGTTGGATACCCAATCTGGGACACATTAAAAATGAGATTGATGTCCAGATGCTTCTTCCTTATACTAGACGATTTTACTTTGACCAGGCTTTTTGAGTTCTTAGTTCCAACTTCCAAAGCTGATGCTGCAAATGCATTAGAGAAAGCAGTTTTACCATTTCCTTTGTGCTTGACGGTGGATTTATTTGCATTACTTGATGGACTTAACTCAAGTATGTCCATTCTTATATGATCTATTTTAAATGAATGGAAAAATTTGTTCCATTGGTATTCTGATATGCTATTTACCAATGAAATTATGCTATATGGACTCTTCGTTTTGCCTTAACATACTTGTGTCGATTGGGTATGACACTGGTGTGGATACTTCATGTGGATTCATTGAAATGCATTGAAGACGTGTGAAATGTTGGATACATACTAATATCATACACTTGTACTCCAGTTCATGTAGCGCAGGATTCACATGGAGAGCGAGGTTGACTTCTCCCTGTTGTTTACTCCATTTTGTATTATTAATTGTACATTTATTTTAAATTAAAAGATTCTGTAAAACTATTTAATATCATCAGTTTTTTCGGGTTTTGCCATGGTGAAATACAACTGTGTTTAGGGTTTCTCAGGTATATAAGGTTGTTAATCAGTAAAATATTCTTTAGCAGGAAACAGTAATCACAAGCCTTCATGAATTGTTAGGAGACCCAGCCATCGGAAACAATCCTATCTTACGTCTTATTGCTGGGATAGTATTCATGCATGAGCAGGATTACAATGAAGCTTTGAAGCATACAAATGCTGGAGGAACGATGGAATTGTGAGTTGTATCTTTTCTTCATCTTTGATTTCTTAGTCATTTTGTTTGGATCATTTTCTGTGACTTTGGGATGTGTGCAGGCCAGTGTGTAAGCTGGCCTGGACACCAATGTTGTAAACAATATTATTCCATTTACTGATTTAGTCCTTTTCATAACAAGGAGAAAAGGAATCCTAAAATTTTGCATCAGCAACTGAGTAATGGTCAGGGTTCTCTTCGGTGTTTCAGCATCTCTATATTTGATTTTTCTCTGACTGCTGCTCTCCTTTTACTTGTTTCGTATGCGTTGTTTAGGTCAATGCTTGTCTGGTTTGGTTGTTTGGTTCGAGTTACCTCTCTGTCAGAATCAACGTGACCATTTGGATGTGTTTCTTGTGTTCCTTCTTCCCAACACGTTCCCTATTTGTTTAACTTGCTAAAATCATTATTGCCTCTTGGTGCATTATGGAGCATGCTTAAGGATCTTCATGGTGTTGTTTGTCTTAAGAAGTGTATTGATTATGTTTGCGTACATGTTCTGTTGAATACACTTAGTCGATAATGGTATTCATTAATATGTTTTAGAAGCTTGCCTCTGATGAGAGTGACAACATGGTTTGTGATGCATTATGTGTGCATTTGTTTGTTTCTCTTAAGATTGTGTAAATGCTAGTTTTCATTTGATTCTATAATTTAGGTTGCAAAAGAGGGAAGTATTTAACAGTATCAACCCTTTTCTATCTTGTCCAATTCTGATCCACTTTAATGAAATCAAAATTGGGTTGGGTCGAGTATTATTAAAGACTTATGATTGGATATCGTTGAGTTTAATTGAGCGTGTGTAAGCCGATAAATGATCAATTTTAGTTTGTCTTTTGATGCTCGATTTGTTGACCTCTCCCTTGGTTCTTTTTATATGGGTAGTTCATACTTCATAGCTTAGCTCGACTTGGAGGACTAATTTTTAGATTCTTTTAGAATAATTGACATAGTCTACTATAAAAGGACATCATTATTTGAATAGGCTAAACCCACAAAGGAATAGCAACAAGGTTGCCTGTCTAAAATTTAGTCATGCAGCTAACATATATTTCACACCTTGGGTATGTTAAGAATAACACTTAGATACTTGAACATTTGGTTATGAATAATGTCTTTGTCAAAACTTTAATCATTTTTTTAATCACAAGCTAACCACATTTTTATGAGGATTCTGAGGGATGTATTACACCTTCCCTTGAATAATAGAATTTCTTTATAAATTTAGGTTTATGTAGATTATAGGAGTCAATTCTTTTTATAGTATTAATAAGTGACTTAAGAAATAAATACCAAATTAGGTGACCTAGCACACTTAGTAAATGTTAAGTGGTGCCTCTAATCAAGCTACCATGCCCTTCCTGAAAATGGATTTGGACCAAAGGATTGAGTATCGGGAATATGGTAACTTACGATGTTATACATGTTTGGAGTCGCCACACAACACTTGGTCGGTGTACTAGAGCGCCTAGTTTGATTTTGTTATAAAATCGTAAAGTATTAACTTCTAAAGTCTTTGTGTAACCTAAAGATTCAAATAAGTTTTGACTTTTTTAGGCGAAAGTGTGAGAAATTCATCAAAATCAATGTAGTTTGCGGTTATCATGGATTTAAGTTGATCAGTTAAAGTTTTGGCTAAGGCATCATATAAATATTAATAAAGTAAATGATAAGAAGAAGAAATCAAACAATGAAATCAAAGGCATAGCTCATGCAAAACATGTGCTATGTATTTTATTTTAAAATAATGGGTAAAGATTTTTGACGGAGGACCTTAGCTCATTCATACATATTGCATAATATTCATGCACTATAAGTACTTATGTGCGACACAGTAAAAATCTCAAATTGATTGCAATACTTCTCTGCCCGATTGCAATCCTTACTAGTGCACCTTGTAATTGGTCATGACTAGATTAGAATCATTCTCGACGAGACCACGAGAAGTGATCCCATTTTTTCATGGGGTTTGGATAAAGAAGAACAAAGATCTTGAACAACCTGTGTTTGAATTTTGAAAATAGTATGAAGTATAAACTACGCCATCCTAAAAACTAGGATCAATTGAAGCACTCAAGGGTAGACCTAGTGGTGAATGAAGTGGATTGAACTCCATGAGGTCTCAGATTCAATTTCTCATGGAGGCAAAATCACTAGGTCTTCTTCCCATCTGGCCAAGTCTTGGTGGACAGAGTTACTCGGCACCTGTGCTGGTGGGAGGTAGCAGGTATTCATGGAATTAGTCCAAGTGCCTTTGCGGACAAAGTTACAAGGTACCTTTTGCGGGTGGGAGGTAGCAGAGGTGCGTTGGTGGACAGAGTTACTAGGTATCTCTGTTGGTGGGAGGTAGCAGGTACCTCGTGGAATTAGTTAAGGTGAGCAGAAGCTGGCGAAGATATCATGGTAATAAAAAAAGGTAAAATAGGATCGAACAAAAACTAGCATTTGCAGAATTTTACATGAAGCAAACAAATGTACAGAAAACTGCATTCTATACTAGTGCCTTGTTGTCAAGCCCTTCCTAAAGGCAGACTTCTTCCAGGACATATCCTTGAAACATTCACGCAAACATAACAAAACTTAATACAGAAATCCTTTGACATGCTCATAAAGGCTAAGACACACCAATGATTTTTGCAAATTAAACACACAGGGCACACATTTGATTGTAGTTGGAGAAAAACATATGCAAATGGATGCCTGCAAACAAAATAGGTCCTTGGAAGCATGTATGGGAAAGTATGGCTCCTACTAAAGTTAAGTGCTTTGCTTGGTTAGTAATCAGGAATTGCATCCAGATGCATGTTATGCAGTGAGGCTAGAGAGACAAATAATCATCTGTTTCTCCATTGTAAAGTCACATCTCAGCTTTGGACTATGTTCCTTAGTTTAACAGTGACAAAATGGTCAATGCCAGAGCACACAGCAGACTTGTTAAGTGGCTGGATTAGGAGAGGGGGAAGCAAGACATAGAAGAAGTGGTGGAGAATAATCCCACACTGTATCTGGTGGACTATCTGGAGGGAGATGAGTGGAAGAAACTTTGAAGATAGATTCAGCAACATTCAGAAAATCAAAGGGAGCTGCATTGCAACTTTCTACTTTTGGTGTAAAGAACATTGTATAGAAAATGCTGAACATTTAGTAGATCTTTCAGGATTACTGTAATTAGTTTCTTGTTTTAGCTTGTTACTACTTTTTTGGAGGTCTCCAACATACCTTAATTGAATACAACATTACCAGTTTCAAAAAAAAAATAAAAAAAATAATGGTCATGTTTATTTTGACTGACCGGTAACTTGTAAATGAAGATTGATGGTCAGAAAAATTAAAATAGAGACGACCTATTGAAGCATGTCGAATGATGAAATTGTTTAGTGAACCACCAAAGAGAACCCTTGGCATTCTCGACCATTGCTGCAGTCTATTGGAAGCAAATTTCTATGATAATTCTAGGATGATTTGGCGCTTTTCCCCCTTTCTTTATCTGGTTTTAGAGTTTTAAGAGGAAGATGGGTTGGGTAATGGATGAGGATGAAGTGCAAGGTGCTGCTTGAGATTTTCTCTCCTCTGTAGGAAGCAGGAGAGAAAATAGAATGTAGAATGAGGGAAACAAAAGGTAAAGGGACGGTTCTCTGACGCTCCCGCTGGTGAGTCTGGTTGATTTGCCCCTCATCTCTGCCTTCTTTTTCTTTTTCTTGTATCCCCTCTTCTATTTACTGGGAAGTTCATTTAATGGATGAAGGCACTATGCTTCTTCTTGAAATTCCAAAATGGGTATAAAAGGGCTCCAATGAAAAAATCTTCATGATAGCATTGGCCAGAGACGCTTATCACTAGAAGCAGTCCTTATCGAAAAGGGTGGGTGTTCTCTGTGGATATGAGTGGATAGAGATTGTATGAAAGGTTGAGAAATTCTTTTTTCTACGGAAGAGACGTTAGAGACGATATTTAAAAAGGGTTGGCCTTTTTTAAGGTAAGGAAAGCTTTTCTTGGAAAGAGACAAATCAGCAAAACAATAATAATAATAATAACAAACTATCAAATAAATTGGTGATAAAATAATACTCCTTCCGTCCCATTTAAATTGGTGATAAAATAATACACCCTCCGTCCCATTTTATGTGGCACTGTTTGACTTCGCACGGTGTTTTAGGAAAAAAATGAAGACTTTTGAAACTTGTGGTCTAAAACAATCCTTAGATATTTGTGTGGTTTTAAATCATTTCATTAAGGGTAAAAGGGGAATTTTAACGTTAAATTGTTTCTAGTTACAGTAAGGTAACATTCTTTTTGGGACAGACTAAAAAGGAAAGGGTGCCACATAAAATGGGACAGAGGGAGCAATGGTTTACATTTACGAATGATATAGGGATTAAATGAATATTTTGGTACTGTTTAGACATGAGAAAATGATATCATTCGTAGTCATTGTAATACTAGAGTTAATAAATGTTAGAAACATATAGTGATAATACTAATGATGTAATAAAGTTGATAATGGTAAATGTTGATAGTATGAAATCAAAGCAGGATTTAATTGGAGCCCTTTTATAGTATGAAAACAGAGCAGGATAATGTTATAAAATCTCAGGATTTAACTGAGAGAAAAACCATAACTCTTTATTCCTTCCGTATTCATGGAAAAAAGTTCTTTGTTTTTCTTCTTTCTTACTTTCTGTGGCTTGTTTAGTTACTAGCTGTACATTGTTGGTCTGCTTCAGTTATGGAACTTGAAAGGCAATTTCGTTCAATCTGAAACCTTATGTGTCTTTACTTCAACTAATTTCTGGTCAAAAACGTTATTTCCTTTGTCATATCTTTTGAGAATGAGTTTTCTATAAGTATATTTTTGGGTTTTCTCACTTGTGTGAGTATTCTGCAGGCATGCTTTAAATGTCCAGATATTCATTAAGATGCAAAGGTCCGATTATGCAGAGAAACAGTTGAGAATCATGCAACAAGCTGACGAAGATCATACCCTAACTCAACTTGCAAATGCATGGCTAAATTTGGCAGTGGTACTTCACCGGTCCAATTCTTTGTAGCCAAAATCAGGGATCAAAAATTGGGAATATTCATAAATATTTTTTTCTCTGAATCAGGGTGGTTCAAAGATACAAGAAGCTTATCTTATCTTCCAAGATTTCTCAGAGAAGTACCAGATGACAAGCCTAATCCTGAATGGGAAGGCTGTTTGCTGCATGCACATGGGGAATTTTGACGAAGCTGAGTCACTGTTGCTTGAAGCCCTAAACAAGGTCTCTTTTGAAGTCTTTAACATATTTTCAATCAAGCTTTTTATGACCAAATTCTGTAGATTATACTGCATGCCCGTCCTAATTTCTTCATTCAAGAAAGTCTTTCTCGCTATGCTACTTGGCCTTATGGTTTCGTTGGATGCCTTGTTGTGTCCATTATTTTTGGGAGAATGAAGAGAATCTTTTCGATTCATGCAGGACGCAAAGGATTCAGAGACGCTGGCCAATTTGGTTGTCTGCAGTCTTCACCTTGGGAAACCATCCATACGCTATCTCAGGTATGACATATGTATCAGTTGCTCCTCCTTTTTGTGAATTCTCTTAAGCTGCCTTGATAGAACTCAAAGAAAGTAGTGTAAGAGTTCATTCTTTCCTTTCTCACTCACAGTTACGTTTGGTTCGTCACCCACTTTTTGCTCTTCATAATATTTGGAATATTAAGGCTTAAGGCACTAAGCCAGCACGTAATCTCATTTCATTGGTTTAGACCTTGGCCATATACATTTTCCAATTAGATTGTATATGCCGACTTTTCACTCAACTCTCTGTGATCTCCCTTTATGCCATTCTCTGGGGCCGTTTTAAATTAAGCAGGATAGTTTTGCCCTCATCCATCCTTGGAGGTTTCTATTCTGCAAAACTTCTGTATTAGGAAATCCTTGTATCAAAGTTTAGGTGTGATACCTATAATGTGTATAGTAGGAGCCAGGAGGATTTGTGTCCAAAACTTCCTAAAATAAGTCGTGGCATACGGGAAAAGATAGTATCATTGCATACAAATTAAGAAAAAAGTGGAGTTATATTTTTCCATTTCACTGACCTATTTGAATCCAGAATGTTCAGTACCTTCATTCTCCTTGTTTATTCTCATGTGCTCCTGAGTTCAGGCAGATTCAGAGCCTCCCTTTTTCACTTGTGTGAATTTGTTGTCATATAGCATGAAAGGATAAATTGATGGATCACTGCTTTGTTTGACTTACTATTTGCAGCCAGTTGAAAATATCACACCCAGATCACATGCTTGTCGGACGTGCAGCTTCTGCTGAAGAAATATTTGACAGAGCAGTCCAAACTGTTGCTTGAAGAATGAACATTGTCATGTTCTACTTCTGATCCTTTTTGGCCACCGTGATTGTTGCGTGTCACTTTACCACCCTGCTAGAGAAATGCAACAGGCAAATGCAGAAGATGTATCTTCTAGTATATCGAATGTTTCATACAGAATGCAGAATACCTCTACTTATTCATAATCTTCTATTTCATTTTGTTTCCAATAATGGATTACTTAAAGACTGGTATACAAGCATAGAAATTGCAATTATACTACCGTGATTTGGTCAACAACATACTTGAGAAATCTTTTTGAGGTCACGTTTGGTGTTTGTGCTTCAGTTTAGTAGGATAACGAGTTTTTCAGCATTACCTGATTCTATGTTTTTCTTGGATCACTTGTTTCTGTTTTCTGGTTGGTTCGTGTAGGCTAGGGGTGGCAAATGGGTGAGTTGAGTCAGATATGGGTGGGTCGAAAATGGATCAGGTAAAAACATATAAAATATCTGATCCACCCATATTTAACGTGAACAAAAAATAGGTTACCCCTCGGATAATATGGATATCCATATTATCCGTGGTCATAGCAAACAATGTAGTGCTCTTTTCTTCCAGGCTACAGCCAAAAGCAAATACACTTGATTGTCCTGATCTTTTGGTCATAAACAGAAACCATACAACAATATGATTAGTATATAATTCTTATATGTACTCCCACAAATTTTTAGGCCAACAATTTCAAGAAAGCCTTCAAATCACAATCCAGAAAGGAGAAGCAACTTTAAGACTACGGAGTTTCATTTATTTATGAAAAATATTACTCCCTCTGTCCCATTTTATGTGAGGTAGTTTGATTCAGCATGAAGTTTAAGAAAGAAAGGAAGACTTTTAAAACTCTAAAATGAATGATAGAAATTTGTGTGACTATAAATCATTTCATTAAGGGTAAAATGGACATTTTAAAGTTAAATTGTTATTTAATATAAAAATGTGTCATTCTTTTTGGGACTAACTAAAAAGGAAAGTAAGTCATATAAATTGGGATAGAGGGAGTACGTAATTATGTAAATATAAGATATGTATTTACAATACACCACTATAGTTTGAAAGAATTATAATATGTAGTTATAGTTAAGCTTTTGTTGCTATTTTCTCTCCTCTCTTCCTCTCTCTCCCTCTCTCTCTCTCTCTCTCTCTCTCTCTCTCTTGCCTCTCTCCTCTCTCCTCTCTCTACACTTACGCTTGCCTCTCTCCTCTCTCCTCTCTCTGCCATCTCTCTCTCTCTCTCTCCTTGCCCTCTCTTGCAAAGTGTCTTGACCATCCCAGTTATACTTCCAGAAAAAGATTTTTTGGCCATTGCCAACTTGGAAAGTAATGTCCTTCCCCAGGTTGGTCCAGAAAGACCTAATTGTCCTTCATAGTCCAACTCCATAGGTTTCAGTGGACTCATCAGTGCACCATTGCCCATTTTGTCCGTACTTTTGTTGTATTACATTCTTCCACGGGGTTGGTATATCTTCAGCATATCTCCACAACCATTTCTTGAGCAGGCTGCTGTTTTGTAGCTTTAGGTTTCTAACCCCCATACCTCCATTCTCCTTACTCTTTTGCACTATGCTCCATTTCACTAGATTGTAACCTTTATGCTCCTTTTTGCCATGCCATAGGAAGTTTCTTCTCAAATTATCTAGAGCTTTGAGTACTTTAATTAGGAGGCATAGGAAAGAGATATCACATATGTTGGTAATGAGTCTAGCACAGAGTTTGTTAGAATTAACCTGCCTCCTAAAGATAGATATTGTCCTTTCCACATAGCAAGCTTCTTTTCTGTTTTCTCAATGATGTTGTCCCAAATTTCTAATGCCTTATGTTTAGCACCCAATGGAAGTCCTAGGTAAACAGTTGGTAGTTTTCCCACTCCACATTTTAAAATGTTAGCTAGAACCTATATCGGAGTGACTTCATTAATAGGAAAGATGTTTCCTTTTGCCCAGTTTATCTTCAAACCTAAAATTGCTTCAAATATGACTACCTTTAGTCTCAAAGACTGATTTTCTCACTAGTAGCATCACAAAAAACTATTGTGTCATCTGTATAAAGTAGATGGCATATCTCTAACTCTCCCTCTGTCCTGCTCCCCACTCTAAAGCCTTTTAGCCATCTCTTTTGTATTGCAATCTTCATCGTGGTATTGAGGCCTTCCATGGCTACGTTGAAAAGAAAAAGGGATAAGGGGTCCCCTTGTCTTAGCCCTTTTTCTGCTGAAAAAGATCAACTGGTTCTCCATTTACCAGAATTGAGAACCTGGTGGTTTTAATGCAAAAACTTATCCAGTTTAGCCATCTTCTTCCAAAACCCATTTGCTTAAGGATGCTGAGTAAGAACTTCCAGTTGATGTGGTCAAATACCTTTTCAATGTCTAATTTGCACATCACCTCTAGTTTTGAGCCTCTCAATCTAGTGTCTACACATTCACTTGCCACCAGAGTTGCATTCATGATTTGCCTTCCTTTAGTAAAGGCAATTTGATGAGGGTTTATCAGCTTATCTATCACTCTCTTTAACCTTTCAGCTAGTACTTTTGCAATGATCTTGTACATTTCAGTGATGAGACTTATTGGTCTAAAGTCTCTCAACTCAGTTGCACCCACCTTCTTTGGGATAAGAGCTACAAATATGGCATTGAAGCTCTTCTCGAAAACCTATTGCGAATGGAAATTCTGTAGGGTAAGTAGTATATCTGACTTCAACATTTCCCAGAAAGCAATGAAAAATGACATTAGGAATCTATCAGGACCTGAGGCCTTGTCAATGGCACACTGCTTAAGCCCCTATAATATTTCATCCTCTTCAAACTATCTTTCCTGCCACACCTGCTCTTCAGTGGAGATCCTGGGAATGTATTCCCTTGGAGTGTAAAATTAGGTCTCAAATTCTCAGACTCCTTGTAGAGTTCCAGATAAAAGCTCACCGTGGAATTTTTTATTTCTTCCGAATCAGTAACTTCAACCCCCTCGACTTTGAGGATGTCAATCGAGTTGAATCTTCTATGAGCATTGGCCATTATGTGGAAATACTTTGTGTTTTTGTCACCGTTTTGATCCATTGTTCCCTGGATCTCTATCTCCAGGAAATTTCCTCATTTTTGGACACCTCTTCAACCTCCATACCTAGCTAAAGTTTCTATAGTTGTTCATCAATTGTCAAAAGTCTGAGATCCTGAATTGATTCCAAATTTCTCACTTGTGATAGAATCAAATCTTTCCTTTCCTTCCAGTTGTTGTTTTTGGCTTTGCTCTATTCTTTGGGCTTGATTTTCAATTGACTAAGCTTAGAAGCCAATTGAAAATTAGGTCTGCCAATTGCATTGAAGCTGCTCCACCATTCTTTCATCTTGTCTATGAATCCTTCCTCCTTAACCCACCAATTTTCAAATTCGAAATACGATTTCCTATGTTTCCATTCACCACAGGATAGTAGGATGGGGTTATGGTCTGAGCCAAGTTGTGGGAGAACACTTTAGCTGATTTTGGAGAAACTCTCATCCCATAATTGGGAAGAGAATAAGAATCTATCTATTCTTGTGGCACAACTGTGATTTTGATCTCTCCTCCATGTATAACTACCTCTGGAAAGAGGAGGATCCAGCAACTCAAGATCGTTTATGCATTGGTTGAAATCAGCCATGGCTCTGGTTATTCTACTATAGTTTGTCCTTTCAAAGGGAAATTTGGATACATTAAAGTCTCCACAAATCACCCAGGGCCCTTCACATATTCCTCTAATAGCTGAGAGCTCCAACCACAATTCTTCTCTTTCTTTTCTGTCACACTCGGCATATACAATAGTAAGATACCAAGTCAAGTCTTGGTTGATCCCAGATAGTTTACAAGTGACCATGTGACTGCCAGTGTCGATGAGCTCCCCTTTCCATTCCCTCTTGTCCCATAATTCAATGATTCCACCACTTCTACCAGTGGAGTCCATCCAACCCTTCCAACACATCTGTTTCCCCAAAGTTGTTGAAAATATTCTTCCACTTTCCCCCATAATTTAGTTTCTACGAATATATAGATGTCTGCTCCTCACTGATGAACTAAGGATTTTATTTGTCTCCTTTTATCCTCGTTGTTCAACCCCCTTACATTCCATGTTAATATTTTCACCTTCATGATTGCATTGTGGTTGTGGTCTCCCCTTGCTTCTTGATTCACTTCTTGGGTCCCCATCTTTATATCTAATTTCACAAATTGATTCCTCACATCCTTTGGGACCTGTTGAATGTTGTTGTGTGACTGAACTGTTATAGCTAGAGTCTTTTCTAATCCCCTTCTTTGGTCTAATTTCATAAATAGAGCTTCTGCTTCTTTATGACAACCACTAAGCAGCACTCCAAATTCTTTGCTAAGTTGGATGATGTTGCCTTGCACCCATTCTGTTGATCTCGCCTCAATCTCCCTACTGCATTCACTTGAGTCCGATTGAATTAGAGTGGGTTCATCACAGTTCAGCAATTGTGTGTCCAGAATCTCCCCTGTGTTGCCTGCCTCGTCACTTGCAAACAAAGGCATTGAGTTGTCATGAGAATTTTCCAACTTTATTGTCAGAATTATGCTTTGCTCCTTTTTATAACCATGGACTGTGCTCTCCAATTCCATGCAAGTGTCAATCTCTCCCTTGTGCAGATATTCAGGTGATATGTTCTGGAAGTTTTGAGCTACAAAAGGCTCTTGAGGATTAAACTTATTTAGGCCAGAAGGTTTAATTTTTGGCCCACCTATAAAGCCCAAAAAAATCCCCTCCTTCAGTTGCCCTAAATTTTGCTTTTTAAAAAGAGGTGAACCCCCTCTTTTGAAAGTGTCACACATGGGTGTGTCAGCTTTCCCCTTTCCTTTTCTAGCATAAATGTCATTGTTGATCTTGGTTCATTCAGAGCATGACCCTTTTTCCATGGAAGGTCCACATCCAACATAATTTTGAGGCAGAGTAGGTTGTACCTAACCCCGAGAGGGTCGCCGCTCTCTCTCTTCCTTAGAGTTGTTTTATTCTTTTTTCAATTGCCGGTGGGTTGTCAATTTCTGATGGGTCACTGGTAGCTCCGGCCATATTGGGAGGGAGAAGATCATATCTCCATCTCTGATATCAATGGTTGCCGGAATCTTCTCTCGCGGTCCCTTGAAACGGATCTTGGCCCATCAAAGGTGGTTTTTTAGCCCTGTCTCCTCTTCCGTTTCCAGCCATCCACCATAGTTATCCCTGATCTCCCCGAAGGTGGAATTGGACCAAAGATGCAGAGAAAGACCAACGACTTGAATCCAGACCCAGTCAAGGTTTGAGCTGCTAGGTAGGTTTTCGACGGTTGGTGACCACCATTGTAGCATCAGCTATCTGTTTAGCCTCTTCCAGTTCCCCATTAAAACATGTTCTGCCACTGTTCTCGAACGAAATTCAAAGAGGAATCAGGATTCATCCATGTCGTATATTTGAACTCTCTGGGCTCCATTCCAAGTTTGCTGAGCCCATCTTCTGATGTCGTTACAAGTTGGGGTGTATTCAGCTCCTGTGAAACTCCTCACCAAGCATCTGTCCAATAGGTATTTTTCCCCTGTGTCTCTCTTAGTCCATTTGTTTTTTAAAAGCATCTCTTTGTAGCTCTTCTACCCTCTGGTTTGGTTAAGGAATCTAGGCTGCTTGTTTGTGATTAATGTTGTACGATTTCTGTCAATGAAATTTTCTATTTTTGCAACTAGAACATTCCATCCCTCATTGAATGTGTTCTCTGGCAAGATAATTATTGCTCTGTCATTTCCTTTAATAGTAATCACTGAGACGAATCTTCCATATTGATTGAACTTTTGCGTTAAGAAAATGTTGGTTGTGTTATCTTTGCATTTCCAAGACTTTGAAGGTGTTTCCTCTGTTCACCGATGCCTCCTTGAGCCTTTTGCATATCCAAGAGATGGCTCCCTTGCTGAGTATTAGTCTATTCATGTGATATCTTGCACTTTCGATCCAGTCATACCAAATCCCTGATTTGGATTTAGATTCTGTGATGTCATAAGATTTGCCCCCAAGGCGGAAGAAGATTTTGTTGTCCATGAAAAAAGTAGGTTGAGATGAAAAAAGGTGGGTTTTAGATGGCTGCTCCGGTGGAGGAAGTCCACTAGAGAGGGGAGAGGCTGGGTCCAGAAGGGACCTCAGTTAAGGGTCATTAGGGAATGTGCCTAGGAGCTTTTTTTTAAATTTTGTTCCTCTCAAGAATAAGACATTGACGACAAGAGAATACTAATGATAAGTGTTAACTATCCTCCTCAGTGATACAAAATATAAAAATACACATGTATTTGCTTATACAACATTGATACAAATAACAATCAATTATACAAATACAAAAGTTAAACTTGATACAACATTGATACAATTGTGTTCAGATACAAATTGTATTTGTTAATACAATTGATACAACATTGATACAAATAATAACAATCAGTTATAAAAATACAAATGTCTAACTTGATACAACATTGACACAAATGTATTCGCTAATACATTTTATTTAGTGATACATACAAATACTAATTACATATATACAATTATCCAACAGATATACAAATACAATAATTGATATGATACATATACATACTAGTTGCATATATACAATTATTCAGTAGATATACAAAAAAATTCACCTCTCTCCTCTCTTTCCCCCCTCTCCCAATCTCGCTCGCCTCTCTCCCCTTATATCATGTAGCTACGAATAGTAATTAAGCAAACTATAACTATTTTGCCTGATTGTGTTTCTAATCTTAGATATTTTTGAAATTTCCTCTTTATTTATTCGTTTTATTCATTAATTATGCATATTTTAAGTAGATAATATGGATAGGCGTATACATAGCACATTTTATATTTAGTCCATTTTTAAAATAAAACATATTCATTTGCCACCCTTATGTAGACACTGCCAAACTATAAGCACTTCAATTACAGTGACCCTGAGAAATCAGTATTACAGAACTTATTGGGTATTAGCAGCCTTGTGACATCATATTGGAAGGTTAAAAAAGTTAATAGGTATACTCTCTCCATCCCTATTTACTTGTCAAATATTTTCTAATTTGATTTCTCTTTTTATTTTTTCATTTTTGACAAATCAAGAAAAGACAATTTTTTTTCTATTATACCCTCAATTTATTAACATTGAGTTAATGCCTTTGAAAAATATAGTGAGTAAATGTGTTTGAGACTTATCAATTAATAGTGATAAAATGGTAAACTTACTATACCAATCATTATTTTCTTAATAGGTGTATCAAGTCAAAATTTGGCAAATAAATAGAGACGGAGGAGTAGGAAAGGCAACCAACACTTTGATATATACTGGGATATTTCTTTCTTGGGATAAAATAGGCAAATTGCTATTTTTCTGACTGCTGAATTAAATTTAGCCATAGTTTCAGAAATAATTTGTAAAATTCAACCACTTTATAATTAACTGGACAAAAATTATCCATCAACTTATGTTTTTATTCTTCGCAACTACGAGTGAAGTAGTTAATAATTCTATCACATGCATGATTTTTTTAAATTATTTTTTTTGAAAAAGAAGACAATAAAATCATGCATTGGAGGGTCTTAGGATACACCACCAACTCACAATAAGCGTTACGACTAGTTTAGTTATCACAACTTTAATGTATAAAATTCTAGAGTTTGTTTCATGGAATTCCTCTCACTGAACTCTATGAATTGTTTCTGAAGTTTGAACTAATAAAGTGACCTAAGCACTCAAAAGAACCTGTTTCTTTGAGTAATTATGCAAGAAAGTAACATCACTGCATACCCAATGTATTCTTACAAGTGGGGTCAAGGAAGGGTAGAATGTATGTAGACCTTACCATTAACTCGTGGAGGTAGAGAGAGTGTTTTTGAAAGACCCTCGGATGTAAGAAAGTATAGTGCAGAATATAAATCAACACAAGTAATTTACGTGGAAAACACTTTGGTCAAGGAAGTCAAAATTCACAATGTACCCTTGTAAGACTTTTCCCAAATTCTTCTACTAAACTTGAGCCTAAACTCCTAATAGATTTACAATCGCCATTGTAACACCTGCAAAACTGTTCCCAACAGTGCTGCCTCTATCCCCTTAAATTTCAATAATTCTACCCTAGTCAACGAAGTCCCTTATAATAAACAAGACAACATTTACTACATATATGAATGTAATCAAGATCCTATCTTGGAACCACTTCAATACAACTATCTATTACAAATTAAAGATTGTATGATAATCACCTATCATGTTCATTGTTATAGTAACAACTTCTTCTTCAAGACTCTTTGTATAGAACTAGGAGCACGCTCCGAGGCCTCTTTCTTTGGGTGTGGTCAAACCTTTAAAGTATGAATTGTTTTGTATATACAGGATTAAGTAGTCGCCTTTCAACTCTCCAATCCAACTTAAAATGGGTTTAATCTCACCATGACTCCTATTCTAATTTGACTTGGTTTTCTTCTTGTTGACGCGTACGTGGTTTTTAGGCTCCTTATTTGAACCTAATTCCATGTGCAATTTTATGGTAACTTCTCCTATATAGCTTTATAGTTTTTTGTCGAATTGAATTCTCTCGTATTGCAATTCTTCAAACACTCTTGGTGCACACGTGAACAACTTCATTCTACTTCTATCTTGACAGTCTCCTTTCTGCTCAGAGGAACAAGTTCTCAAATGAGTTTCTTTGGCAGTGTTGCTTGTATATTGAATTCTTCTTGTAGTTTAGTCAGGATCAGGTTCGTGATACTTTTTTTCTTCATTCTTTAGCATGTGGATTGTGTAATGACCTCAAGGTCATTTATGTATTTATGCCCCCTGTTTGTCGTTTAGAGCTTCTCTATAGCGACCCCAAGTCATTTGTGACTTGCTAGGACTGACAATTTGGTCACTTGGTCGCTCGTTTAGTTTTTATATGAGTTTTAGTGTTTTGGAGCTTTTGAACCTTGAACGGTCATTTTTGATCAGAAGTTCAAGAAGATGACCTCAAAATCTAATTTTGATGATTCCATCAGCTCCAGAAAGATCATTTTAGGCTAGTAGCATAGTCGGCACGACTCCCGGGGCTTTCAGTGCTAGTCTGTAAGAATAGGCGTTTTAACTTTCAAGTTGAAGCCTAAGTTTGACTTTAGTCAACATTCTGGGTAAACGAGCTCGGATTAGAATTTCATCAGTGTGGTTAGCTCCGAAATGTTGAGTTTGGTCTGGAGCGACCCTTCGTTTAGGTCCCAAGGCTTCCGAACTAATTCCAAGGCCCTTCGTGAATTTTGGCTTAAAACGAAAATTGGGTGTGGGATCGACTTTTTATCGAAACGACCTCATATGGGAATTTTGATGGTTCTGTTGAGTCGGGAATACCATTTCCGATGGGGTAGCATAGTTTGTTTGTGTGCACGGGTTCTGGATGAATCCCGAGTACCTCGTTGAAGTTTGGAGGCCCAAGCCCTTTGCTATCAGATAAGGCCTCGCGGTAGTGAACAATTGTTGCCCCGGGCGTGCGCGTTCACGTACGGTCTGCCGTGGTTGCGACCGGCCGCCGACCGAGCCTCTCTATTATAGGCTGGTCGCGAGGCAACCTTGGCTTCATTAGTGTTTTTGCGATTTCTCCCTTGTTTTAACTTCGATTTTGGTGATTCGAAGTCCCACGCGCTCGTAGTTTTTGGGGATACATGGTGGAGTGATTGGATTGTGTTGGTGACACTCTTTTCGAGGTAAATTTTGCGTGAAAGCTGCTTCCCATTTTCCTTTTATTTTTGTTTTCATTGTGTGTTGTTGTTTCCGCTATTTTGGGCCGCGAATTGTGTCCTATTTTGGGACACAAGTTCAAGGTATAGATTAGGACCTTGTGATAGAGTCAATTCCATAATTACCAGCATGGATCCTACAATTTCTGTTTGACTCTAAAAATTGGTCCATCTCTGTTTTGGATGATTTTGGTGTCTAAACAATCATATTGACATTGTGATCCTATTCTTGATAGTGTGGCAGCGGTCAGAGGATGCTCAGAAGGGAAAAGCTCCAGCCTTATGATTTGGAGTGCGCGCGATTGACCTACAGGTAGGCTACAACTTTCTTTATGTTTAGATTGAGCATGAATGTGTGAAGTCATGATGATGAGTGTGAATTAGGGGCGGGTACCTAGTTTTTTCTTCTTTTCTTCTTAGAAACAATGATTTATGGTTGATTACTACTGTTTCGAGGGTAGTACCATGCTGGTAGAGGGTTGTATGTGTGCTGTAGCAGGCAATGCGATTTATTTGTTTGATTACTTATTTTTGGAGCATGTTTTGGCCTTAGTCTAGGATAGACTAGTGTTGCCTTAAACCCATGCACCTTATGACTTTGGTATGTTTCCGATGTCGCTCGAATGGACTAGGTCCTTGTAGACTGGAATAGTAGACTTGGGTCTGCTAATATGAGCCTTAGCTTAGGCATTTGCGCTGCTTGTTAGCCTTTCTATATCCTCTCTCTATTTTTGCGGCTTTAATGCGTTACCAGAGATTGTGTGCTTTCTTAGGATTAGAGTCTTCCGGCTTGGAGCCTTTTGTGATATTGTTGAGAGTGGAAGTCAATCCACAGGGGCTTGGAGCCTACTAGAGATCCTCTATGGAGTCGATATGCCCCCGTGCACTCTTGCTAGCTAGGTGCCTGACACCTCTGGGGTTGGGCTAGCTGGCTGGGCACCTTTGATATGTGAGATCCTTTATGGAGTTGACACACCCCCGAATCACTCTTTTTAGCTGGGCGGTTTAAGCCCCTGGGAGGGGACTGTATGGCTGGGCGGCCTGGGTTGATTGTCACACTTACTAGCTAGGCTGGGAGCTGACTGGTTTTGTTGATTGTCACTCTTGCTAGCTGGGCTAGGAGTTGACTGGTTGGGTTGATTGTCACTCTTGCTAGCTGGGCTGGGAGTTGACTGTTCTTGATTACTTGGGCTGGGATCCCGACTGATGTTCTTAGGTTTGGATCTGGGTTACTCTTCTTTCTTATAGATTTAGCTATTCTATGTACCTCTCGGGCTTATGGGGATCCATTCAAATTCAATTTAAACTTGCGCACGAGTGTACCTTCTGGGCTTATGGGGATCCAGTTAGGTTTAGTTTACCTATACTTAGATTTACTTTTGGTATGCTCGTGCGCCTTGTTTTCATATCCACTTTGACCTCTATTTGTGTCTAGATTCTATCTTATCATGCTATTTTTACCTTTCTTACTCGGTCCGCCTATGCTTCCTGAGTACTTTGTTTTGATACTTATGCTACACTCTGCATCTTTTTGTGATGCACTAACTAGTACCAGCTACCAGCGGTGATCGTTCGTGTCATCTTTTGTTACTTGTGGATATCAGAGAGGAGGGTGAGCACTTGACGTCCTGGACTAGCCTCTCTCTTTTTGTACATATGTTAGCTTTTCTTTTGCCTTTGAGACAACTTGTTGTGGTCTAGTTTGGTACTTTTATTTATCCTGTTAGACAACTATGTACTCGGGACTTCTAGGTTCTCGGAGGGTTTTCTTTGTATATAGTTTTTGGTTTGCTTTCCATTTCTGTCTTTTCTTATTGTTGGTATTATTTTCTGTTTAGTTCTACCCTTATACTCGCTACTTCTTGTTATGGGTATAGATCGGCTTACCTACTGGTGGGTTTTAGTAGGTGCCATCATGAATCGAGAAGTCGGGTCGTGACAAGTTGGTATCAGAGCCCCATGTTCACCGATCTTGGTAGTACAAAGCTAATACCGGGTAGAGTCCTACGGATCGGTGCGGAGACGTTCGTGCCCTATCTTTGGGAGGCTACAGGGTGTCTTTAGGAATTCCTCTCTTTTGTATTACTTTCGTGCAGCCTGTGTGTTATTGGTTTCTTAGAATCTCACTTATTTCACTCTTTTCGTAGGATGGCTCGTACACGCTGTGAGGTGACTCGGGGTAGGGGTTTTACCTCCCTTGCCTGATAGGGGTGCAACACCACCCCTAGTTAGAGAGCAGGGTCCGCAGCCTACAGTGGATCCTCCAGTAGCCCATGTTCAGAGTAGCCGGTGGGGCCAGGACCAACTCAGCCACCACACAAACCGAGTATGACGCTACACCTTCAGGAAGTCATTGCGTAGCTTCTGACTATGCTAGGTGGCATGCAGTAGGCCCCAGCGCTAGCACCAACACTTTCGCCAATACCTGCACCTGCACCTGCACCAACATCAAGTCAGTAGGATCAGCCTGCAGCAAAGGCACCTTGGGCCCAGGTACCACCTGGGGGTACCCTACCCATGATTATGACCGAAGCTATGCCACTAGAGGAGTAGAAGATGCTTGGAGTGTTCTTAAGGCTTTCACCTCTAAGGATTTTTGGGGTAGTGGGTGAGGATGCCTATGAGTTTTTGACTACTTCTTGTGAGAGGCTGCATATCTTGGGTCTCGTGGAGTTGAGAGGAGTCGACTTCACTACATATCAGCTTGATGGGCCAACCAGACAGTGGTGGCGTACATTTATTGAGACTAGGCCTACTGGGTCTCCTCTGGTTACCTAGATAGAGTTTTCTACGGGCTTCTTGGCCTGGTTCATTCCTCGCAGCGTCAGAGATCACCTCAGGGATCAATTCTCCTGGTTGGAGCACGGTTCTATGATAGTGTCTGAGTACGAGGCAAGATTTCATAAGCTCTCCCATCATGCCACCATGATTCTACCTACTAAAGAGGAGAGGGTTCGGTGTTTTTTTCATGGGTTGAGACTGCAGCTGTGGATTGAGGCTTAGTCTATGGTCTCAACGGGTTGCTCCTTTCTAGATGTCATTGATCATTCCCACACTATTGAGCATCTCTGTCATGAGGCCGAAGGGGGCAACAACAAGAGAGCTAGATATGAGGGTAGCTACAGTGGGTCCCGTTCTAGTCCTAGAGATGCATATGATAGGGCTCGACAACAATTTCAACAGGGTAAGCCTAGTCGGCCTATTCAGGCTTTATTGCAAAGATCAGAGGGTGAGTGGTATAACCGGAGTGAGGTTGGCTCTAGCAAGAGTCATGGATCCCAAACTAGTACTTCAGGCCATGGTGGCCATTTTTCTGGGAGCAGATCATCTTCGGGTTGTTTTGATTGTAGTTAGTTAGGTCACTCGGCCAAAAATTTCCCTTTGCATAGACGGATTGCTCCAGTCCCACAACCAGCTCTACCATCTCTACCAACAGCACCTCCAGCTAGAGGTTGAGGTCAGGGTCAGGACTATCATGGTGGACATCAGGGTATTTAGGGTAGTTCCCGAGGAGGCAGGTCAGGTGGTAGGACTGATAGCCAGGGCAGAGGCGGACAAGGCTATTTCTATGTAGCTCTAGCAAGAGAGGAGGCTGAGGTTGAGGCATCAGGTTATAAGATCATAGGTACAATTCTTTTATGCCATCAGCTCACCTCAGATTTATTTAATCTAGGCTCCACATATTCTTATGTGTTTGTGTATTATGCTTCTCATATGGGTGTGAGTTCTGAGCCAATGGCAGCACCGTTACATGTGTCGACCCCGTGGGTGAGTCTTTAGTATCAGATGTTTTGATCTTGCTTAGTTACTATCTAGGGGCGTGACACCCGGGATGACCTTATATTATTAGATATGCTTGATTTTGATGTGATTCTAGGTATGGACTAGTTATCCCCCTATCGTGAGGTTTTAGATTGTTTCTCTAAGACCATTACCTTAGCCATGCCTGGTGTTCCCCCAGTGGTGTGGCATGGCTCCATTAGGAGCACCCCGGTTGGAGTTATCTCTTTTGTTTAGGCTCAGAGGCTAGTGACTAGTGGGTGTTTATCTTATTTCACCTATGTGTGTGATGTGAGTAGGGAGGTCACTCCAGTTGAGTCAATTCCAGTTGTCCATGATTTTATAGATGTGTTTCCTACCGACCTACCTGGCCTACCCTTAGAGCGTGATATTGATTTTCCTATTGAGCTTGAGCCGGGTACTCGACCTATTTCTATTCCACCATATTGGATGGATCCTGCAGAGCTCAAGGAGCTCAGTGTTCAGCTTTAAGATGTCTTGGGTATGGGATTCATTAGGCCTAGTGTGTCACCTTGGGGTGCTCTCATTCTGTTTGTGAAGAAGAAAGAGAGTACGATGCATATATGTATTGATTATAGGCAGTTGAATAAGGTGGCAGTGAAGAACCACTATCCCATGCCTCGGATTGATCATCTATTTGACAAGCTTCAGGGTGCCGCAGTGCTTTTAAAGATTGATTTGAGGTGTAGTTATCATCAACTGAGGATTAGGGCAGTGGACATCCCTAAGACTGCATTTAGGTCTCGATGTAGCCACTATGAGTTCCTAGTGATGTGTTTTGGGTTGACTAAAGCTCCTGCTAACTTTATGGACTTGACGACATGAGTGTTCGGGCTGTATCTTGATTTGTTCATAATTGTGTTCATAGATGACATTCTGGTACACTTGCGGAGTAGGAGTGATCATGACTAGCATCTGAGGATTATGCTCCAAACTTTGAGAGATCAGTGTCTTTATGCCAAGTTCTCAAAGTGCTAGTTTTGGCTTGAGTCTGTAGCATTTTTGGGGTACGTGGTGTCCAAGGATGGCATCATAGTAGATCCAATGAAGATTGAGGCTATTCGTGATTAGGCTATGCCCAATTTAGTTACTGAGGTTCGCAACTTCATCAATTTGGCAGGCTACTACTGACGGTTTGTGGAGGGTTTCTCCACCATTGCTGCACCTTTGACCCGATTGAATCATCTTGATGTACCTTTTGAGTGGTCTGAGGAGTGTGAGTTGAGCTTTCAGAAGCTCAAGGAGTTGCGATTTCGGAAGCTCAAGGAGTTGCTGATTACTGCTCATGTATTGACTCTTTCAGTTGAGGGTGAGGGCTTCATGGTCTATTGTGATGGATCCGACATTGGTTTGGGTTGTGTTTTGATGCAGTGGGGCTGGGTTATTTCTTATGCATCAAGGCAGGTTAGGCTATATGAATGCAACTACCCCACTTATGACTTGAAGTTGGCGGTGGTAGTTTTTACATTTAAGATCTGGAGGCACTACCTGTATGGACTTTGTTGTGAGGTCTACACTGATCACTAGAGTCTTCATTACATCATGAGCCAGAGAGATCTTAATTCGTGGCGGCATCACTAGATTGAGCTTCTGAAGGACTATGACCTCTCTATTCCCTACCATCCGGGCAAGGCAAATGTAGTAGCAGATGCCTTGAGTCAGAATGTAGTGAGTATGGTCGGTCTAGCCTTCTTATCTACTATGGAGCAACTTTAGCTTTGGACATTCAGTTCTTAGCTAATCTGATGGTTCGATTGGATATTTCAGATTCTAGAAGTGTTCTAGCCTATGTGGGAGTTCAGTCCTCTCTTCTTGATCATATCTGTAGCCGTCAATTTGAGGATGAGGCCTTGGTGGCACTTCGAGATCGAGTGTTAGTAGGTGATGTCGGTCAGGTTACCTTGTATTCTGATGGGGTTTTGAGGTTTGCAGGGCAGATTTGTGATCCTAGAGTTGGGGGTTTGATTCATTTGATACTTTGGAAGGCCCATGATTTTAGATATTCTATTCATCTGGGCTCTACAAAGATGTATCATGACTTGAGGCAGCATTATTGGTGGGCCAGCATGAGGTTAGATATTGTAGACAATGTGTCCCGTTGCCTGAGTTGTCAATAGGTGAAGGCCGAGCATTTGAGACCTAGTGGTGAGCTCCATAGATTACCCATTCTAGAGTGGAAGTGGGATCGCATCACTATGGGCTTTGTGGCAAGTTTTCATCGGACTTCTAGAGGTATTAAAAACATTTGGGTCATCATTGATTGATTGACCAAATTAGCACACTTCCTCATATTCATTCTTCATTCAGCGCTGAGAGGTTAGCTTGTATCTACATTCGTGAGGTGGTTCATCTTCATGGTGTGCCGGTCCCTATTATATCAAATCGGGGTGCTCAATTCACTTCTTGCTTTCAGAGGACTTTTTAGGATGAGTTGGGCACTCGTGTTGACCTTATCATAACTTTTCACCCACAGATTGATGGTCAGTCAGAGCATACTATCCAGGTTTTAAAGGACATGTTGCGGGCTTGTGTCTTGGAGTTTGTAGGTCAGTTGGACCAGTTCTTGCCTTTGGTAGAGTTTGCGTACAATAACTACTACCATTCTAGCATCTAGGTGGCCCAGTTTGAGGCCTTAAATGGTAGGCATTTTAACTCTCCAGTTGGTTGGTTTGAGTCTACAGAGCCTAGGCCTCATGGTACCAACCTGATTTAGGAGGCCTTGGAGCAAGTGAGGGTGATTCGGGACATACTTCGAACAACTCAGAGTAGGCACAAGAGTTATGTGGATCATAGGCGGCGACCTTTGATGTTCTCAGTTGGTGATAGAGTTTTCCTTCGTGTGTCACCCATGAAGGAGTTGACGAGGTTTGGGAGGCGGGGCAAGCTTAGCCCCAGGTATATTGGGCCTTTGAGATCCTTCAAACAGTTGGAGAGGTTGCTTATAAGTTAGCGTTTCCTCCGATGTTCTCAGCTATCCACTTAATTTTTCATGTTTCGATGCTGTGCCAGTATGTTCCTAATGAGTCACATGTACTTCGGTATGATGCAGTAGAGTTGGATCATCGATTGACCTTTGTGGAGGAGCCAGTTTCCATTCTTGCAAGAGATGTGCGGCGGTTGCGTTCAAGAGCCATTCCTGTGGTTAAGGTCCATTGGAGGCATCGTCTAGTTGAGGAGGCTACCTGGAAGATCGAGCATGATATGCGGGAGCCGTTTCCTAGCTTGTTTGAGCCTTCAGGTACTTCTTGACTCCTACTTTTGCATATGAAAGTCCTTTTTAGTAGTGGATGTTGTAATGACCTCCAGGTCATTTTTATGTTTATGCCTCTTGTTCATCGTTTAGACTTTTTTTGTAGCGACCCTAAGTCATTTGTTACTTGCTAGGACTGACAGTTCAGTCACGTGGTCGTTCGTTTAGTTTTTATGTGAGTTTTAGTGTTTTGAAGCTTTTGAACCTTAAATGGTCATTTTTAATCAGAAGTTCAGGAAGATGACCTCAGAATCAAATTGTGATGATTCCATCAGCTCCAGAAGGGTCATTTTAGATTGGTAGCATAGTCGGCATGACTCTCGAGGCTTTCAGTGTGAGTCTGTGTGGTTAGGTGTTTTAACTTTCAAGTTGAAGCCTAAGTTTGACTTTAGTCAATATTCTGGGTAAATGAGCTCGGATGAGAATTCCTTCATCGCGGTGAGCTACGAAATGTTGAGTTTTGTCTAAAACGACCCTTCTTTTAGGTCCGGAGGCTTCCGTGCTAATTCCAAGGCCCCTCATAAATTTTAGCTTAAAACAGAAATTGGGGGTGGGACACACTTTTTATCGAAACGACCTCGGGTGGGAATTTTGATGGTTCCGTTGAGTTCAGAATGATATTTCTGAAGGGGTAGCGTAGTTCATTTGCATGCACGGGGTTCCGAATGAATCCCAGGCACCTCGTTGAAGTTTGGAGGCCCAAACCCTTTGCTGTTAGCTGAGGCCTCACGGTCGTGAATGGCTGGCGCCCCAGGCATGCACGTTTGCGCGCGTTCTACTGCGGTTGCAACCAGCCACCGACCGGGCCTCTGTATTTAAGGCTGGTTGCGAGGCAGCCATGGTTTCATTAGTATTTTGCAATTTATTCCTCGTTTTAACTTCACTTTTGGTGATTCGAAGTCCCACGCACTCGTAATTGTCAGGGCTACGTGGTGGAGTGATTGGATTTTGTTGGTGACACTCCATTCAAGGTAATTTTGGTGTGAAAGCTGCTGTCCCTTTTCCTTTTATTTTTGTTTCCGTTGTGTGTTGTTTTTTCCACTGTTTTGGGCAGCAAATTGTGTCCTATTTTGGGACACAAGTTCAAGGTATAGATTAGGACCTTGTCTCCATTTTGGATGATTTTAGTGTCTAAGTGTTCGTATTTACGTTGTGATCCTATTCTTGATAGTGTGGCAGCATTCAGAGGCCGCTCAAAAGGAAAAAGCTCCAGCCTTGTGATTGGAGCCCGCGTGGTCGGCCTACAAGTAGGTTACGACTTCCTTTCTATTTAGATTGAGTATAAATGTGTGAATTCATGATGATGAGTTTGAATTAGGCGCGGGTACCTATATATTTCTTCTTTTCTTCTTCGAAACCATGATTTAGGGTTGATTATTACTGTTTCGGGAGTAGCACCATACTGGTAGAGGGCTGTGTGTGTGCTGTAGCATGCTATGTGATTTACTTGTTTGATTACTTATTTTTGGAGCATGTTTTGGCCTTAGTCTAGGATAGACTAGTGTTACCTTAAAACCATGCACCTTGTGACTTTTATTTGTCTCTAACACTGCTCAGATGGACTTAGCTCTTGTAGATCGAAATGGCAGACTTGGGTCTGATAGTATGAGCCTTAGCTTAGGCATTTAAACTTCTTGTGACATTCTGTCTCTTCTCGCTATTTCTGTGGCTTTTATGCGTTACTGGAGATTGCGTGCTTTCTCAGATTGGAGTGCTTCCGGCTTGGAGCCTTTTGTATTATCGTTGAGAGGGGATGTCGATCCACGGTGGCTTAGATCATACTTGAGATCCTCTTCGGAGTCATTACACCCCTAGGCACTCTTGCTATCTGTACGGCTGACACCCCTGGGAGAGGGATGGCTGGCTGGGTGGCCTGGATATCTGAGATCCTCTACGGAGTTGACACGCCCTCGAGTCACTCTTGCTAGCTAGGGGCTTATGCCCCTAGGAGGGAACTGTATGGCTGGGTGGCCTGGGTTGATTGTCACTCTCGCTAGCTGGGCTGGGAGCTGACTGGTTTTGTTGATTGTCACTCTTGCTAGTTGGGTTGGGAGTTAACTGGTTGGTTTATTGTCACTCTTGCTAGTTGGGCTGGGAGTTGGCTGGTTCTTGGTTACTTGGGCTGGGATCTCGGCTGATGTTCTTGGGTTCGGATCTGGGTTACTCTTCTTTCTTATAGACATAGCTATTCTGTGTACTTGTCAGGCTTATGGGGGTCCGTTCAGGTTTTATTTAAACTTGCGCACGAGTTTACCTTCTGGGCTTATGGGGATCCAGTTAGGTTTAGTTTAGCTGTACTTGATTTACTTTCAGTATGCTCGTGTGCCTTCTTTTTAATTCTGCTTTGACCTCTGTTTGTGTCTAGACTATTTTTACCTTTCTTGCTCGGTCGGCCTATTATGCCTACTGAGTACCTTGTTTTGGTACTTATTCTATACTCTGCATCTTTTCATGATGCAATAACTAGTACCAGCTACCAATGGTGATTGCTCGTGTTGTCTTTTATAACTTGTGGATATAGGAGACGAGAGTGAGCACTTGGTGTCCATGACCAATCTTTCTCCTTCTGTACATATGCTAGCTTGTGTTTTGCCTTTGAGACGACTTGTTGTGTTCCACTTTTGGGACTTGTATATATCTTGTTAGACAGCTCTGTACTCATGAATTCCAGGTTCTGGGAGGGTTTCCTTTGTATATAGTTTTTGCTTTGCTTTTCGTGTATGTCTTTTCTTATTGTTGGTATTATTTTCTATTTAGTTTACCCTTGTACTCACTACTTCTCGTTCTAGGTACGGGTCAACTTACCTATTGGTGAGTTTTAATAGGTGCCATCATGATTCGAGAAGTCAGGTCATGACAGATTGTCACTTGTACACAGTTTGTCAATAATCAAACTTCACATGATATTGAATGTAGTTATAGAAATCATTGTGTTTCAAAAAATTTCCCTCTTTAATGATGACAAACCCATAGTAGTTTCATACACATTATTGTAACATCTTCAATCATCTTGAGCTCTTGATGTGCATATTCGCCTTTAATCATAACTCCAGTGTTGATAATCCTTCCCCCCTAAAACCAGATATTTTGTTGTTCAACACATACAACTTCATTTCCATATAAATGCCCCCTTACATAAGGTTTGTAAGCTTGTATAGTTCATCCTTGATTTTAGAAAGATTTATGGGCTTCCTGAATCATAGGCTTTAGCAACTTTTAACCTTCCTTAGCTTGTACAAGTAGATAGGTTGCATGACTAAGCATGATCTATAAATTTACTTAACTAGTTACATGGACTAATCTTCCATTCACCTGTTAGAGGACAAGGTTTGCTAAACTAAGCAAGAGTGTGTTCTCACCTAATAAGTTGTAGGGACTTACTTTGCCCTCATTGCAACCTTATAGATGTCTAGGTTTGAGTACATGATCATAACTAGGAAACACACTCATGTATATCTCTTTTTTCAAAAACATTTCTCCAATTTCTCCGTATGGTACAGGTTCTTCAAGTACAACTTTCTTTAGGTGTCTAGCTGTATATGGTGCAGTGACATTTCTTCTCATTTCTTATTTATGAACCATCTTATTCAAGCTTTCCTCACTATATTTATCATAATCTTCAATATATTCATTGGTTCTAAATAAAACCAGGTTCCTTTATAAATACAAACCTATTTGTTTATGTTTCATCCTATAACATATGAGTATATTGGGTTGATATGGAACAGGAACATATCTTGTGAAAAGAACAACTCTAAAACTTTTCCTTTCTGGCATTATCAAAAAGTGATAGTGCCAACTGCCAAGTAGAAATCTTTTGTGATCATGATTGTGTCAATTTCTAACCCTAGAACTCATCAATCCTAAATAGAAGATGTATTGATGCATCTTTTTAATCCATAAGAGTCACAACCCAAAATTCCGAGTCATGATGACACCTACTATCACCGACCAGTAGGTAAGACAATCCGTAGCTCGAAACAACTAGTAACATGCATACATGATAGAAACAACATTTAATAGGAAATAAAAAAATAAAATAGAGGAACAACAAAAGATAAGATAGGAAGAACATGATATAAATAAAAGAACCAACCCAAAACCTAGTAGTCATATGTATAGAGCTGCTACAAACGAGTACAAGTCCCAAAAGTGGACCAAAAATGTGAAGACTTGTCTCAAAATACAAAAGACTAGTCAACCTATATAGAAGGAGACATGTATGATCCACAACGCCATAGTGCTCACCCTCGTCTCAGATACCTCTTGCAACCGGCTTGGAATCAGTGCTGATAATTGGTGCTCAGAGCTACATCACAAAATAAATGCAGAGTGTAGTATGAGTACCAAAACAATAGGTACTCAGGAGGCATCATAGGCCGAGTGAGCATTAAAAGTAAAGATAGTATGAAAAGTGAGAAAGATAACACTACAAAGGTCAAATGAACGAAAATCTAACGAGAATGCACACGAGCCTAGGAAAGAATATAGAAGAAAACAAGTAACTAACTATATCCTAATTGGACCCCATCAGTCCAGAAGGTACACTCGTGCACAAGTTTAAATAATTAACGTGAACAGACCCGCATAAGCTCGACGGGTACACAAAAGAACTATAGCTATAGAGTATGAAAACCGGTGAGTCCAGAACAGGAGAAAGCATAGCTCAAACCTCTAACCGCGGATAGGACACCCAAAGTAACTAATAGAACCATGCTGCTAGGTATCAACTCCATAGAGGATAAGGGCTCGAAACTTAATAGAATCTGTGACTATAAAGCATCATGACCGGACCTTGAATCTGCAATCAAATGAGCTACCGGGGAATAGTACCATGTCAAGTCACCACCAACGGGCAACCATGGAACGACGTCCATCTTAAGATGCCAATGAACAACTCCTAGCCCGAATGAGATCCAACCCACATCGTCGTCATAATGGAGAATCAGTAGGTCCGTAAAAGAAGGGAATTATGGATGAAAGTTCATTGAAGCTGAGTTACTGGCTAATTAAGGCTCATACTATCAAACCTAAGTCTGCTACATCAGTCTACAGTGAGCTAAGCCATTTGAAGCGATGTCAGACCAATTCTAAGGCCCATCAGCTCCAAAATACAAGTCTAAGGCAATACTAGCCTATACCTAGGCTAAGGCCCATAACATTCTTCCAATTAATCATAAACAAGCATAAACGAAGACCATATGGTAAGAATGATCACAAAAAGGAAATTAAACATGCTAACAACCTCGATAACCCAAAATTACAACCTAAAACATGATTTCTAACCAACTAAAATGCATGAAATACTAACCCAACCCAAATTCCAACTAATCAACACGAATTCACATTCTTGAGCTCAATCTAAAGACTGGGAAGCCATTGCGTACGTCAACGTAAACCATGCACGCTCTAAAATCATGATTTCAGAGCTTTAGCCTTCTGAATGGCCTTCGAACACTATCACGCTATCAAAAATAAAATCACAATGTCAACACAAACATTTTTGACACCAAAAGCACAACAATTGGAGACGAATCCAAAATTGAGTAAAAAATGAGAATGTGGGACCCGTGTCTAGAATTCCAAAATTAACTCTGTCAAAAGGTCCTAATGAACTTACTGAACTTGTGTGCCAATATGGAACACAATTTAAGCTCGAAAAATAGCAAAACCAACTTATGCAAGAAACAACAAGAAAATCACCATTAGAGGGCAAGGAGAGGTCTAGAGAGTAAGAAATTAGCTCCAAAACGAAGCTACAATGCCTTCTCGAGGGTCTCCACACAATTCTCTAACAATTTCTAGCAAGAATAACCATTCCCCCTTGAAAATTGAGCTTCAAAGACTCAAAATGGATTCTCAAAATAATGAAAAAAATACCCCAAAATGGTCTTAACTACCTATGGGTGCCGCAAAAGTGATCACTTATGTCACTTAAGAGGCACCGTAAAAATTACCACTACCCGCTAAAGCGAATGGGCACACATGCCGGCCATCGCTTAAGAGATCCCTCGACCACTAAAATGACAAACGCTTAAGTGAAGAAGGGCCACTAAAGCGGTTGGGCCCTCGCTGGATTAGCCCGCTAAAGCAGACCCCTGGCCACTAAAGTGAAGTCTGCTTAAGTGACATCGGGGCCACAAAAGTGGCTGCACCAGCATGAGTCTCTAGAAAATTCAGCCAAGTCAGTACATACCCCACTCGGGTGCTTGAAATTAATTCGAAACCCCGTGCACACAAATGAGATATGCTACTCCACCAAATTTGGCATTCTTGACTCAATGGAGATGAGAAACTTCTAACTAAGCTCATCTTGATGAAAAGTGAGTCTCATACCCAAACTCTATTTTAAGCCAAATTCTATCAAGGGGCTTAGGATTAGCCCAAAAAGTTTAGGATCTGCACCAAGGGCCATTCTAGACCAAACTCGAGTTTGATCATCCAGCTCAACTGAATCATACATGAGCATATGAGACTCATCAGAAACATACTAGCGAAGCATAGAAACATGGAAAACCAGATGAATAACTGAAAATGTAGGAGGTAAGGCTCACTCATAAGCGACGTCACCAACAGCCCACAAAATCTCAAATGGCACTATATACCTGGGGCTAAGCTTGCCTCGCCTCCCAAATCTCATTACGTCCTTCCTGGGAAACACACGGAGGAACGCCCGATCACAAACTCCAAATCTCAAAGGTCAATTCCTATGATCAACATAACCCTCGTGCCTACTTTGAGCTGTCCTAAGCCTATTCTAAATTACCCGCACATGATCTAAGGCTTCCTAAAGAAAATTAGTACCACACGGCCTAGGATTTTATGACTCAAACCAACTAATCGGAGAGTGACAGTGCCTATCTTATAAGGCCTCAAATGGGGTTATCTGACTACTCGAGTGGTAGCTATTGTTGTACACAAACTCCACCAAACCCAAACGATGGTCCCACTGACCTCCAAAGACCAAAACATAAGCCCAAAATATATCCTCCAAAACCTAAATAGTACGATCTGACTACCTATTGGTCTACCAGTGAAAATTTATGCTAAGATCAACACGAGTGCCAAACTCCTCCTGAAAGGTCCTCCAAAAGATGGAAGTGAACTGAGAACCCTGATTTGAAATAATGAATACCAGCATCCCGTGAAGACGAACTACCTCCCGAATGTAGATACGAGCTAGCCTCTTAGTGGTGAAAGAAGACTGAATGGTTAAGAAGTGTTCTGACTTGGTAAATCGATTAATGATGACCCAAATGTTGTCAACACCCCTAGAAGTCTAAGGCAATCCCATAATAAAGTCTAGGGTGATATACTCCCACTTCCACTTTGGAATGGGCAATATTTGAAACTTACCACCAAGCCTCAAATGATTGGCCTTCACCTGCTAGCCACCTAAGCAACTTGACACATAGTCTGCAATATCTCTCCTCATACCGCTCCACCAGTAATGATGCCTTAAATCACAATACATCTTTATGGTGTCTGGATGAATAGGATATCTAGAATCCTTACAAAGGATCAGCTGAATCAAATTCCTAATTCTTGAAACATAAATATGATCATCAAATCTTAAAACCCCATTAGAATCTAAGGTAGCCTACCCGACAGTACCTCACAATACTTGATCTCGGATAGCCACCAAGACCTCATCCTTAATCTAATGACCACAAATCCACTTCAATAGACACGACTGAACCTCAACATAGACTAACACCCATCTAGAATATGAAATATCGAGCCAAATCATCATATTGGATAAAGACTGGATATCTAAAGCCAACGACCACTTCAAAATTAAAATAAAGGCTAGACCTGCCTTCCGACTCAAGGCATCTGCTACCATATTTGCCTTGCCCAAATGGTAAAGAATCGAGAGGTCATAATCCTTCAGGAGCTCGATTCAATTACACTACCTTGAATTAAGGTCCTTCTGGCTTATAATATACTGAAGACTCTTGTGATCGGTGTAGATCTCGCATTGAACCCCATACAAGTAGTGCATCTAAATCTTAAATGCAAAAACTACCACCGCCAACTCCAAGTCATGAGTGGGGTAGTTGCACTCATACACCTTATGTTACCTTGACACATAAGCTATAATCCGGCCCCACTACATCAATAAATAACCCAAACCAATGTAAAATGTATCATAACATACCGTGAAGCTCTCTCCTTCAACTAGAAGAGTCAAAATAGAAGCCGTAGTAAGCAACTCCTTGAGATTTCAAAAGATCAGCTCACACTCCTCCGGCCACTCATAAGGAACATCAAGGTGAGTCAAATGGGTCAAAGATGCTGTAATAGTCGAGAAGCCCTCCACAAACCGTCTATAGTTTCTTACTAATTTGATGAAGCTCCAAATCTCAAGAATAGAGGTGGGCCTAGCCCAATCACAAATAGCCTCAATCTTTGCCGGATCCACCATTATGTAATCCTTGGACACCACATGCCCCAAGAATGCTACAGACTCAAGAAAAAACTCACACTTAAAGAAATTCGGCATAAATCCATTGATCTCTCAAAGTCTGGAGCACAATTCTCAAATAATTCTCATGCTCCTCTCGTCTCCACGATTATAACAAAATGTCATCAATGAATACAATTACAAAGGAATCAAGATAAGGACTAAACACATGTGTCATCAAGTCCATGAATGTTGTATGAGCATTAGTCAACCCAAAAGACATCACTAGAAACTCATAATGGTTGTAACAAGCCTTAATGTTGTCTTAAGGATGTCAACCACCCTAATCCTCAGCTGATGGTAATTGAAACTCTAGTCAATCTTTGAAAACACCGCGACACTCTGAAGCTAGTGAAACAAATCATCAATATGAGGCATAAGATAATGGTTCTTCACCATCACCTCATTCAGCTTCCTATAATCAATACATATCTGCATAGACCCGCCCTTCTTCTTCACAAACAGGACTAGGGCACCCCCAAGGTGACACACTCAAATGAATGAATTCCTTACCCAAGAGATCCTAAAGCTGAACACTAATCTCCTTGAGCTCTACGGAGGCTACACGATAAGGCGAAATAGAAATAGGATGAGTGTCGAGCTCTAGGTTAATGAAAAAGTCAATATCATGCTCTAGGGGAAGTCAGGTAGGTCAATAGGGAAGACATCCAAAAAATGTTGCACAATCGGTACTAAATCAACCTTAGGGACCTCCCTACTCACATCCTGCACATAAGCCCAATAATCTAGACACCTTCTAGGAACTAACCTCTGAGCCCGAACAAAAGATATAACCTAGTTAGGGTGTGACTACAAGAGCCCTGCCACACCATCAAAGGAACACCATGCATGGCTAAGGTAATAGTCTTAGCAAAATAATCCAAGAACGCACGGTAGGGGGTTAACTAGTCCGTGCCTAGGATAGTATCAAAATCCAACATATCTAGCCCAATAAGGTCAGCCCGAGTGTCTCGTCCCTAGATAGTCACCAAATAAAGTCTATATACTTGATCCACTACTAAAGACTCACCCACGGAGGTTGAAACATGCAAAGACACTACAAAAGGCTCAGAACTCATACTCAATTGGAAAGCATAATACAAAGACATATATGAAAAAGTAGAGCTCATATCAAATAAAGCCGAGAGAGATAATGGCATAAAAGAATCATACTTGTGATAATATCATCTGATGCCTCAGCCTCCACCCTCTCTGGTGCTATATATAGGTGGCCCCGTCCACCTATACCTTGAGCATGAGTCCTACTACCTGACCTGCCTCCTCGGGGTCCTCTCTGAGCTCCTTGATGAATGCCTTACTGGTCCTAGTTAGGTGTGGTGCCGGTGCAATCATCCCTTATGGGACAATCTTTGGACCAATGATCAAGATCATTATAATCATCACAACCATGTAAATATTGGCCCGCAAAGTATTATCTACAGCGGCCTCAAGCCCCCGACTATGAACCCCTCAACCTCTAACCCATACCAGTATCACCCTCTGAAGTTTGAAGAGTTGCCTGAACAGGCCGGCTGGACTGACCCTATTGAAATTGCTGGCAAGGCCTATCATATGAGTCTTTTTCCCTAGATTGAGACCCACTGGAGCTGCCCTGGTATTGAGCTCTCTTATCACTGCCCCCATGGGCCTCGCAATAAAGCTCCTCCATAGTATATGCATGGTCAACAACATCCAAGAAAGAGTGGCCTGTTGAAACCACAGACTTGGTCTCAATTCGGAGTTAAAGTCTTAACCCACGAACAAAAGAAAGAACTCTCTCCTACTTGATAGGTAATTTCATCATAGCATTTTTAAAGAACTCATGAAACCTTGTCTTATTCTCAGATATAGTCATGGAGCCCTACTCCAACCTCGAGAACTGCTCACGTAGTTGATTTTTGACACTCTGTGGTATGAGCCTGGCCAAGAAGGCCTTTGGAAACTCAGCCTATGACATCGAAGGTTACCCAACTAGTCTACCTTCTAAGTAAGAACGCCACCACTGATAGGCTGGCCCATAGAGTTGATAAATGGTAAAGTCGGCTCCTCTCGACTCCACTTACCCTAATGTATACAGTTGCTCATGGAAAGTAGTAAGAAATTCATGGTATCCTCCCTAATCACCCTAGAAAACCTCCGAGGTGACAATATCAAGATCACTCCGAGCATCTTATGCTCCTCAAGTGGCATAGCTCTGGCTGCAATAACTGGCTGGGAAGTGGCGTGTGCTAGTAAGATCTAGATCCGTGGAGCCATTGTAGCAGACTGACTCAGTGGTGCTGGTGTAGCTGAAGCTGAGGCATGCTGCATACCTCCTAATACTGATAATAGCTAGGTGATAGCTGCCTAAAGGTCTGGGGTCATAGCTGGTCTGTGAGATGGCTGAACTAGATTATCTAGGGCATATTTTTATGCCTAAAAGCCAAATTAAACCCATATGTAACCTAAGTTTGAGAGCAAAACTCCATGCCATTTATAGTTTTTGATTCATGTTTATGCATCTCAAGTAACCAATGTGATTAGTGTTTGTAGGTTGAAAGGCACAAGAAAGAGGAACACAAGTGGGTAAATATGAAGTGGACATGAAATAAACGCACAAGAGATGAATCGCAAAGGAGTTCAAGAATGGTGTGAGGGAAATGCCCAACTCCGTATCCTCTCTGTGTCACGGAGAAGGGAATTATTATTTGATTTTAGATAGATGCTGAGACAGAAGACTCTATATCCTATCCATGTCACAGAGAGGAGGTTGTTGAGAAAATAAGTAGGTCCATATCGACTCCTTGTCGCGGACCTGCATGCCTATTTTTGCTGATTTTCCTAATGATAAATAGACTTGGGTTTTATTATTCTAATCATTCTTTTTCTGGTTTTTGGAGAACACGGCTTGGACGACTACCTATTCTAATTTTAGGGTTCATTCCTACTCTTTTCATCTATTGATTTCTCTTATGATTATTGAACATTCAAAGATTGAGAATCAAACTATGAGTAGCTAATTCCTTTTATTTTAGGGGTGTGGCTACGAATGAATGTGTAGTATTTAATCCATGGAATTAAATTGGTTGTCACTATGAATGCTCTTTAGTTCTTAAATTCACCATGTTAATGCTTGATCACCATTAAGATATATTCATTGTTTGACTTGAACTTAGGAGAGGAATAGACAGATGGAGCATGGAACAAAAGGGTCATTTTATTTTCTAAGTACATAATCTAGGGTTGATTCGTATCTAGGATAGGGATATACCTAGCGACCTTTCTTGTTTACGAAACAAGATAAAAACCTAATGCTTCTCATTTGGTTCAGTCTATCCCCGCTCAACAATGTAGTTAAACTTCCAACTATGGTAGGTGATTAGAGGCTGGGAGACCATAATCATACATTTAACATTGTAAACAAGTGATTCGATAACCAATCGAAGTCCATAGAAGATGGTACTATGCATGAATTCTCAGCAAAATGCAACCCAGGAATTACCTAAGTCATTGTTTAAACTCTGCTAGAAATTGAATCATATTTAGATAGTTTAGTTTTCCTTTGAGAAATTGTTAATTTAGATATAATCATCAAACTCTCTTGACACACTTGCGCTAAATTGTAATCATTAGCGAAATTGAATATTAACGAATCATAAGTCTCTTTGGGTTCGATATCCAGCTCTTAAAAAAACTAATTTATCACTTGCATGACCATATACACTTGCGTGTGCATTTGGTCACAACACTGGAGCTACCTGAGGCTCTGCCATTGGCTTTGGAGTCCTCTGTCTATACTGAGCTAGTGCTGTAGCTCTTGCACAACACTCCAAGCTGGTGCTGCAGCTCATGCACAATGCTTCTAGTTCAGGTTCAGGTGCATCACCCTCACCGGCTAAGCCACGCATAGGAACCATCCTGTGAAAGAGTGAAACAAGTGAGATTCCAAGAAAATAATAAGACACAAGATGCACGATAGCAATATGAAAGAAAGAATCTTCCTAACAATGTCTTGTAGACTCCCGAAAATAGAATATATACGTCTCTACACCAATCTATAGGACTCTACTAGATATTAGCTCTATACAAGTGACACTGGTAAACCTGGCTTTAAAACCAACTTGTCACGACCCAAAAACCTGAGTCATGATTGCACCTACTATGACCCACTAGTAGGTGATGAGTGGTAGATATACACTCATTTGAGGCCTATTTAGTTCAACAATTAGTGTCCTTAATGCCTAATTATGTCCTATTATGATGATATTTTGATGATTTATAGCTATAAAGGCTAAGGGATAATGCAAGAATAAATACTTGAAAGAATGGCCAAAAATAAGGAAAGAAGTGTAAACGCCACACTGGTGGTAACCTAATCAAAAGGGAGGATAGCCCAAATGGCCTGACCTCGCCTAATGTGACAATTCTCACAATTGAAGTTGTTCAAGATAGGTCGGTGAACTAACAAGCATAACGGCAATTCACCAAAGTTAAAGATGGTAATCAGTGATTTGTCGAATGTGAAATGTAGAATCAATCGAGTTCGCCGACTAAGGTTCAAACACCTGAAGCCTGAATCTAAAGAAAGGTTAGCTAAGGAATAGACGAAAATCCACCAAGTCTGCTTGGCGAGCCCGACTAATATCACCGAATTGGTCATGCAGTGAATTTTGGGAAACTATAAATAGCCCAAAGGAGAGATAAAATGAATGAGATTTTAGAATAGAATTTTAGTTCCTAATTTTGTATGAGTTTTTAGAGAGAATACTTTTGAACTCCTAGAGAAATATTCCTAGTTTAAGGGTTTTAAACTCCACTCTTGATGTTGATAATTTGAAGTTAAAATCAAAATGGGTGTTGATTATAATTGCTTAATTTCATCACATCCATGGTTGCTCTCATGATAGGTATAATTTCCTTACTTTTTGTGATGTGTGTCTAAAACCCCAATTCTAGAGGTGCAATTATTGGATTGAGTGTTGATTTAATGTAGTAGGTATTGTATTTTTCTATGTTTTATTGATGTTCTTTCATGGATTTAGGCTAATTAGCATGGGGTTAACTCATGGGTTAAGGTTGCAAACTTAATCCTATTTTAGATCTTCGATTGATGCTCGAAAGAGATCAATTGGAGTGGGTAATTAGTCTAGTGCATGCAATTTAGGTTTGATGTCTATGATTTGCTTGAAAGAAAAATTATGGGTCGAATATATTTGTCCAAATCTGCTTGAAAGAGAGATTCTGTAAGGTAATGGGTTGGTTTGTAGTTCAAATAGATGAGACCGAAAGGAGATTCTACGAATTGGTACTATGAGATCGAAAGAACATTAGTGTCATTGAAGATGACCCCGCATATCCATGATTGTTTAGCACTATTGAACAACACAATTACCTCTACGTGACATCAATTCCAATCCTCGCACCCCTAGATTATTTTCTAGTTGTTTGAATCCCTGAAATTTTAGTTTAATTTTGACTCTTGATAACAAAACCCTTTTTCATAAATTTGATGGAATCATCCACTCTTCTCTTAATTGCTGCAAATGAATGGATTTAAATCTCAATTTTCTAATTGAAATCTTTGCACTATATAACTCTCTGTGGGATTTGACCCCGACTCTTAGTTGGGTATTTTATTAATGACGACCACTTATTCTTTTCGAGGATAATTTAAGTGTTATAAAAAATAGCACTGCTGCCGGGGAGTGATGGCTAAGAATTCAATTTGTGAAGTTAGTTTGTAAATTTATTTAGTTGTAGTAGATTGTTGCTTGGTGTTGTGGTTTGCTGATTTGTAGGAATAAAACATGAGTGATCGTGGTAGTGACAATGATAGTCACTACATGCAAAGCGATAATATGGGTGACTTGAATAACATGAATATGAATGTCATTCAAACCACGTAAGCTATCTGGTTACCTCCTACAACAGGGAGGGTGGTTTTCCATGTGATCGGAACAATGCTACAGCTACTCCAAATGCGAGGGATGTTTGGGGGCCTTGCTCATGAAGACCCCCTTGAACACCTTAGAAATTTTGTGGATGTTTGTGGGCCATTTACCTTCAAAAACCTTTCGCAAGAGTCCATTCTGCTGAGGCTATTTTCATTCTCCTTAACGGGGGAAACTACTAGATGGTTAGCCGAGTTACCTAATGATTCTATCACTTTGAGGGATGAGCTGACCGATGCGTTCCTTGAGATATTTTTCTCTCCCTCGAAGGTGATAAATCTTAGGGGTAACATCCAAAATTTTAAAAGGGTGCTTGGTGAACCTCTTCATGAGACATGGCTGTGATTTCGAAAGCTATTATTACAATGTCTAACACATGGTGTTCTAGATAACTTATTGCTGATGTACTTCTATTGCAGCTTGGATACTGTTAACAAGGGGATAGCCGACCAATTAGTTCAATGTGGGCTGATGAGGCAGCCATATGAAGTAGCAACATCATTACTTGAGGACATGACAAAGATTCACCGCGGATGGCATACTAGAGGAAATCAGGTGTCTTCTCTATACGTGGGTATAAGCAAAGAGCAGTTAGAAAAAGACCAAGAGCGGGATGAAAATATGGCTAAAATGCTGACCCAACTTGACTTGCTATCCAAGAACGTCATGGGAAGTGGACCTAAGGCAGTAAATGTTGTGGGTACAAGTAGTGGCCAATGCCCGAAAGATGCCAAATTCGAGACATTATACAATGAAGAAGTGTAATTCTTGGGAAATCAAATGGAGGGTTCTCATCCGAACTACCCAAGACCAGGTGGGAACCAAGGTTGGAACAAGGATCGAGAAAATGGGTTGAGAGATTGGAGAGATCAAGGTGGAAATTGGAGAGAGAGTGAGTTTGAAAAAGATAAGTATGTGCCACCTCATGAAATCATCCCAAACCAAAAGAACCAACAGGACCCGAGGGAAACCAAACGGATGAAATGATAACAACGATCTTCAACAAGGTGGAAGGGTTTGACAAGGTGTTGAAGGATTTGAAAAATGACTTCTCCAAGGCAAAAGAGAACATTGCCTAGTGACACCATCTGAATCCCAAAAATGATGATTCTTGAGTAAGTACTGTGGTGTACCACGATGTTAAATAAAGCACTTCTTGGGAGGCAACATAAGCTTATTGTATTGATTTCAATAACATGTGTTGTGAGTGCATGTTGGAGAGAAGTTAAAATGTCACGAAAGGTAATTTAGGTGATGCCAAAACCATGTCGGTGATCCGCCAAAGTTCACTTTCTGGGCTGAAAAATTGGAAAACATAGCACTGTCACCTTCGATGAACAGGGTTACAGTCGGGGATCTCCCAAAATAAATTAGGTGGACTCCATCGAGTCCGCCAAGTTGACCTTCAGGTTTGACATTCATTCAGGCCTCATCAACGAGCTTAAGCTCCTTTGGTGATTCACCAAATGTGTTCAGGGATGTTTGTCGCATTCCCCTGAGTGGGGCTGTGTTAAATAGGCCAAGAGTCTTTCCAAGTTCTAAAAAGAAATCTTTTCATGCTCTTGAGTTCCTTTTCTCCCTAAACTTCCCATACCTTTATTTTTGATGCTTTGTGTGCAGTTTTTACGTGATTTTACTTGCTTGGAGAGTGGTGAAGTGCTTGCATCTTGATCCCAAACCTATTCCCCTCGATTTTGTGCTTGGTTAGCATCTTTGAGGTTGGTTTACGAGTTCTATCTTGCTATTTATGCTAAACCTTTGTGTTTTAATAGGGGCTTAGTGTTATTTTTGATATATTGCTGTCTAATCTATGTGGGTAGTGCTATATGCATCTGATTGAACTATTCCCATGAGTTACATAGTTTATTTTGTGCCTGAATTTCCTAAAATTGATGCTGAAGGTTAAAACTTGAAATTGTTTCCTTAATTGTATCGGGTCTGTCTTGAATTGAGTATGGGTGAAGTCTGATTAGCCCACTGTTGCCCCAAAAGCCTATATTTGCCCAATGATAGATATAGTGATGAATTTCTTAAGGGCAAATCGTCCATTATAGGTAATGCTTTGTGAAATTTTGGATAAGTCTGAGTACCCATGGATAGAAAAGTATGTGGGTAGACTGTAAAAATAATTGGGTATTGGGTATTATTGTATATTAGTGTTGAAATTGTGAAAATAGGCACTGGGCGAAAAATTACCTATTCGGCGTGCTTGTCTTAGCTCGCTAAGGTGATTAGGTAAATCACCGAGTAAGCCCCATATCACCTTTTGTGCTTGAATATGTGACCTGGTTATTATCTCATTCGGAGTGCTTGTCTTAGTTCACCAAAACCCACTCAGTGAATCACTAAGTGGGAGTGGACATTGCCCTTTGTGCCTGTTCCTTTTAATTTTTGCAATGTCACTTTTGGTGAGCTTGTCTTAGTTCACCGAAACCAATTCGGTGAATCACTGAGTTGGAGTGAACATCGCCCTTCATGCTTGAGTGAATTTTTGCTATGGTCTGTCAGCTTTGGTGAGCTCGCCTAACCTATTAGGCGTATCGCCTTCCCAGTAGGCGAGCCTCAGAACTTTGTTTTTTTTGAGTTTGATTTTAACTATCAATCTTTGTATGCAAATGTTGTGCCTTGCAGGAAATGGCCAGAACTAAAAGGAACAGAGTTGTGACTTCTAACACAAAGATTGAAAGAGAATCTCCTCTTCCTCCCCCTTTGAAAAGGAGTAAGGGGATTTCAATCAATGAGCCATCTGAGGCTACACGCCAATAACAAACCACTCCGTGCTATTCTACGCGTATGAGTGAGCAGCCAAGAACGATGGTTGCATGACAAAGGATGGATATCCGATCCAAGTTGGCACAACCTCCTCAAGTTCAATCCCCTACCTCCCATGTTCTCCCAATTATCTCTCTAAGGGCCCTCAATAGGCTCAAAGCAGCTTGAGAATATACAATCCTTGAGCTGAGATGACTCTCCACAGATGGAGTAATGAGTGACTACCCAGCCATCTGGGGTATGATCAAGTTTCATGGTTTCAAAAGTCTCACGAGAGCATAACCTCTTTATGTCCTGGCATGGGTACGGGAGTTCTATGCGGCTTATGAAGAAGCCTTGCCCAAGAAGAGAAAGAGCACAGTCTGGAAACCATTGGATTAGGTCAAAGTTTTTGGTAAAATTGTATCATGTCATGCAGGCAAGATAAACTAGATATTGGGCACAAAAGGTGACAGTAATGGTTATTACAAGCTCCGGATAAAGAAAGGCCTAGAGGTACTAAAGGGGTGGCTGGCCCCTCTCATCTATGATATTTCTCCACCATGGATGGTTGAGGGAGCAAGGATAGAAAAGAAAGATATGAACGTCGCCTCTTGATATTGGTTTGAGTTCATTAGTAGTGTTTCTTCCCAAACACACACGCAAGTGTACATGGTCATCAAAGTAATAAAGTAGCTCTTTTAAGAATCGGACGTCGTAGCTTCAGAGACTCAGAATTAAGTTGTATTTAATTTTCTGCAATTACTATCGATTATGCAAGTGCCTTTTGAAATAGAACGGTATTATTCTAAAATATTAATTATCTAAATAAGAAATAAAAATACCATGATTCAATTTCTATTTGGATTTCAAACAAAGACTTGGGAAATTCTAGGGCTGCAGCCTGCCATTAGATTCATGCATTTTATCTTCTTTAAATGGACATCAATTGGTTATCGAATCAATGATTACAGGGTTAAATATATTATTATGGTCTCCCGACCTCTAATCACCTACAATAATTGGCAGCCTAACTACATCATTAAGCGGGGATAAACTGAACCAATTATCGAGTATTACCTTTTCATCCTGTGTATTAAGTAAACACGGTCTCTAGGTATATCTCTATCCTAGATACAAATTAACCCTACTACTAGAGAAGATCATGCTCCTTTTGTTTCACGTTCTATCCTCTTATTCCTCTCCCAAGTTCAATTTGGACAATGCATTAATTTCAATGGTGGCCAGTCACGAAATACATAATCAAGAACAAAAGAAAGATTCATATGATAACCTAATCTCAATCCATTAATATCAATAAATTACAATCATCCTGTAGCTGCAACCCTAAAACTAGGGAATTTAGCTACTCATGATACAATCCTCAACCATAAAATACTCAATAAACATATGAGAAATCGAATGAAGTAAAGTTTAGGAATGAACCCTAAGAACTGATGAATTAGCTCCCAAAGTCGTCGTTCTTCAAGAACCCAGAAAAAGCATCCATAAAATAATAAAATCCGACCCTATTTATAATTAAGAAAAGTCAGCTAAATATTTGGACAAGGGAGTGCTACGCGGAGGCCCTTTGAAATATTCGATTAAGCCCAACACCTCCTCTCCATAACGCGGAGAGGATACAAACTCTTTTGTTTCTAGCTCATCATGAATAAAATTAATTAATTCCCTCTCCGCGACGCGGAGAGGATACGGAGCTAGGTTCTTCTTTTACTTTGACTTCCTTTGGCTCTTTTTGCATCCAAATCTTATGCTCTTTGGCTTGAACCCATCTTTGCTTCACGTATGCCCTTTTTTCCATTGTTTTACCTCCTGCATATACTAATCACATTGGTTAGTCCAAATAAATTAAAATGACTCGACACTAATGAAACTAACGAATTTATCCCCAAACTAGGCCAAAGCGTGGGTATTATTTAGTTCCTATGCATACAAATACTCCCAAGATCACCACCCCACACTTAGAGCTTTGTTCGTCCTCGAGCAATTTACCATTTCAAACCTAGACCTAGACTTACTACAGTAGTATTTGTGCTTCCACTACTCATTTTTTGGGATCCTTTTCCATGCCATAACAAGCTTGTTCCACTTCACTCTTGGACTTGGCCATTATATAGACATCTCATGACTTCAAGATTTGACTCAACAGATTTTAGCAACTAAAACATCATACTTTCATGCTGGCTCTCAGGTGTTACCTAATTTTCATCAAACAAGTGCTCCTCACGCAAGGAAGGTAGTCCACCAAATCACTCAAAAAAATTTAATATCACATATGGACTTATCATCAAAAATCAACCCTCACACTCATAAAGAACATTCATATGTAAGATCAAAGAACCATAGGCTTGCCCATTATGTATATCTCTACTAATTAAGCATGCTTTGCAAAGGATCAAATAGGACTTTCACGGGTTGTAATGTAGGCTAGGGGACGGGTAGGAAAAATATATAGTAGTGACTCACACTTCCCTAAGAACTATGTTAATTTGGACTTCATCACCTCTTTCCTCCCTTCTTCTTCATTGTTTAGCCCTCTCTTAACAGATCTCTCACTAATAGCTCTCATCATTTCATGTGTTTCCCCTTAATTCTTCATTTCGTACCCAATTACTTTTTTTTTTGATATAGGGGTTCATTCTTTCAATGAGGGCTTCCTCATCACCTTGCACTATTGTTAGTCATCTTTTTCCACTTGCATAGTCTTTTGACTACTAATTCTAACAATTCCACTTAGTTCATGCTACAGTGCTTAGGCAAGCAGGGTGCAAACGACTTAAAAAAATGTTCAGGTATAGATGCGGCTTCCAACAAAAAGGGCTACAGGCTCAAAGGGGCTACTAGTGATATTGCATATGATAAGGCTACAATTTCTAGACATATCAAAGGAGGCTTATTGTCATTTCCTAAACAAAGCAACACTTTGATTTCGCTTCAACAACATGCAGGGCAAGTTCTAGACTAAGAAACAATACATGGAATGCAAAATGTCTCACCCCACATGGCACAAGTTCAATTCAAGTAGGCTTTTACCATCGAGCATCGCACTCAGTTCGAGTAGAAGTTAAAATTAAGCTTAAGTTGCAACATTCTAGAATCAAATACAAGAATTCATAGGCATCCATATATTTTTTGTCCACATTCTTCATACAAGATTTCCCTTTTAGACTTATAGCTTCAGCACAAACACGATACCTAAGACTCCATGGCGAAAATTACCCTTAAGACGGTCGTCATCCATCTTTCATAGGGCAATGCGACTCAACTACGACGACTGACTCAACCCTAAAATGATTTTTTTTTGTGTTTTGTACAGTTCAAAGGGACTATCCTTAGCCAAAGAATCGAAAACAACCCACCAAGGAACCCAAAATAAAACTAAAGCAAGCTAATTACTAATGTTCAAACTACTATATACATCAGAGAGAATTTGCACCCCACCCCATACAATAGAATTAAGCACTGTCCCCAGTGCTTCAAAACATCAAAATAATGCAAACAGAGGTAAGGTGAATCACTCCCTAGTCAATCCTCCATGGCATCACTGTCCTCGACCTCCACAACAGCCTGCAAGGGGTCAACATCCTCCGTATCAGAGTCGGTATCAACATCAGATCCAGTGCGCAGTCTTTCTTCATCTGTGGGCACATCATCATCCACGGGCTCAAAGAAATTGGGCCCGATGCCCAGTAGCGCATTGGCATGCACATTATGAGGATACTTCATCTCCACCTCTTCAAGCTAGGCTACAGTAGAAGCCCGACACCCATTCCTAGGCCTCAGCATCTCTAGCCCATACATGCGGGCCATGATCAACTCATCTCGTTGGTGCCTTTCCGCCGTGGTGAGAGTAGGGCCAAACTCATTGTCGGGCCCTTTAGTCCTCATCACGTACACTAGAGCCGGAACTAGTCATGTCATGTAATCCAGGCTCTCCTCTGGAACACCTGTAGAATGACACAAATGACTGATAAGACCCCCAAATGCATACTTGCGCCCTTTGTGCACCCAAGCCTTTCTCATGGCATACTTCAAGACTGCACCAATGCTGAGTTCAGTATTTGTCATCAACGCATATAGCAAGCACACTCTATCCCATGTAATGTCTGTGTAGTGCAGCCCAAGAATCAAACAATTCATCAGAATCTTCAACCACACTCGAGCCTCCCTAATCATATGCGCATATGGCAAGAACTGGTGAAACCTCTTTGTACTGTGTTTAGTCCACCTTACAATGGATTGGGGCCCACAGAGAGTGTGTCAAATGGCTTAATAGGGTGGCCGAATGTTCAATCCCGTTAGGACAAGGGGATCAGTACTTGATCCAATGCCCAATAGCTCAGTCAATGTTGCCAGAGTGAGAGGTACATCAACTCCTCGCACCTTCATAAAGTGCGACCTTGACTCAGTTACCCAGTTGGCATAAAACTCACGAACCACATGCAAGTTGCACTCTTGAGACTCAGAAAGGATAAACTCCATGTGGAGTTCCTAAATATGCCTCATGATCCGAGGAAAGTCTCTAGCTAGACTGTCCTTTCCAATACACACATCAGAAAAATAGCATGCTTTCGTGTGCTTTTTCCACAATACCCTGCCCTCCTTGGCCACTGCTCGTAGCCCAAATCGACGTGTTTGCCCATGCGGGACAGCCGATGCGGGAGGAACATTTGCGGCACTACGAACTCTCTTCCTCTGGCTGGAGGGAGCCAATTCTTTTTCGGGGCGTTGAGTACCTGACATGCTTTCATGCAAAATGTACACAAACACCATACAACACTTAATCAGCACCAACACTCAGTAAAATAAAACAAGCATGGGTGGTAAACGGACTACCCCACACTTATTCATGTGCATTACCCACAATAAATCATTAGGTACTCAGACTTCCCTAACGCTAATCATGACACACAAAGGGGCCACCTGATACAAAGAAACACGTAGAACCCACCCTAAACACAAATTCTTCAATCAAATTTCATACTCCATACATTACCACTATAATGCTCCTACTCAAGAATTCGAAGAAATCACATAATGATAATTGTATCCAAATTCACAACTACTAAATTAGGCATACCCCAAGTAAGCAGAAACTACAATGTACTACTAATAGCCCGCACAATTTTGACCTAAATAGTGTCCCTACTCAAGAATTCGAAACCACTGTTGCATAGTTACCTACACAATTTGCAAACCTACTAAACCCACAAGAACCCCATGATCAATTTAAGAAGAACATCTGCACATAATCACCATATCAAACAACCCCCCAGTCGACAATCCCCAATCCAAAGTCAAACGAAATAAGACAAGAAAGCATACCTGTGATGCGGGGATGAAGAGAAGTAGAGAACTAAGATGCCAAATTAGCCTCCGCGTTACGAATTTGAAGTAAAAATCACAAAGGGAGAGGAGATGGGTGGAATCGTGGGTGAGGGGAGAAGAATGGGAGTTTTAGATTTAATTTAGGGGTTAAAAGAGGGGTTGGGTCGGGTACATGGGGAAGCAATCAGGTAAAACCCGACCGTTTAATGAGAATTGAAATTTACGTACCTTCTCCATGACGTGGCTCCATTACGGAGTCTTCTGTTAACACAAGGAAATTAATTCCCAGTGAAGTTAAAATTAAGGACCCCCTCCGCGAAGCGCCTTTGTCGCAGTTCCCTTTTATTTTTGTCAAGACGGTCGATGCTCGTCGAAATCAAATTTCTCACCTGTCTCTGCGACGCGGCTCCATTAAGGAGTCCTCTGTTAACACTGGGAAATTAATTCCCAGAGAAATCAAAATTCATATGCTCCTTCGCGAGGCGGCCCCATTATGGAGGCCTGCTCCCTGCAATTTCATGAACAACACCCATTAACACAAACCCGATGGGTTGCCTCCCATCCAGCGCCTTAGTTATGGTCGTGGCATGACTCCTCTTTTTGTTTGTATTTTTTTAAATATATCTTAACTATTACAATGACTAAAGAACTAGAATCTAAGAAATGAAAATAACAAAAAGAAAACAAAAATCCTATCTAATAGATGTGGGCATGGGTTGCCTCCTGTGTAGCGCCTAGTTTAATGTCGCGCGGCTCGACCCAGCTCATGACTCAATCGTCCTTCAACTCGAACGTCTCTTGGTCACGATCCACATCATTTCTGAAGTAGTGCTTAACTCGTTGTCCATTTACAAGAAACGTGGAACTCTTGTCTTTATTCTTTATTTCCACAGCCCCATGTTGAGTCATTTGCACCACCTCAAATGGTCCACTCTATTTTGATCACAGTTTTCCTGGGTATAACTTCAATCTTGAGTTAAATAACAATACTACCTGGCCCAACTCAAAAGTGCGTTGTACAATATGCTTGTCATGCCACTTTTTCGTCTTTTCTTCGTATAACTTGTCATTTTCATACGCATGGAGCCGAAATTCCTCAAGCTCATGCAGTTGAGCTATTCTTCTCTTGCTATCTAACTTAGAGTCATGATTCAACTTCTTAATGGCCCAATAGGCCTGGTGCTCCAATTCCACAGGAAGATGGCATGCTTTGCCATACACCATTCGATAGGGAGTAGTCCCTATTGGTGTCTTGTACACTGTTTTATATGCCCACAATGCATCATCTAACTTGTCAGCCTAATCCTTTCGCTGTGCACTCACAGTCTTTTGTAAGATCCGCTTGACCTCTCATTTGACACCTCCACCTGACCGCTAGTCTGAGGATGATAGGCTGTTACTACCTTGTGGCGCACTCCGTACTTCGCCAATAGGTTCCACACTAAATAGTTGATAAAGTGCTTACCACCATCGCTTATTATAGCTCTAGGAGTTCCAAACCGAGTGAAGATGTGTTTCTTTATGAACTTCACAACAACTTTTGCATCATTGGTGGGCAAGGCGAGAGCCTCAAGCCACTTGGACACATAGTCCACAGCTACGAAGATGTATTGGTTTCCTCTGGATGTCGGAAAAGGGCCCATGATTTCAATGCCCCATAAATCAAATATCTCTACCTCTAGAATGTTGTTCAAAGGCATCTCATGCCTTCTAGAAATGGTTCCTGTCCTCTGACACTTGTCACAGCCCTTCACAAATAATGCAGCATCTTTAAATAAAGTTGGCCAAAAGAAACCAGATTGTAATACCTTATGTGTCGTATGCTCCCCTGCATGGTGCCCTCTATATGGTGAAAAGTGACAACTCTCCAGCACTTGCATCGCCTCACTTTTAGCTACACATCTTCACACCACTTGGTCCGGCCCTTGTTTGAATAAGAACGGTTCATCCCATATATAAAATTTTGCATCATGGCTCAGCTTTCACTTTTGATGTATGGATGCACCAGGTGGAAACAAACCGCTTACCAGAAGATTCACAATATATGCATACCATGGCACTTGAGCAATGTCTAAAGCTAACAATTGCTCATCAGGAAACTCTTAACGAATCTGCCTTTCTTTATTCACATGCGATGAATCCTCCAATCTTGACAAGTGATCAGCGATTTGATTTTCAGTACCCTTCCTATCTTTGATTTCCAAGTCAAATTCCTGGAGTAGCAGGATCCATATGATCAACCTTGGTTTTGCGTCCTTCTTATTTAACAAATACCTGATTGCAACATGGTCAGTGTAAAAAACAACTTTAGTGCTTACCAGGTAAGATTGAAACTTGTCAAAAGCAAACAACAACGCAAACATCTCCTTCTCTGTGACTTTGTAATTGGATTGGGCAGCATCCAAAGTCTTGCTGGCATAGTAGATAGAATGGAATACCTTCTCCTTTCTTTGGCCCAACACTGCTCCCACAACTATATCGCTAGCATCGCACATAAGCTCAAAAGGTAGCTCCCACGTAGGTGCAATTAGAATAGGTGCTTCTATCAACTTCTTCTTCAACACATCAAAGGCCTTCAAACAGGTTTCATCAAAAACAAATTTCACCTCCTTCTCTAATAGACTGCACATATGTCTTGCAATCTTAGAGAAATCCTTGATGAATCTTCTATAAAACCTAGCATGCCCAAGAAAGCTTCTGACTCCTTTCACCGAGATCGGAGGTGGTAACTTTTCAATTACCTTTATCTTGGCTTTATCAACTTCCAGACCTCTTCTTGAGACTTCGTGCCCCAACACAATGCCTTCCCGAACTAGGAAATGACACTTCTCCTAATTCAGCACTAGATTTGTCTCCTCACATTGAGCAAGGACCCTATCAGGATTATGTAAGCACAAATCAAAAGACTCACCGAATACTGAGAAGTCATCCATGAACACTTCCACAAAATCCTCCACCATATCGTGAAAGATTGCCATCATGCATCTCTGGAATGTGGCTGGTGCATTACAGAGTCCAAAGGGCATATGCTTAAAAGCCTTTGTGCCATATGGACAAGTAAATGTTGTCTTCTCTTGATCCTCTGGTGCGATTACAATTTGGTTATACCCCGAATAGCCATCCAGAAAGAAATAATACTCCTGCCTGCCAGCCTATCTAACATCTGATCAATAAAGGGGACTGGGTAATGATCTTTTCTGGTAGCTTCATTCAGCTTGCGATAATCCATGCAAATACGCCATCCAATAACCTTCCTTGTGGGAATCAACTCATTCTTCTCATTAGTTACCACAGTCATGCCCCCTTTCTTGGGCACACACTGCACTGGACTTACCCATTTGCTGTCGGGTATTGGGTACACTATCCCTGCATCAAGTCAATTGATGACTTCCTTTCTCACGACATCCTTCATCACTGGGTTCAGTCGGCGCTAATGTTGTGCACTAGGCTTGTGGCCTTCCTCCATGTATATCTTGTGCATGCACAATGCCGGACTGATCCCATGAATGTCAGACATCTATCAACCAATTGCTGCCTTCCTCTTCCTCAAAACTTGCAACGCTGCTTCAACCTGCAATTCAGACAAATCTGCAGAAAGAATTACAGGTAAAGTTTTAGCATTCCCAAAAATGCATACCTCAGATGAGATGGTAATGCATTCAATTCGAGCTTGGGTGCTTCTTCAATTGATGGCTTAGGTGGTGGACATAATACCCTATTTAAAGGCTCTCGATTATCTTTTGAAATGCCCAAGCTGGACACCTCTAAAAACTGCAGCATTTCCTATGCTCCAGCATTACCATAAATATCATGGCCCATCAACACGCGCTCCAAAGGATCTCTGGATGCGATGTAGTGAGCTTTTGCTGCCTCATCTATTACTGTTATGGCTCATAACTCTTCGTACACGGTCTGCAATTTCAACGCTCTGTACACATTAAACACTTCAACTTTGTCGTGAGCCCTCATAGTCAATTGACCAACTGCTACATCAATTATGGCACGCCCCGTGGCCAAACATGGTCTCCCAAGAATGAAAGGCACCTCAGGATCAAGCTCAAAATTCAGCACCACAAAATCAACAGGGAATATCAATGATCCTACTTGGACCAAGAAATCCTGCACAACACCTTCCGTCCTAGCTACCGAACGGTCTGCCAACTGCAAGATAATAGTGGTGGGTTTAGGACTACCCATCCCCAATTTCTTGTACAGGGATGTTGACATCAAATTTATACTGGGTCCTATATCACACAACCTCGGGCATGAATGTTTTTCCCTATGGTGATCTGAACAATAAAACTGCCCGGATCTTTGAGTTTGGTGGGCAGCTTATTTTGGATCCTGGAGCTGCACTCTTCAGTAAGTGCCACCGTTTCATACTCCGTTAATCTCCTCTTGTTTGCTACGATCTCCTTCACATATTTGGCATACCTTGGTATCCCCTGCAAAACATCAACAAGAAGCAGATTAATGTGAACTTGTTTTAAAAGAGAAAGAAACTTACCGAAACATTCATTCTCGTTCTGCTTTTTAAGTTTTTGAGGGAATGGCGGAGGTGGTTTCGCTGTTGGTTTCCCTGCTTCCTCATGTAGACCTTATTCACCCGTATTGGTCTTTTTCTTTCCAAATGAAGGTTCATCATTCCGCTTCTTTGGGGCCAACTACTCCAATTGCAACCCGCTACGAGTACTAATCGCATTTACTTGCATGGGCTTTGGATTAGTACCTCAAGGAAATCCTCCTTGAGGATGGGAGTTTTGGACACTAGCGAATTGCCCAAACTGCTTCTCTAGATTTTGAGTTGCTAGTTGGTTGTTTCTCAAATCGGATGCTAGTTTCTCCATGTTTGCACTTACTTTAGCCTGATAATCCATGATTTTCTTCAACATCTCCTCAGTGCTCATGTTTTCTTGTTGATTATTATGATTATTCCACTGACCTTGCTGTTGATAACCTTGAGCATTGACCTGAGGTCTTTACTGATTCTAGCCTTGTGCCTGATTCTGGTTTCCTCCCCATGAAAAATTTAGGTGGTTTCACCAACTAGAATTGTAGGTGTTACCATAATTTTTGTGACCCCCTCCTCGCTATGCATTTCCTACAAAATTAATAGAATCTGGGTTTGCCCCACATATCTCTGCAGTGTGATCACTACTTCCACATATCTCACACCATGATTGTGGCTGCTGTACCAGATTTACCTGTACCTCCTGTTGTCCCAATGAAAGATTGCTGAAATGAGTGTTTATCATGTTTTGCATCGCAATAATCAGTGCAGTCAAAGCTGTAACTGCATCTACTTCTAACATCCCAACAGTCTTTTGCACTATAGGTTTAGCTCCTCCTCCATTCCACTCAGGGTTACCTTGTGAGATTCTGTTCAACAAGGTGAACAATTCCGCATACGTCTTCTCCAAAGGTTGTCCTCCTGCAGCTGAATCAAGTAAAATCTATGTGTTTGGTTCCAAACCCTCAATGAAGATATGGACCAACACCCCGTTAGTTTGATGATGGTGTGGACAACTTAATAACATAGATTTAAACATGTCCCAAGCTTGGTACAAGTTTTCCCCTCCTTTCTGGTGGAAACTAAGTATCTCACTCCTTAACTTGGCTGTTTTCCCAGATGGAAAAAATCTTATCAGAAATTTGTGAGCAAGATCGCCCCAAGACGTGATAGAATTTGCTGGCTCAGAATTTAACCACCTTTTTGCTTCCCTTAATGGAGTGAAGGGGAAGAGTGTGAGTTTCACATAATTCGGATTCACTCCAGTTGGAGTGTACGTATCACTGATTTCCAGGAAATTCTGTATGTGAACTTGGGGATCCTCGTGTGATAATCCGGTAAACTGTCCATTTGTGCGCAATAGTTGCACCATGCGCTGCTTCAATTCAAACCTACCACCAGCTTCTAGTTTCTTAATACAAGAAGTAATGCTGGTTGTACTTGGGATTTTCACCTCTCGTACTTTCATTTCTGCCATCACTACAGGTGCGGCTTGTTCGACCCTACCTACCAGTGTTACATGTTCACTCACTACTTGAGGAACAGGGTAAGTCAAACGTACTTGGTTTCTCCGGTAGTGAAAAAATATTTCCGGTTCGACAAGTGGCTCTACGAAATCCTGTTCTTCTTCCAGTTTGAAGTTCGAGCACTACCTGCAATATCAGTCGCTAAGATCAAATTGTCAACATTTGAACAATAACTTCAGAAATTAGATAGATCAAAAACTTCCTAATTCTAAAGTCCCTGGCAGCGGCACTAAAAACTTGTTGCTTCCCAAACACACATGCAAAGTAGCTCTTTTAAGAACCGGATGTCGTACCCTCAGAGACTCAGAATTTAGTTGTATTTAATTTTCTGCAATTACTATCCATTATGCATGTGTCTTCCGAAATAGAAAGGTATTATTCTAAAATATTAATATTCTAAATAGGAAAGAAAAATACTACGATTCAATTTCTATTTGTGTTTCAAACAATGACTTGGGAAATTCCAGGGCTGCAGCCTGCCTATGGATTCATGCATTTTATCTTCTTTAAATGGATGTCAATCAGTTATCGAATCAATGATTATAGGGTTAAATGTATGATTATGGTCTCCTGACCTCTAATTACCTACAGTAATTGGCAGCGTAACTATATCATTGTGCGGGGATAGACTGAACCAATTATCGAGTATTACCTTTTCATCCTGTGTATTAAGTAAACACGGTCTCTAGGTATATCCCTATCCTAGATACAAATCAACCCTACTACTAGAGAAGATCATGCTCCTTTTGTTTCACGTTCTATCCTCTTATTCCTCTCCCAAGTTCAATTTGGACAATGCATTAATTTCAATGGTGGCCAGTCACGAAATACATAGTCAAGAACAAAATAAAGATTCATATGATAACCTAATCTCAATCCATTAATATCAATTAAATACAATCATCCTCTAGCCGCAGCCCTAGAACTAGGGAATTTAGCTATTCATGATACAATTCTCAATCATAAAATACTCAATAAACATATGAGAAATCGAATGAAGTAATGTTTAGGAATGAACATTAAGAACTGATGAAATAGCTCCCAAAGTCGTCATTCTTCCAAAATCTAGAAAAATCATCCATAAAATAATAAAATCCTACCCTATTTATAATTAAGAAAAGTGGGCTAAATATTTGGACAAGGGAGCACAGTGCGGAGGCCCTTTGAAATATCCAATTAAGCCAAATACCTACTCTCCGCGACGCGGAGAGGATACAGACTCTTCTGTTTCCAGCTCATCGTGAATGAAATTAATTAATTCCCTCTCTGTTATGCGAAGAGGATACAAAGCTAGGTTCTTCTTTTACTTTGACTTCCTTTTGCTCTTTTTGCATCCAAGTCTTGTGTTCTTTTGCTTGAACCCATCTTTGCTTCACGTGCTGACTCTCGTATGCCCTTTTTTCCTTTGTTTTACCTCCTGCACTACTAATCACATTAGTTAGTCCAAATATATTAAAATGACTCTACACTAACGATACTAACGAATTTATCCCCAAACTAGGCCAAAGCATGGATATTATTTAGTTCCTAAGTATACGAAAACACCCAAGATCAAGTAGCACTATCATGCCATCCCAAAATGAGTCCATTCTCTGGATTTCAAAGCCGTATTAGTTGGTTGTATCATGGATCAGACAGAGATCAATGTTTGTGGGCTCATTGTTGAGGATATGTTGATGAGGCCTCATCAAGAGTAGACTTCCCTCCCATTCCTCGTTCTGATCACACAGTTGTGTGAGGTAGCGAGAGTTCCTTTCCTGAAGAGGACTAATGTTAGGATCACCCCCGCCTCCTCCAATGACATTCAGAGGATAGAGGTTGATGATTTGAGAGATGATGTGGCTTGGAGGAAGCCGCCACCACCAGACACCACTTCTTTTGTTGACCCTGCTAGCCTTAAGGCTGATACTGCTCAGCTTACTCCGTCTGTGGAGCCATTAGGTACATCCCAACCCTCTTCTGTGCCATCTACTTCCACAACTGCTGCACCTTCCTCTACTCCTATTTCCCGTGCCTCATTGACCCAGGCCATGATATAACAAATAGGCAGTCTTGCCTGGTTTGCGAACGTAAGGGCGTCGAGGGTTGAGAAGGAGATGTCCAATTTGATTGATCGAGCTATTGAGGCTACTTTGGGTCCTCTAAGAGACAGGATGACTCAGTACGAGGCCACTCTATTGTCACATGGTGAGAGGATAGATAATCTCACGACTCGAATGTAGGCTAGAGAGGAGATTAAGGGTAGTTCAGATGAGTTGACATCTATGCAGGCTGAGATTACCATTCTTCAGGTTTATGCGAACCAGCTAAGGTCCACAGAAATTTCTATGCTATGGGATGAGGTTCCCTTGCCCGATGTGCCCGAGTCTGTACCTATCTCTGTGCTGGGTGTTGAGGTTCCTACTAGTGTGCTTGTGCAGCCTAATGTGGGTGGTGATATTATTGATACTGCTATTGATGATGTGAGAAATAAGGATGGGGCTGATGATAATTTGGATGAGGAGACGGATGAGGAGGAGATACAGAGAGAGAAGGATGAGTAGAGGATATCTACGATGCTGACGGAGCTGCAGGATATTAAGGAGACCACAGTTCATGCTACGATGGAGAGATCTCATGTTAAGACCTCCATAGTTGGCACCAGTGGGGTGTCTTTAGACCCCATTATTCCTCATTCAGATGTGCCGGACACTGATGCCCCAGTTGAGACTACTATGCTGCCTCTTACTCCTACTTTGCTAGGTATTGATGCCTAGAATGACAATGTCCCCTCTTAGACTCTAGATTATCCCTCCACAGGCATAGCTTGTCAGGGGGAATTTTATATCTCTCTTTCCTTCCTTATATTATTTTATTCCATATTGAGGAAACTGTTATTTTTATTTTGGTGGGTGAGAACACTTGTAACAATATTCCCCTTTTGATTGTATTTTATTATTTCTAGTTTTAGACATTTGTAGTATGTTGGTATTTTGATTTTTATTATGATAGTTGTGGTTTAGCTCATTTTGTCTCTCCGTATTTATTTTTCCCATGAGTTTGGAAATCTTTGAAATGCTTGAGTTTCCATTGATAATGTTCGAGGATCGATTGTGTTCAATAACGATGTCTTGGATAGTACTTATGATGATAAATGTATTTAGTGTTGGTATTGTAAGAAAAAAATCGATGTGGCTGTACTTTTGAATGATCTTTTTGATTCTTGTGTTGACTTGCTGTATTTTGATGTGAGCCTTGAAATGAATATCGCACGTAAGGTTTTGATCTTGTAGAGCTATGCTAAATGATTGTTATTTGAAGTGCCTTGTGTGGTGAGGCTTTACTTAAAATCATGATTGTTGAATCGTAGAATTTTCCTTGTTAGTCTAATTGTATAGCTTTGGTGAATGTAAGAAATGATCTTGGGCACAAATTTTGAGAGGAAACCCAAATGTTCATACCATTTGTGACTACCTTGTAAGGGTGTGCAACCATCTTGGCACCAATTGAGCTTAAACCATTTGTTGGCAACCTTGTTGAAACATCTTGAACTAAATTGTCCCTAACTTCTCACCCATAACTCCTTTTCACAGTATTGGTTTGTTTGAATAGCAACTTAGGCCATAATCCTAAGTTGGGAGTGTGGAAAGGAAGGAGAAAGGAAAGCCAAGTGGATGAAAAAGAAAGAAAAAGGGAGACTCAACTTTGAAGTATGTAACAAAAAGAAGGAACCTCTCCCTATAAAAAAGAGAGAGAAAGGGATGATGAGTAGAAATTTGAAAATTGAAATGAAAAAGCAATGTGTGATGAAATAAAAGGGGTGTCCAATAAAGAGATTGACAAGTTGAAGTTTAAGTTTCCAAGTGAAACGAATGGAAAGAAATTGAGAAGAGTTGAAGATGATTGCAACAATGCTTGGAAAAGGTGAAGTCACTAAGCCAAATTGACCATACCTTTACCCTCAGCCCCATTACAAGCCTAAAAGATCCTTGAGATCTTGCATGAACTAAGCGGTGTGATGATTGGACAATATGGGCAAACCTATGGGATAAAGCTTGCAAGTATTTCTCTTTCGGAGAGTAAGAGTTGTATTGATTCCTAACTTCGTTATTGATTTATTTTGTGAGAGAATGGAATCGTTCTTGATATGAGGGCGCTTGAATGCATTTGTTGAAACATGTTTTTGCCATAGAAAAGAAGCTATAGTGAACTTGAGCTTGAATTGATACCGGCTAGTCATCATTTGAGGCTTTTTGATTAAGATTGAGTGTTGCATTTGCTTGAGAGTAGTCTTGTAGTGGCACTTGCATATTAGTTCTCATTGAGTACTATTGTAGACACCCTTGTTGAACTAATTGTGGTCTTGATTTACTTGAGGATAAGCAAAAGTTTAAGTTGGGAGTGTTGATGAGTTATAGATTTACACTCTTTTGAGGCTTATTTAGTTCAAAAATTAGAGTCCTCAATTGCTAATTATATCCTATTCAGATGATATTTTGATGCTTTGCAGGTATGAAGGCTAAGGGACAATGCAATGATAAATACTTGAAAGAATAGCAAAAATAGGGAAAAAGAGTAGACTCCACAGTGGTGGTCGCCTAATCAAAAGGGCGGATCGCCCAAATGGCCTGACCTCGCCTAATGTAACAGTGCTCACAATTGAAGATGTTCAAGACAGGTCGGTGAAATAACAAGCAAAACAGTAACTCGCTGAAGTTGAAGAGCAAACTAAATTACCATCGCCGAAGGTGACAAAACTTGCATGAAATATGAAGGCTTAAAAGGCGATCAAAGGTGGTAATTGGTAATCTTCCGAATGTGAAAGGCAGACTTAATCGAGTTCGCCAACTTAGGTTTAAACACCTGAAGCCTAAAGCAAAAGAAAGGTGAGCTAAGAAATAGACGGTGATTCACCAAGTCTGCTTGGTGAGCCCGATTAATGTGGCTGAATTGGTCACGCAAATTTTAGGCCAAATTTTAGGAAACTATAAATAGCCCAAAGGAGAGATAAAATGTATGAGATTTTAGAATAGAATTTCAGTTCCTAACTTTGTATGAGTGTTTAGAGAGAATGCTTTTAAACTCTTAGAGAAATATTCCTAGTTTTGGGGTTTTAAATTCCACTCTTGAAGTTGAAATCGAAGTTGGTGTTGATTATAATTGCTTAATTTCATCACATCCATGGTTTCTCTCATGATAGGTATACTTTCCTTACTTTTTGTGATGTGTGGCTAAAATCCCAGTTCTAGGGATGCAATTATAGGGTTGGGTGTTGATTTAATGTAGTGGGTATTGTGTTTTTCTCTATTGTATTGTTGTTCGTTCATGGATTTAGGCTAATTAGCATGGGTTGAACTCATGAGTTAAGGTTGCAAACTTAATCCTATTTTAGATCTTCAATTGAAGCACGAAAGAGATCAATTGGAGTAGGTAATTAGTCTAATGCATGCTATTTAGGTTTGATGTCTATGATTTGCTTGAGAGAGAAATTATGGGTTGGATCTATTTTCCCAAATCTTCTTGAAAGAGAGATTCCGTAAGGTAATGGGTTGATTTGTAGTTCACATAGATGAGATCGAAAAAAGATTCTATAACTTGGTACTATGAGATCGAAAAAAGATTAGTGTCACTGAAGATGACCCATCCTATCCATGATTGTTTGGCACTATTGAGCAACACGATTACCTCTGAAATTTTAGTTTAATTTTTACTCTTGATACGAAAACCCTTTTTTATAAATTTGGTGGAATCATCCACTCTTCTCTTAATTGCTGCAAATGAATTGATTTACAATCTCAATTTCTTAATTGAAATCTCTGCACTATATCACTCTCTATGGGATTTGACCCCGACTCTTAGTTGGGTATTTTTATTGATGACAACCATTTATTCTCTAAATGGTTTCGATGATAATTTGAGCTTTATTAGTAGGTAAGCCAACCCATAACTTGGAACAACTAGTAACATGCATACAAGATAAAACCAACATTTAACAGAAGATACAGAAATAAAATAAAGGAACAATGGAAGATAAGATATGACAAACATGATATAAATAAAAGAACCAACCCAAAACCTGGTAGTCATATGTAGAGAGCTGCTACAAAAGAGTACAAGTCCCAAAAGTTGACCAAAAATATACAGACTTGTCTCAAAATATAAAAGACTAGTCAAGTTATACAGAAAGAGATTGGTATGATCCAGAATGCCATAGTGCTCACCCTTGTCTCTGATACCTCCTATAACAGGCTTAAAATCAGTGCTGATAACTGGTGCTCGGACCTGCATCACGAAATAGATACAGAGTGTAGTATGAGTACCAAAAAAATAGGCACTCAGTAGGCATCATAGGCCGAGTGAACTTGAAAAGTAAAGATAGTATGAAAAGTGAGAATAAATAACACTACAAAAGTCAAATGAATGGAAATCTAACAAGAATGTACACGATCCTAGGAACGAATGGAGAAGAAAACAAGTAACTAACCATAACCAAACTGGACCCCATCAGCCCAAAAGGTACACTCATGCGCAAGTTAAAATAAATAATCCGAACGGACCCCATAAGCCTGACAGGTACACAGAAGAACTATAGCTACAGAGTATGGAAATCAGTGAGTCCAGAAAAGTGCATAGCACGGACCTTGAATCGCATATAGGACACCTAAAGTAACTAATAGAACCATGCCGCTAGGTATCAACTCTATAGAGGATAAGGGCTCAAAACTTGGACTGCAGCTGAAAACCAACTGTCCAGACCTTGAATTTGTGACTATAAATAGGGTAGCATGACAAAACCTTGAATCTATTACTATAAATATGGAAGCATGACTAGACCTTGAATCTGCGACCAAATGAGCTATCGGTGAAGATAACCATGTTATCACCACCAAAGGGTCACCATGGAATGATGTCCACCTCAAGATGCCAACGAACCACTCCAAGCCCAAACCAGATCGAACCCACATCATCGATCGAAGCCTGAAATCACAATGGAGAATTATTAGGGCTGTACAAGAAGGGAATTGTGGATGAAAAGTCATCGGAGCTGAGTTACCACCTAACTAAGGGTTATACTATTAGATCCAGGTTTTCTAAATCAATCTACAGGGAGCTAAGCTGTCCAAAGCAACATCGGAGCAATTCAAAGACCTATCAACTCAAAAGCACAAGTGTATTGCAATCACTCACCTACACCTAGGCTAAGGTCCATAACAAGCTTCCAATTAATCATAAAGAAGCATAAAAAAAAACCACAAGGTAAGGGTGATCACAGAAAGGAAATCAAACATGATAGTAGCCTCAAAAACCTTAAAATACAACCTAAAACATAATTTCTTAGCAACTAACATGAATCAACTACTAAACCAACCCAAATTCCAACTAATCAACATGAATTCACATTCTTGAGCACAATCTAAAGTTTGGGAAGCCAAAGCCTACCTCAACACAGACCATGCACACTCTTAAATCACAATTCCAAAGCTTTAACCTTTCGAACGGCCTCCGAGTGCTGCCACACTATCAAAAATAGAATCACAACATTGATAAATGTGTTTTGACACCAAAAGCACAATAATTAGAGACAAACCCAAAATTGAGTAAATAATGAGAATGTGGGACTCGTGCCGGGAATCACAAAATTAACCTCGTCAAAAGGTCCAAATGAGCTTACTAAAATTGTGTCCTAAAAAGGGTCACAATTCAAGCTCGGAAAGCAGCCAAACCAACACATGCAATAATCAACATGAAAATCATCATTAGAGGACAAGGAGAGGTCTAAGGAGTAAGAAATTATCTCCAAAATGAAGCTACAATGCCTTCTCGAGGGTCCCCACACAATGCTTGAACAATTTCCAGCTAGAATCACCAATTCCCCTAGAAAATCAAGCTCCAAAGACTCAAAATTGATTCTCAAAATAATGAGAAAAAGACCCAAAAATGTTCTTTACTACCTGTAGGTGCTACAAAAATGATCACTTATGCCGCTTAAGCGGAACCACAGAAGTGATCGCTGGCTGCTAAAGTGGCTGGGCACGCAGGTTGCCATCGCTTAAGCGAGCCCTTAGCCGCTAAAGCGGTTGGCCCGCTAAAGAAGACCCTTTTCTGCTAAAGCTAAGGCTGCTTAAGCGACACCAGGGCCATAAAAGTGGTTGCACCAGCATGAGGCACCAAAAAATCTAGCCAAGTCCCAATGGACTCCACTCGGGTGCTTGAGATTGGTTCAAAACCCCGTGCACACAAATGAGATATGCTACCCCACAAAATTTAACATTCCAAGCTCAAAAGAGATGTCAAAACTTTTAATCAAGGTCGTATCGACAAAAAGTGGGTTCCACACCCAAACTCTATTTTAAGCCAAATTCCATGAAGGTGCTCAGAATGAGCTCGAAAGACTCATGATCGACACCCCATCCAGACCAAATTAAATGTTCCAGAGCTGAAGAAACCAATAGAATTGCATTCTGAGGTCGTCTTCCTTAACTTTTGACTAAGTCAACTATTCAAATTTAAAGCTCCAAAATACAGAAGGTCGCTCAGAGTCGAAATGAATGACCAGGTGACCAAAACGTTAGTCCCAGCAAGTCATAAAGGAGTTGGGGTCGCTATAAGAACACTCTAAACAATGAAAAGAAGGAAACAATACAAAAATGACCTGGAGGGTCATTGCAACAAGGACCTAATTAAATAAAAACTTACATTCTCTTAGATAACTACTACTGTAAGATTTGGTATAATTTTGGCATTCACATGGTGGCTTAAAAATAGGTTCTCATTGCTAAGAAAATGGTTTCTAAGTTAGTTCCTATGTATTCTACCAAGGGAAACAAGGACATCTTCTTCACTTTCTCTTTCCTCCTTACTATTCTTCTTTTCTACTCCTTGAATATCACGCCCTAAGCCTAGACTATTGGTGGGATTGACACTCGATGTCATAGCTTGTCTGATCGTACCCATAATATGGCATGAAGCATGAGCATAAATCTATACATAATTGGAAAAATAATTTTAAAACATTTAAGAAGCAAGTCTCATAAAAGAAATATGTTTCATAAAGTGACACAAAGATTAACACTGAAATATATAACTGATTGACTACTATATGAAGCCTATAACATGACTGACCAATGTCTACTATGACAAGGCCCCTGACATACCCTAAGAAATATCATAAAATACTTAAATTATTGACTAAGACCTTGGGACAAAGAGAGGTTTACCAAAAGTAGAGAATGCACAACCTAGTCTCAGAAAATTTCCATGAGTCTTAGTATGGCTAGTACCATGATAGTACAATTTGTACCATCATTTATGGTAACAGAGAAATAATAAGCCAATCATATGATTTATGGATCATAGCACGAATCATAGCTTAACATTACAAGTTGTACTATGAGCCCATAAGTCTCAGGTAATTAGCCATTCTAGCCCTTAAATCGTTAGAACACTATAGAAGTCATGTAAGCATACCATGAGTCATAGACAAAGCCTTAGGTCAACCATGTACAAAAATTAATATCTTCAATTCTACCTGACTCGGTGACCCGTCTTCTTCCCCTCTTTACCCAATAGCCCTAATTCGATTACCCAGTTACACTCCCTCCATGAAAATAACCTTCAAACCATGATTTCCTCACTACCATTACTCACTCTCCCATTTTTGTATAACTCCCATATTCTCTCCCACTTAAATGCACCTAAATCCTGACCCATGTGGCCCATTCACATTCAATAAATCACTCAAGAATCTATCTGGTTGAGGTTATTTCCAGTTTCCTTTATGGGTGATGCTACTATGTGGTTGGGGGAATTTCCCAAAGACTCAATTACTTCTTGGGATGATCTAATTGAAGCATTACTTCAAAGGTTCTTTTCCCCATCCAAGATGATGAAGCTCTGAGATGAGATCCAAAACTACCGCCATATAGATAGAGAGCCACTCCACGAAACCTGGTTACATTTTTAGAAGAGTCTATTGCAATGTCCTTCTCATGAGTTTCCAGACAAAGTCCTTTTGTGAATTTTTAATTGAAGGCCTTGACATGGTTAATAAAAGGGCTGCTAACCAACTTATTCACGGGTGGATTATGCGACAACTTTTTCTAGTGGCTTCTACTATTCTTGATGAAATGACAAAGATAAACCATGCTTGGCACATGAGGGAAGACCAGGTGACACATCTTGCATCGGCTATGTCCAAATACAAAGTGGAAAAAGATCATGAGAGAGATAAGAACATGGCGAAAATGATCATTCGGCTGGATCTTTTATCAAAATATGTGATAGGTAGTGGTTTGAAGAATCTGAGTGCGGTAGGAGAGAGTAGCAGAACATGTACGGAGGATGAAAGGTTAAAAGAAATGTCAATGAAGAGGTTCAATTTTCGAATAATCAAGTGAGGGGTTCTCGTCCGAACTATCTAAGGTCGGACGAGAATCAAGGTTGGAAAAAGGATCAAGATGGTGGTTGGAGAGATTGGGAAAAAGATTGGCATGATAGAGGTTCCAATTGGAGAGAACATAATGGTGATAGGGATATGTATGTGCCTCCACATGACCGACCAAAGCCTAAGGAATAAGGTGCCAATCCTGAAAGTTTTCAGATGGAAGACATGCGTGTTTGAATTCTTCACAAGGTTGAAGGGTTTCCTAAGGTGCTAAAAGAGTTAAAATTGACTTTTCTTCCATGAATCAAACCGATGTATCTCACTCTATCTTTATAAAGTAGCTTGAATCTTAAATGGACTAGATTTCAGCCCATTTAAAGCCTCATCAAAAGGGGGTATTCCTAGTGACAAGGTTGCCAACCCAAAGAACGATGCTCTAATTATGGCCATTGTGACCTGAAGTGGCAAAGTTTTAGGGAATGACTCTATGAATAAGAACCACAACATGACAAAGGTGATTGATGATGACGAGTCACTGGTTGAATTGCATGTTGATGAGCCTAAATGAAATTCTCGAGAGTGATTGTAATGCAATAGTGAGGGATATTGGTGCTACTCCATCGGGTAAGGTGAAAATGTCGAGTAATGTGCAAATTGTTGTCGATCAAAGTGATCCCTCCTTTTCATCAAGGACTGAAGACGAGAGAAGGTGATGAGAAATTTCAATAGTTCTTATCTATGTTTAAAATTTTGTCGTGAATATACCTTTGGTCGATGATCTACTTGAAATGCTGGGGTATGCAAAATTTATGAAGAAGTTGGTTACCAAGAACAGAAGGATGAAATTTGATACCATTGAGGTTTTGCATAGTTACAACGCTATTATGTGAAGTAATGTTATTAAGAAAGATGATCTGAGGGCGTTAACTATCCCTTGTACCATTGGGATGTATCAATTTGCCAAGGCACTTAGCGATCTCGGAGAAAGTATTAATTTGATGTAATTTGTGATCTTCAAAAAGTTTGGGTTAGATGCTCCAAAACCAACTACGATGCGGCTCTTAATGATAAGTTCATTTTTCCCGCTGATTTTGTTATGTTGGATTGTGAAATTGATGCCGAGATCTTGATTATCTTGGGTAGGTCTTTCTTGGATATTGGAAGAGCCTTGGTGGATGTTGAATGTGGTGAGTTGAAGTTTTGGGTTAAGGTGAACTTTAATTGGGTAAGTTTATGAAACACCCGAGTGATATGCATGTTGAGTCTTGTGGTGATGTGATTGATGAGGCAGTGACAAGTATTGGTGAAATTGCTTGTATTGGAGAGTCTTTGGCGGCTGTGTTGCTGAACTATGATGGGGAAAAAATTTGTAATTACAATGAGGTAGTGGTTGCACTTGTGGGGTCGGGTTCTTTTTCTTCCAACCCCAAGAAACTGGACATTTATTTGAAGAGTAGGGAAATTCCTCCAGCCAAGCCATCGATTGAAGAACCCCTGAAGTTAGAGTTGAAAGTCTTGCCTTCCAATCTTTGTTACGTATTATTGGGAGGTAACAACACCTTGCTGGTGATTGCTGCTGCTGATCTATCTAAAAGATAGGTTGATGCATTGATTGGGGTGTTAAAAATGTTCATCAGAGTGTTGGGGTGGATAATAGTTGATATTGTTGGGATTCAACCGGGCATATGCTTACACAAAATTCAATTGGCAAAGGAATAGACTCCTAGTACTAAATATCAATGGAGGTTGAACCCTCACATGCAAGAGGTAGTAAAGAAGGAAATAATCAAGTGACTTGATGCGGTAGTAGTTTATCCCATTGCGGATAGCAAGTGGGTTAGCACGGTGCAATGTGTGCCAAAGAAGGAGGGTATGCCAATCATCCCCAATGAGAAGAATGAACTTGTGTCCATGAGACTCAGGACTGGATGGCAGGTATGCATGGACTACCAAAAGTTAAATGCATGGATTCTAAAAGACCACTTCCCCATGCCTTTCATGGATCAAATGCTTGATCGGCTTGTGGGTAGGGAATGGTATTGCTTTGTTATGGGTTTTTAGAGTATAAAAAAAATTCTATTTCATATGATGATCAAGAGAAAATAACTTTCACGTGTCCTTATGGTACATTCTCATTCAAAAGGATGTCATTTGGGTTATGCAATGCCCCAACAGCCTTTCAAAGGTGTATGTTGTCATTCTTTGCAGATATGGTGGAGGACTCAATGAAGGTATTAATGGATGATTTTATAGTGGTTTGTGATTCCTTTGATGCTTGCCTTGACCATTTGAGCAAGGTCTTGCAAAGGTGTGTAGAGATGAACCTTTTTCTCAATTAGGAAATGTGTCGTTTCATTGTGAAAGAGGGAATAGTACTTGGACACAAAATCTCAAGCAAAGGGATTCAAGTACACCAACCAAAGGTTGATGTCAGTGCAAGGTTGCCACCACCAATCTCAATAAAAGGGTCCAAAGTTTCTCGGGTCATGCAGGTTTCTATCAATGGTTTATCAAGGACTTCTCCAAAGTGGCCTTCCTATTCTGAATATTGTTGGAAAAGGAAAATTTGTTTGATTTTGATGAGGCTTGTGTGAAAGCATTCTCTTGTTTAAAAGAGAAGCTAATTTCATCCCCGATCATTGTTGCTCTGGATTGGAGTCTCCCCTTTAAACTTATGTGTGATTCTAGTGGCGTGGCCTTAGGTGCGGTGATTGGTCAAAGGAAAGAAAAATTGTTTCACCCAATTTATTATGCTAGAAAAACCTTGAATGATGCTAAAAAACTTTTCACATTGCACCATGACGAAACAAGAATTGTTGTTGGTTGTATATGCATTTGAGCGTATCTTCTAGGTGACAAGGTGGTTGTGCACACATGTCATGCTGCAATTCAGAACTTAATGGCCAAGAAAGAGGCAAAACCGAGGCTGATTTGTTGGGTGTTTCTACTCCAAGAATTTGATTTTAAGGTCAAGGACCGAAAAGGGTGCAAAAACCAAGTGGCAGACCACTTGTCCAACCTTGAGTCTAATGTTGTGATGGCTGGTGAAAGAGACATTGGGGAATCTAGCCCTGATGAAATGGTGATAGTAATTTCTATGGTGCCACACCATGGTATGCAGGCTATGTTAATTATGTGGTTTGTGGTATCATTCCCGAAAGAGTGAATGGGTATCAAAGAAAGAGATTCCTCTTTGTCATTAAAAAGTACTTTTGGGTTGAACCATACTTGTTCTGGGAGTGTGCTGATCATATTATTCGGAGATGTATTTTGGAGGTTGAAGTGAAGTCTATTCTCGAGGCTTTCCATGCATTGACAATTGGTGGGCATCATGGTGGAATCTGTACAGCGTCCAAAGTGCTTCAAAGCGGCTACTATTGGCCTTCCTTGTACCAGGATGCTAATGGTTTCTCCAAAACATGCATTTGGTGCCAAGAACAAGAGAGTATTTCTTAAAGGCATGAGTTGCTCCTCACTTCGATCTTAGAGGTGGAATTATTTGATGTGTGGTAGATCAATTTCATGGGACCATTTGTGAGCTCATATAGAAACAAATATATTTTGGTTGCGATGGATTACGTACAAAGTAGGTAGAGGCGGTGGCCTTACCTAACAATAAGGGTAGGTGTGTTATCCAATTTTTCAAACAATACATCTTCACAAGGTTTGGTATCCTATGTGCAATCATTAGCGATGGAGGATCCCATTTTTGCAACCGGCTTTTTGGATCACTATTGTACAAGTATAGGGTGAAGCATAATGTCGCCACACCTTATCACCCAAAAATAGTGGTCAAGTGCAAGTGTTGAACCAACAGATTAAGTGCATCTCGGCCAAAACTGTCAATGCCAACCAGACTGATTGGTTGAGAAAGTTAAAAGACGCTCTTTGGGTGTATTGTACATCATTCAAGACCCCATTGGCATGTGCCATACTAGCTGGTTTTTGGGAAGTCATGCCATTTACTAGTGGAGTTGGAGCATAATGCTTTGTGGGCCTTGAAATCAATGAACTTGAATGGGGAGGATCCTTCAAAGGGGCGTATCGATCAACTTCATGTTTTGGAAGAGTTTGGATTTAGAGCATATGTAAGTTTAGCCCTCTATAGGGAGAAAAATGAAAAAATGGTATGACGGCAAAATCCTACACCAAGAGTTTAGAGTAGGTGATCTTGTGTTGCTGTTTAACTCTCAGCTGAGAGTCTTTCTGGGAGAGCTAAAATCGAAATGGTCAGAACCTTTTAAAGTGACTCGTACTTTTGAAAATGAAGTAATCATAGTTGAGAATGAGGATGGCTCTAGGTTTAAGGTGAATGGGTAAAGGCTGAAACTCTAATTCGGGAAATTAATGTGTGAGAATGATAAAAGTGGTGTTTGGATGGTGCTTGAAAGCATATCCATGTCGTGCCACGATGTATACTAAGGCGCTTCTTGGGAGGCAACCCAAGTTTTACTTTAAGTCATTTTCAATAATGTGTGTTGAATGTGTAGGTGGAAGTGAAGTATCAAAGTGAAAAGCCAATTAGGTGAGCATGATTCCATCTCGGCTATTCGCTGAGCGAGATCGCATTATGGGCTTAGAAAATGGTAGACAATTCTTAACATTTAGTGGAGCAAAATTACATTTGGCAAGTCACTGAGTGGATTTGGTGAGCCTGTCTTAGCTCTCCTTTCTAGTCTCAATATATGACAGGAGACTCAAACAATTTGGGTGAGCATTACCCTTCTTGGCGAGTTGCCAATTTGATTTGGTGAGCCTGACTGAGATCGCTGACTTGAAGCCCAAAATGCCAGTCATCCCAAAAACTTTTGGTGAGATTTTGCTTCTTCAGCGAGTCGCTGAACTGGTCGGCGACGTTAGTCACACCTCACCTAAATGCCCTCCAGTTGAAGGGTCAAGGGTCTTTTGACCAGTTAAATACCAACCTTTCATATTATTTAAACTTTTCTTCTTCATCTCATTCTTACAAATACATCTTAGTTTATTTTCCTTTAATTTCATCATTTGATTGAAACTTTGATCTTGTCTTTGTGGAATTGCAACTATCCCCTGACTTGTACCTCTGTTTTTCACTCATCTTTATCAATTAGAGGTCATCTTTCGTGATTAAATTTTTTCCCTTTTCGTTTAAATGTTGAGACCATGATCTGTGAATTTCTTATGGACTTCTATTGATGTTAATTTATTCTTTAAATTGGAATTGTCATGGTGATATAATGCTCATGTATAGCCCTTAGATTTTATTTTTCTAATTGTTATATTTGGGCTTGATTATTTTGGGTGTTGGGTGATGAGTCTTTAAATTGATTAATGATTATGATTGGGTCTAGCATGCCTGTTGTTTGGGTGAAGTGTGAGTAGCTCGGATTCAATAAAATGATTTGATTTGGCCCGATGATAGATTGGATGACATTATTCTTAATGGCATATCATTGATGGGTTGTTTCTTAATTAATTTATGGGGAATTCAGAGTACCCGAGATGTTTGAATTGTTGTGGGTAGCCTGAGATTGTTGTTTACTTGTGCTTAATTGATCATTCTTCAATTCTCGAGGAAAAAAATTGAAATATTGGTTGAGGGGGCTGTTGATTGCCTGTTCGGTGAGCTCCATCAAGCTGGCCAAGGTGTTTGGCGTGTCGCCCATTTAGTTCCCCAACTCATCTTTTTTGTGTGAAATCCTGCTAGTCACCCTAGCTATTTTTGGCAAGCTCATTGTGACTCGCCGACTGTGTTTGGTGAGTCGCTGACCGGTAGTTGAGCTTACCTTTTTACCCAAAAATCTTCTAGGAACCTTTGATCAATTCAGCGAGGTCCTATTAGCACACCGAACCTTCTTAGCGAGTCACCAACCTACTTCGGTGAGCATCAGGAAATGTTTTGTTTAAAGCTTTAGTTTTCATTTATTTTTACTAACACTTCACCCAATATGTGTTGTTTGTGCTGTGTAATGCAGGAATGGCTCATCCTAAGGTACCTATAAGGAGGGAGACTTCTATGAATGCTCCTCAACCCTGAAGAAGGCAAACATGGGTAGTGGTCTCCAATCCTAGTGAACGTTCACAACCTACTCAATGCAAGTCTGAATGTGTGAGTGACCGAGGAAAGAGGAAAGTTACTGAAACTCTAGTCGAGGAGGAGCCTTCCAAATTACACTTAGTTAATGTCTCATAGACTGACGATAAGAAAGAAGCTGAACAAGTTTGAGGTTCCACTACTCCAGTCCATGTGTCAATCTCTAAGGCACAAGCTCATAAGAGGAGATAGACTGTATGTGCTCCAAAGTGCTACATGACCCGCTTGGTCATATGGTACCTCAAGTGGTCTCGATAGTCGCAACCCATTTTATGAACTGGTTTAAAGCTACTAGGTTGCGTATTATCCTAGAGGAGAAGAGGTTATCTCCTAATGGGGTAGTTGATACATACCAATTGGTGTGGCGAACTATCTGATTTCATGGGTTTGAAAGGTTTACTCGGGCTCGAAATCCTTATGTTCCTACATGGATAAGAGAGTTCTACGAGGCATATGCCTGATTGATTCAAAAGAAGAAAAATGGGGTGACTCCTAAGACAATCACCATAGTTGAAGTTCGTGGGAAGATAGTCCGATGTGTGATAGCTAAGATAAATGATGCACTTGGTTGTGATATGATACACCGTTACACTTTGGCAGACAAGCTTCTGCAATCACTTGATAATTTAAAGGGGTAGCTGGCTCCACTTTTGTCTGATGCCACACCTCCGTGGATTGAAGAGGGGGTGGAAATTAAGAAGAAGGACATCAACACTGTCGCTCGATATTAGTTTGGATTCATTAGTAGTACCTTGATGCCTTTACAAAATAAGTCCATCCTGTGATACCTCAAGACTACTTTGTTGGGGTGTATTATTGATAGGGAGCATTTGAATCTAGGCTCCATTATTTTCCCGAATATTCTACTATGGGCTAGGCTGCAGCAGACCTCACTTCCATTTCTTGTGTTGATCACTACACTGTGTCAGAGGGTTGAAGTCCCATTTGTGGCAGCGACTGATGTTAGAGTTGCTCCGGCTTCTTCCAGTAATATCCGCAGGATTGAGGCTGATTATTTGAGAGATCTTGAGGTGAGGAGGAAACCAGAACCAGTAGATTCTACTCTAGTGGTCAACATGGAGTTTGTGGAGGTTTACCCTACACCTCTCGCTCCTGCAATTGAGCTCACAGGTATTTCTATCCCTTCTACTTCTACTGCACTTCCTTCTTCATATCGACCCCCATTGACTCAGGCTAATCTTTACCAGATGTTCAATCTTGCCCATTCGGTGGATGTAAGATCCTCTAGGCTTGAGGCGACTGTTCCTACGATGCTCTTCGCAGCTATTGAAGCTGGCCTTGCTCCTATACAGGCTGAGATTGAAGGACAACATACTTTGTTAATTGATTATGGGCTCATAGTTGATATCTTTACCACTCGAGTTGAGGAGCATGAGAAAGTTGAGGGCAGTTCCGAGGATGTGATAGCCTTAAAGGCTGATATTGTGGGATTAAGGAGAGATGTGGATGAACTCAAATCCACATATATCTCCATGCTTTGGGGCGATATACCCCTACCTGATGCTCCGGTGACTAGGATTCTTCTTGCACCAGTGCTGAGTGTTATTGGGCCACCAACTGATGTATCCCATGTTGATGATGATGATGAGTGCGATGCTCCAGAGACTGATGAGGAGGAGCTTGAGATGACTAAGACAAAAGAGGAGGATGATACATATGTTGACTTGGAGGATTTGGAGGATACTTTCATATAGGCTGGCACGGAGAACTCTCTCCAAGACACTTCCACAGTCGGATCGAGTAGGACTCACCCTCTCGCGCATGTCTCCACTAGTGATGCACCAGGTATTGATGCCCAAGTTGAGGTTGCTCCCGCGAGCCTGAGTTCACCCAGGCTTAGCTTGGCAGGGGGATCCTTCTACTCACTCTCTCTTGTTGTTTTTATATTGTTTTTCTTAGCATTGAGGACACTACTTGTTTCTTTTGATAGGGAGAGGGTGCTTTGCTAGTTGCTAGCTGTGTCATTTTGGTTATATTTCAGTTGTTTTGAGACACTTGTTTTGGATCTCTTTTGGTTTGTACTTAATTAGATGATGATGTAGTATTAACTTCTTTGTTTTATTTATTAGTATATTGCTCAGCTTTTTGTTGTGATTTGTCTCTCCCTCTCATGTTATTCAAAAGTTGGTTGTTGGTTGATGTTGAATCACGTGCATGCTTATCTTGAAACATTTGAGTATCGATGATGATCAATATTGATGACTTGAATAGTGCTTTTAGTGAGAAGTGTGCTTGTGTAAGTTCAATGGGAAATTTGAGTTGCATAATTCTTCCATGAACTCTTAGCATTTAGTTGAGACTAGTTGAGTATCGATTGTGAGACTTGCAACGATCGTTGTGCGCAAGCTAGGTTTGTAAAGTTATATTCTGAACTGTGTTTAAGAGCCATATGTGGTGAGATATACTTGAAATTCATGCATTATGGATACCTAGAACTTGCCTTGTTGGTCCGATTGTTTGATAATTGTGAATGCGAGAAATGACCTTATGCATTATTTTGGAGAGTGAGCCTACTCATTAAACCTTTGTAGTGACCACCTTTTGAGGTTGTGTACCAAGCTTGGCATCATTTGAGCCTAACCCTTTTCTTTGGCAATGAAATGAGCCTTTAAGCCTCAACCAGTTATGAAATATGACCTTCCTTTCTCACTCAAAATCTTTTTGAAGCATTGGTTTGTACGAATAGCCAACTCAGGCCACAAGCGTAAGTTGGGGGTGTGGTAAGGTAAGAGGAAAAAAATTGATTGAAATTTTTTTGAAACTCATCCTTGTGTTTGTGTGGCAAGAAGATGGAACCCCTCCATAAAAAAAATTTAAAAAGAGAGAAAAAATGAAAAAAGTCTTGTTCTATTGAATAATGCAAAGGTTGTTCATGTTGAGTAATAGAATTAAAGGGGTCTCCAATGAGCTAAACAAGAAAGAAAATGTTTTGACAAGAATGGGGATGAGTTTCGTGTTCAAAATGAGGAAAGAGAAGAATAAGAGGTGAAGTCATGGAAATTCTTCAAAAAGTGAAGTTACTATAAACCAAAATGATCACACCATACCCTTCAACCCTGTTATAAGCCTTGAAAGAACTTTGTGATATTGCAAGAGCAAATTCATTGATCGGTCTGAAAATATTGGCAAGCATATGGGTAGAAACATGCATGTTTCTCTCTTTTGGGAGTCTGAGAGTTTGTATTGATTCGTAAAGTTTGTTCCTTGATTCGCTTTGTGTGAGCATGGAATCATTTTTGGTGTGAGGGAACTTGAATACTCTTGTTGAGCATAGCTTTGCATGTTAGTGAGCATTTGTGAGCATGTACTTTGATTGATAATGGCTAGTCATCATTTGAAGCTTTGGGTACATAATTTAAAATGCATGTCTTCGATGTAACCTTGTGATAGCACTTGCATATTATCTCTCAAGAAGTACTGTTTGTAGACATCTTTGTTGAACTAATTGATCACTTGATTTATTTGAGGATAAGAAAAAGTTAAGTTGGGGTGTTGATGAGTCAGAGATTTTTGACTCAAATCCCATACATTTTTCTATTCTTGCATAATATATGTGGCATAGCGTGGCATGGTTATATGAGGTGTATATGACTTGATATAGTACATTGGAGAATAATATTGCAAATGGGTGACAATATCAAGGAACTAAACAAAAGTTTTAGGTCAAAGGAATCTCTCAAACAAAGGTTCGGGATTAAAGAAATGGCTCGGGTAGCACCTCGCCCATTTAACTAATACCTCGGGGATAAGCCTATGAGTGTCTGACATGATAAGAATAATGTGTTATGAGGTATTATAATAGCACAATGGTCGTATGTTAAGTTTTGTAGTCAATAAAATTAGCGAAACAAAGGTCTGCAAAAGTTTTCGAAGTTTCTCTAATAAATTTTTTCTGAACTTTGGGTCAAATGTATTGGATGTTTTCTACCAATATATAAAGAGTTACAAGACCCATGAATTATCAAATCAAAGGTCTACGAGTCTAGTTTGCAACACACAAAACCTCACATCAAACCAACATTGGAGAAAAAGGTTATGAGTGTTTTATTGTGGACTGTCTGGGCAGAATCCGGGTCATGAACCGGGTCTGGTAAAAATGTGGTATGTTGGCTACTCAATGTTTTAACCCATAAAACAGTTCTTTTCACTTCCTATCCAGAAAGAAAGCTTAAGAGAGGGTTCTATTGGAGTTCTTGGATGATGAAGGTTAGTTTGTGGCGATTTCTACCATTAAAGGTTGCCCTCATGCCTAGAAACGTGATCTCTACACATGGCAATCATTTTTCCCTTCTATTAGCTACGTTTGGAGCTAGTTTTAGAATATATTACTTGGTAGTTATTGGTGTTTATTCAAGGTTTACACTTGGTTTACTAAGGTAATCATCTTGGGACTCTTTTATGATTTTTTTTACGAAGTTCTATGGATGTTTCGTCAAGTTAAGGTCATATGGCAAATCTGTCGATTTAAGGCAAATTATAAATTGCTTATAGGTGCGCACCAGTTGTGTATATATAGTGTTTACGAAGCTTAGGACGTAAGGAACAACTTTCGTGAAGAAATTACAGGCATTCGAGCATTCATTGGAAAGGTATGTTAAGGCTAAGCTCCATCCTTCCTTTTAGCACGACTCCTGGGAAATTCCTAAAACGGCAAATGCAATATTTTACTGTTCTATTGCTATAAAGACCTTCTGTGAAAGGCATTTGGATCGCAGCTGAATTATTTTCGTGATGCTATTATGTTGATATTCCACACGTCTGGATAAATAGGGTATTGGACATCTACATGTCATTTTATCGATTTCCTTGACTATATGTCCATATGTATTAATTCTTATCCTTCTTTGGGTGGTGTGACTTAAAAATATTAGAGGAGACATTTAGTATTTGTAACCAGTCCTCTTTCCCCGCTAAAGTGTATTCTGAAAATTCTTTGAAGTAACACACGATTTTGAAAACTCTCAAATTAGAACTTAAATGTTTAAACTATTAAAACACTTGATTTTTGAAATACTTTCTTTTATAAATTATATAGGAACCAAGTATAGGAACTATGTGAAGCACCTTAAGCTTTTTATGAACATCTTCAAGGTTATGTTATCGTTCTAAAAGTCGAATTAAGTTTTCAAGCTTATTTGGAAAAAATATGAGGTTCCATGAGACATTTACATGTTATATGAAAGTGATACGGGGTTATGAGAATAGGAGTACAAACGGGCCAAGAGGCAACATGACTATGGTAACATATATGCATTAAGAAACCATCACATGACATATTATGTATTCTACTCTTCAGCTATAATCGGGAGATATGGAGCCTATTGCCTATATTTATATGTATGAGACACAGATGGCCACAAGTTGGCGAATATGATGCTAGTTAGCTATCGGGAGGCACCACCATTGCTAGCATTTGGTTGGGTACGTCATGCATTTGCATCTACATATATATATTCACGACATACGATTACACGAGCATACCATGCATATTTAAAAAGTAGGAGGTCAAATGTCAGCCATGGAGATTATTTGAGTTTCAGTTTCAGGTGGTATCTCAATTTCTCTTTTACAACCGCTACTTATGATTCTACTTTTCGCCTTACATACCAGTACATTTTTATTTGTAGAGACGTCCCATTGCCTGGGGATGCTACTTTTTTTGTTTCATGCGAGCAGGTCCAGCCAGGGATTCTGATCGACCCACTCGCTAGGATTCGGGTGCAGCTATGAGTTGGTAAGCTCCATCTTATCCTGGGGCTATCAGAGGATATTTACTTTTGTTGTACAGCTTGGGTATAGTCGGGGCCTTGTCCCGACAGTGCTTATGTCACTCGAAGAGGCTATTGTGGTCACAATATTCTGGGTTTCTTTTTGTAGGTTTCAATCTTCAGCCCATAGGCTTGGCATGTATATATATGTGTGTGTAAGTATGCATGTATTCAGTTGCAGCCTCGTCGGCTGGCTAGTACATCTTTATTTTTTGCTTGCCTAGTATTGTTTATATGGTTTGTTGTTATTCAAGTCATGACCTTAATGGTCCAGGCTTCGCATTTCAGATGTTGTGCTGCCCGATATTTTTGTCCCATGGTATAGTTAGCTAGTATGTTTCAGTGGCTAACTCGATCGAATACAGAATCGAGTGCCAGTTACGCCTCCCTATTTTGGGGCGTGACATTATTGTTCACCAAATAGTGTACTCGATGCCGTTTTATATCCATTTCTGATGTTAAATTGTTAAATTGCAGCTATGAAGTCTTAAGGACAAAGCAAGGACAATAGAGAGAGAAAAGAAGCTAAAAACTTGGAAAAGTAGAGAAAATGATGAAACTGAGGCTCGCCAAGTGCTTTTGGTGATTTTTCCAAATGAGAAACAACTTGCCAAATACTTCTTAAAATTCTACTAAAAACATCAAAGCATATCGGTGAGGAAAAGAACAGAACGGCGACTCACCAAACTTGTCAGTGAGCTGTGGTATTTTTTTTGAAACTGGTAATTTTGTCTATATATGTTATAATCCGAATCTTACAAGAGTCATATGTCACGACCAAGGTACCCCCTAGATGTGACATGGTGTACAAGGCCTCGAGAGGCCTCATACAAGCCCTTAGCATACATTACATACAAGATAAAGGAGAATAAAAGTTCGCAAGAGAATTTCATATCAAAGCTTTTAAAAGAAATAGTGGAAGTCTACTACTCACGTCTCAAAGCCTTCTAATATCATAGAATATGAATAAAATTGATAGGGCGCAGCCCAATACAATATCCAACATAAGGAAAGACATAAAATATAAAATCCAACAAGGCTATGTCCTCGGATGGATGAGGACTCACCAAGTCTTCTTCTCAACTCTAAGTCAATGCTCTAGCCACAAGTGGTAAGTGAATCGCCACGTCCTACACAGAGGAAGTTAATGTAGGAAAGAGTATGCCTTAGCACAATTAAGTACTAAGTATGATAGCAATGCACATAAACACATAAGTCATGCTAGAGAGAGACATAATCATGACATGCAATGACCAAGCTAAAAACATGATAAACATGGGGAACATGAAACATAAAGCATATATCAAGGCCAAAGCAAGCTAAATCATATTTTCTTTCTTTTCTTTACTTCATCATGAGAACACGTGTTCATTAACTTGTGGGGAAAAGCCTTAACCGACATGTAAGACCATGTGAGCTATCAACACAGAATCCGGTGTCTACCCCACACCGAAAAGAGGTGTCCTACTTACCAAGGTAAGACCAAGAATTGCTTAGCTTATGTGGATCCACTAGCTCATGTCTACTTAAAGACAACATCCTATGGCGGCAACATAGTTTATGGGATAGAGATTTCTTTAGGAGACTCGGCCTCAACTAACGGGAGAATTCCATCTAGAAAACCCGGCTTCTACTAACGAGAGAGCTTTCACTAGAAGACCCGGCCTCTACTAACGGGAGGGCTTCCATCTCAATATCCACTCGGTGCTAAGCATAATTCCCAAGGATTAGTCATTAACATATTTATATCATTAATCATGAAAACGTACGACTAGGGTTACCAATTCAAGCTAAAATCATGCTTATAGATATTCTTATTTCATGGACCTTGTCCAAGCTTACATCATTAGAATAGCTCCTTAAGAACATGGGTAATCACCTCTTTGTTCTTCTTTTATCATAATGGGAGAATTACGTGCGAAAACCTTTCACTACTCAACCATAGCATCATCATATCATAACTTTGGTACTTTACACTAAAAGCACCCTTAATTCATCATGCTCATATTTCATAGGTCATAGAGTTCATATGGGTTCATGTAAGTTCAACTCATATCATGCAATTCAATGCAAGCTCATGCTTAGAAAGCCATAATTAAGACAATTTACCCATACTTGAAGGAACTCACATAATAGAGGAAAAATCATGCTTTTGACTTGATCATGCTAAATTCATTCATAATTAATGCTTGATTTCATAGAGAATTCATAAACTTCATTAAATCATAACTCAACCCAACAATCAAAGCATATATTATCAAATTGGGGAGAATTAGCTTGGGATCATGGGGGTTCATGCAATCTTTACTTCAAATCATGTAATTCATGCTAATTCGTGCACTAAGTTACTTTATCACGCTAAATCGTGCACTAGGAATCATAGAATCAATAATTGGAATCATAATTGAAGAACCCACAATGATTGATCAAAACCCTGATTCAATTGGGTTAAAGTAAACCTTAGAAAATTATGAAGAAGAGGAAGGGCCCATTGGAGGAAAAGACTCCTAATGGTGAACACTATCATACCTCAAAGCAATCTACAAGAAATTGGAGAAGATTGAAGGTCTTCAATGGGGGATTCAAGTGTCTTCTTCTTCCTTGAGAGTTGAGAGAGATTCTTTTAGAGAGAGAAATATTTGAGAGAGGAGAGTTTTGGAATGAACTAGAATGAAAGGAATTAGGCTTAGAAAGTATTTATAGGTCTAAGATTAAGGGTATAACCGACTTAGCTTAATAGGTAAACAATTAGGAAAAAGACCAAAAAACCCTTAATTAAAAAACTGTCGGGGCCAATCGACGGACAAGATCTATGGTCTGTATATCAATTGAAGGACCGTCCTGTTCTTACGTCAATTGATTCAGAAAGTTTATTTTGGGCTGAAAATTTGGCTAAGTCTGGAAGGTATCTACGGAACCCATCTATGGCCCGTCAACTGAACTACGAACCGTCCTGCTATTCCGTAGGTCAAAGTTCAGAAACTTGGAAATCCTAAAATTTCACAGTGCCATTGACGGTTCCCACCTACGGCCCGTCAATGCATCTACGACCCGTAGGTGGCCTCTGTAGGTCATTGTTTTCAGGTGAGTTCTGCATTTTAAAATCCTTTGAAAGCTTGGGGGTGTTACAATATCTCCCCCTTGGGAACATTCATCCTCGAATGAGAATCAAGACTCCTTGAGAAGGGTAATAGACACGGACTAACAACCCAAACTAGCATGCAATCACATAAATGCACATATCCGAGGAGGAAACCTCAACTCCAAGCTAAAGCATGATCCACAAAACATATCATGAAGACTTTATGCAACTCATACTCAAATGCACGTAATCATATAAGACTCTTCATGAACATGCATAATCAAGGAATCTTGGAAATCAACTATGACACATGAGATGAAAAAAATGAACCATGAGGATCAAGATACCTTAAGCTAGAGTAGGATCGTAAGGAAAGAGATGAGGAATCAACCAAATGATTCCTCCATAGAACTTTCACGGAAGCAACTTCCTTATTCCTTAACTTCCTGACTTGCAGGTCTAAAATCTCAACCGGAACCTCTTCATAAGAAAGACTATCCTTTATGCCAAGATTCTCTAATTGCACTATAGTGGTCGGATCACCAACACACTTCTTCAATAATGAGACATGGAAAATCGGATGCACAAATGCCAAATCATTAGGCAAGTCTAGCTAATAAGCAACCTTACCAACACGTCTCAAATCTGATATGGGCCTACATAACGGGGACTAAGCTTCCCTTTCTTCCCAAATCTCATTACACCCTTCATGGGTGAGATTTTCAAGTAAACCCAATCATCCACATCGAATTCTAATTCTCTTCTTCTAACATCGGCATAGAACTTTTGTCGACTTTGAGCCATTTTCAACCTCTCCCTAATAAGTCAAGCTTTCTCCATAGCCTCATGCACCAACTCCGGGCCTATCAAAGCAACTTCACCAACTTCAAACCAACCTATAGGAGATCTACACCTCCTACCATAGAGAGCCTCAAATGGAGCCATACCAATACTAGAATGGTAGCTATTGTTTTAAGCAAACTCAATCAAAGGCAAGTGATCATCCCAAGTACCCTTGAAATCAATTGCACAAGCTCTCAACATATCTTCCAAAGTTTGAATAGTATGCTCCGCTTGCCCATCGGTTTGGGGATGAAAGGCCGTACTAAGCTTAACACGAGTACCAAGACCTTTTTGGAACGACTTCAAAAATTGAGAAGTAAATTGTGCACCACAATCGGAGATAATGGATAAAGGGACTCCATGCAGCCTAACCATCTCCCTCAAATACAACTTAGCATAATCCTCCACCGAATAAGAAGTCTTGACGGGAATGAAATGGGCTGACTTTGTCATTCTATCCATAACAACCCAAATTGAATCATATTGTCGCCTCGTGTAAGGCAAACCCACAATAAAATCCATATTCACATCCTCCGACTTCCAAGTAGGAATACTAATATCTTGGGTCAAACCTCCCGGCCTTTGATGCTCAACTTTCACTTGTTGGCAATTAGGACACTTAGCCACAAATTCCACAATATCTTTCTTCATTCCATTCCACCAATAAATTTCCCGCAAATCACGGTACATTTTGGTAGCTCCTGGGTGGATGGAATATCGAGAACTATGGGCTTCCGATAAAATTTGCTCTCTTAAACCCTCTACATTGGGAACACACAAACGACCTTGATATCGAAGCACACTATCTCCTCCTTGGGAGAAAACCTCTATGGTCTTCTTGAGTACCTCTTCCTTTAGTTCAACCAAGTTAGGATCAAGACCTTTCTTAGCTTTCACATCATGCACAAAAGAGGATTTAGAACCCTTGTGAACCGTAACACCATATTTAGTAGAACTAATCAATCTAACACCCAATCGAGCTAGTCTATGGATATCGCGAACCAACTCTTTCTTACCATCCTCAACATGAGCAACACTACCCATAGATAATCGACTAAGGGCATCCGCCACAACGTTAGCCTTACCGGGGTGATAGAGAACACTCATATCATAGTCTTTTAACAACTCGAGCCACCTTCTTTGGCGGAGATTCAAATCTTTCTATTTAAACACATATTGCAAACTCTTATGGTCGGTGAAGACATCTACATGTACTCCATACAAATAATGTCGCCATATTTTCAAAGCAAACACAACTGCCGCTAATTTCAAGTGATGAGTAGGATAGTTCTTTTCGTGCACCATGAGTTGTCTTGAAGCATAAGAAATGACTTTCCCATTTTGCATAAGAACACATCCTTGCCCAATTCTCGAGGCATCACAATAAACCACAAAACCATCGGATCCTTCCGATAGAGTCAATATCGGAGCCGAAGTAAGTCGATCCTTCAACTCTTGAAAACTCTTCTCACATGCCTCGGACCATGTGAATTTAAATTTCTTTTGAGTCAAAGCCGTCAATGGAGAAGCAATGGATGAAAACCCTTCAACAAACCTCCTATAATAACCGGCTAAGCCCACCGCTTCCGTCTTTTTAGGATCTACCTCAATGCCCTTACCGAAAACAATGTGACCAAGAAAAGCCATGGACCTTAGCCAAAACACACATTTACTAAACTTCGCAAAGAGTTGTTGGTCCTTGAGGACTTGCAACACAATCCTCAAATGATTAACATGTTCACCCTCATTCTTTGAGTAGATCAAAATGTCGTCAATAAACATAATCACAAACATGTCAAGGAATTGCTTAAACACTCTATTCATCAGGTCCATAAATACGGCCGGAGCATTTGTCAACCCAAACGACTTCACCAAGAATTCGTAGTGACCATACCTAGTTCGGAAAGCCATTTTCGGAATATCATCTTCTTTCACCCTTAATTGGTGATAGCCCGAACGAAGGTCGATCTTAGAGAAATAACTAGCCCCTTGAAGTTGATCAAACAAGTCATCTATCTTTGGTAGAAGATACTTATTCTTAATGGTAACCTTTTTCAATTGGCGATAGTGGATACACATATGGAGTGAACCATCTTTCTTCCTTACAAACAAGACCGGAGCATCCCATGGAGAAATACTTGGTGGGATGAAACCCTTATCCAACATGTCTTTCAACTGCTCTTTTAGTTCCTTAAGTTCCACCGGAGCCATTCTATTAAGAGGAATAGAAATAGGTTGCGTATCGGGGATAAGGTCAATACCGAAGTCTATTTCCCTTTCGGGAGGAATACTGGGCAAGTCATCAGGAAACACTTCCGGAAAATCATTAACAATGGGGACCGACTCAAGTGTAGAGGTCTCGAAATCTATATCCCTAACCTTAACAAGATGGTAAATGCAACCCTTTGAGATCATCTTTCTAGCTTTTAGATAAGAAACAAATTGACCTTGAAACATAGAATTTCCCCCCTTCCACTCTAGGATAGGCTCATTTGGAAACTGAAACTTGACCATTCGGGTCCTACAATCAATAGAGGCATAACAAGCATGCAACCAATCCATCCCAAGAATAACATCAAAATCTAGCATATCAAGCTCTACAAGATCAACATGAGTGACTCTATGGGATAAGGAGATAGGACAATCTCTATAAACTCTCTTAGCCATGATAGATTCTCCAATCGGAGTAGAAACACGGAAAGGATCTAACAACACATCCGGAACAACGTCAAACCTCATAGCTACATATGGCGTCACAAAAGACAAGGTAGCACCAGGATCAAGCAAAGCATAAACATCAAAATGGAAAACTTTTAACATACCGGTAACCACATCGGGAGAGCTCTCTTGCTTATGACGAGCCTGAAGTGCATAAAATCGATTTTGCTTTTGAGCATTCGAACCCGATCCTTTAGGTGGAGCTTGCTTATTCTCTCTTCCCTTGGCCGTGAGAGATGGACAATCCCTCATCTTGTGACCACTCTTTCCACAATTATAACAACCATCCGTACCGGCTAGACATCTACCCTCATGCTTTTTCCCACACTTGGCACAAGGAGCCAATAAAGAACCATCATTATACCCTCCTTGAGACTTGGGTTAGACACCCTATCATTGTTGAATTTTGGAGGAGCATTGGATGAACCTTGGCCAGAGAACCTTTGTCGAAATCTAGGACGACCATGTCCATCGGACCTTGCATGCGAAGAGTTACCATCTCCGGTCCTAGTCCTCTTAGTCTCCCTAGACCTTTCCTTAAGCTTTTCTTCTTCAATTTGCTCGGCATAAACCATGAGGCGAGAAATATCCATGTCATGCACAAGCATGGCGGTGCGGCACTGTTTCACCAACGTATCAGACACTCCCGACACAAACTTGCTCATTCTTGCCCTTGAGTCGGCAACTATGGACGGAGCATATCTAGCCAATTGTGTGAACTTCAATGCATACTCTTTCGCACTCATATTTCCCTGTCGAAGGTTGATAAATTCAAGCACCTTAGCCTTTCTCTTCTCAAGAGGGAAGAACCTATCAAGGAAAGCAACCTTAAATTTCTCGCAATCAAGAGGACCCTCATTAACTGCCCTCTCACTCTTCCATTGATTGAACCAAATTTGGGCAACACCCTTGAGTCGATAAGCGGCCAACTCCGCCTTTTCTTTCGGCGTCACACCCATGATCATCAACACCTTGTACACTTCATCAATGAATTCTTGAGGATCTTCCTCAACCTTAGAGCCATGGAATTCCGGAGGATTCATCCTCGTAAAGTCCCTCACTCTTGATGCCTCCGTACCCACATTTGGGTTCACGGGAGCCACCGCCTCTCTATTGGCTTGAGCCATCACGGCTTGAGCCAACACTTGGAAGGCAGCCCTAAACTCCGCATTAGTCACTTGTTTCGCCAAAGGGTCGGCCGAAACTTGAGGATCTTGAGGAGGAGGTTTTTGTTCCACATTCTCTCCCATGTTTCTTCTAGCGTAAGCTCTTTGGGTCGCCATATCCTGAAACGCGTAGGATAGGGATTATGAGAGAGATATATAGAGTTAAGCTCTATGACACGACTTAAGAGTAATGAAAGAAGTGGAGTTTCTTAAACGTCTTATAGCCTCTCATTCATAAATGTGACGCGCTTCACACTCATGAACAAGAATCTACTTGACGCGGCTTATGAGACATCCTAGGATCTTTCTAAAACCTTGCGCTCTGAATACCAAAGTTGTCAAGTCCCAAGGTACCCCCTAGATGTGACATGGCGTACAAGGCCTCGAGAGGCCTCATACAAGCCCTTAGCATACATTATATACAAGATAGTAGGGAATAAAAGTTCGAAAGAAAATTTCATATCAAAGATTTTAAAAGAAATAGCGGAAGTCTACTACTCATGTCCCAAAGCCTTCTAATATCATAGAATACGAATAAAAGTGAAAGGGACGCAGCCCAATACAATATCCAACATAAGGAAAAACATAAAATGTAAAATTCAACAAGGCTATGTCCTCGGATGGATGAGGACTCACCAAGTCTTCTTCTCAACTCTAAGTCAATGCTCTAGCCACAAGTGGTAGGTGAATCGCCACGTCCTACACCAAGGAAGTTAATGTAGGCAAGAGTAAGCATTAGCACAATTAAGTACTAAGTATGATAGCAATACACATAAACACATAAATCATGCTAGAGAGAGACATAATCATGACATGCAATGGCCAAGCTAAAAACATGATAAACATGGGGAATATGAAACATAAAGCATATATCAAGGCCAAAGCAAGCTAAATCATCTTTTCTTTCTTTTCTTTATTCATCATGAGAACACTTGTTCATTAACTTATGGGGAAAAGCCTTAACCGACATGTAAAACTATGTGAGCTATCAACACGGAATCCGGTGTCTACCCCACACCGAAAAGAGGTGTCCTACTTGCCAAGGTAAGACCATGAACTGCTTAGCTTATGAGGATCCACTAGCTAATGTCTACTTAAAGACAACATCCTATGGTGGCAACATAGTTTATGGGATAGAGATTGCTTTAGGAGACTCGGCCTCAACTAGTGGGAGAGTTCAATCTAAAAAACCCGGCCTCTACTAACGGGAGAGCTTTCACTAGAAGACCCGGCCTCTACTAACGGGAGGGCTTCTATCTCAATATCCACTCGGTGCTAAGCATAATTCCCAAGGATTAGTCATTAACATATTTATATCATTAATCATGAAAACGTACGACTAGGGTTACCAATTCAAGCTAAAATCCTGCTTATAGATATTCATATTTCATGGACCTTATCCAAGATTACATCATTAGAATAGCTCCTTAAGAACATGGGTAATCACCTCTTTGTTCTTCTTTTATCATAATGGGAGAATTACGTGCGAAAACCTTTCACTACTCAACCATAGCATCATCATATCATAACTTTGGTACTTTACGCTAAAAGCACCCTTAATTCATCATGCTCATATTTCATAGGTCATAGAGTTCATATGGGTTCATGCAAGTTCAACTCATATCATGCAATTCAATGCAAGCTCATGCTTAGAAAGCCATAATTAAGACAATTTACCCATACTTGAAGGAACTCACACAATAGAGGAAAATCATGCTTTTGACTTGATCATGCTAAATTAATAAGATTATCCTCAATTCATTCATAATTAATGCTTGATTTCATAGAGAATTCATAAACTTCATTAAATCATAACTCAACCCAACAATCAAAGCATATATTATCAAATTGGGGAGAATTAGCTTGGGATCATGGGGGTTCATGCAATCTTTATATCAAATCATGTAATTCACGGTAATTCGTGCACTAAGTTCCTTTATCACGCTAAATCATGCACTAGGAATCATAGAATCAATAATTGGAATCATAATTGAAGAACCCACAATGATTGAACAAAACCCTAATTCAATTGGGTTAGAGTAAACCTTTGAAAATGACGATGAAGAGGAAGGGTCCATTGGAGGAAAAGACTCCTAATGGTGAACACTATCATACCTCAAAGCAATCTATAAGAAATTGGAGAAGATTGAAGGTCTTCAATGGGGGATTCAAGCTTCTTCTTCTTCCTTGAGAGTTGAGAGAGATTCTTTTAGCGAGAGAAATATTTGAGAGAGGAGAGTTTTGGAATGAATTAGAATGAAAAGAATTAGGCTTAGAAAGTATAAGAGACTTAGCTTAATAGGTAAACAATTAGGAAAAAGACAAAAAAGCCCTTAATTAAAAAACTGTCGGGGCCAATCGACGGACAGGATCTATGGTCCGTATATGAATTGACGGACCGTCCTATTCTTCCTTCAATTGATTCAAAAAGTTCATTTTAGGCTGAAAATTTGGCTATGTCTGGAAAGCATCTACGGAACCCATCTACGGCCCGTTAACTGAACTACGAGCCATCCTGCTATTCCATAGGTCAAAGTTCAGAAACTTGGAAATTCTTCAATTTCACAGTGTCATTGACGATTCCCACCTACTGCCTGTTAATCTATCTACGGCCCGTAGGTGCTCTCCGTAGGTCACTGTCTTCAGGTGAGTTCTGCATTTTAAAATCCTTTGGAAGCTTGGGGGTGTTACATTGTAGTAGCCCCATTGATACAAAGTACTACCTACATATATGATTTTATGATCCTATGTCTATAATGAGTCTAAAACATTAATAATAGAGACAGGATCATTAAAAAGTAATTGATTACACCAAAAACATAGTAGCAAGATGCAATTGAGCTTAATCTATTGCATACTGTTCTCTATGCTCTCAAAACACCTAGAATTCCTCTCCTTCCATATTTTCCATCAAATGCTTGCTAGGACTATCCTCCACCTGGCTCTATTCTTGGCCAACAACCCAGCTTGTTCCTAGCTTGTTGAGGACTCTGTAATTTTCCTAGGCATGCTCCATGCTATTCCTCTGAGGTTCAAAAACAATCTCTATAGTCGTCTTGCGATTCTACAATGTAGGAATAGATGATTCATAGTCTCTACCTGCTCCCCACACAAGAAGCACTTGGGCTTAAAATTATCCTCTTTTCATTAGGTTCTCTTGGGTAAGCACTGCCTCCTTTGCCAAAAGCCACACAAAGCAAGCTACTTTATATGGTATTTTGATTTTCCAAATGTTCTTCCATGGCCAACTGCTTGGCTGCTGGTTGTGGTTCATTTTCCTGTACGTTTTTTCTCACTTTTTATGTGCCTTTCTCATCTGCCTTCTACCATAGTTCATCTTCATATGTTCCCAACCCACTAAATTACTCAATCTTGTTGATGAAATCTGTCATTCTTGGTATTTCCCAATCGCCAAAATAACGTGAGAACTCTGTTAAAAATGGAAATAACTTGGCGAGTGAAAGTTAGACTTGGTGACTCACCGAGTGTGGTTGGTGGGTTCTATCGGGCTCTCCAAAAGATTTCAACACCTGAATCCCAGAAATGAAGCTCAAAGGCAAGAAGATGCACAATTCAGTGACTCGACGAGTGAGTGAGCGAGCCGGACTAACGTCGCTGAAACGAATCTGAAGTTCAAATTTTTCCAAACTTTTGTAAGGTATAAATGGTTTTGAAGAGACAGAAAATGCATCATGCACTACTCTGAACATCTGAACTAAGAACATTCTAAAGATTTTTGGGGTTTTTGGCTTGTAAAACTTGTAATTATTGGGTTTTTGATCTGGGTATTTTGGAATTGAAGTTTGAAGATCATTTTGATTCAATGCAGAACAATTTATTTGGTATAATTCTTTTCCTTTCTGGCATGCGTAGCTAAACTCCATAATTCTAGGGGTGTGCAATGTAATTGGGTATTAGTTGTTTGTGGGTCTTTGTTTTTGCTCAATTAAATGTTGATTTATAATGAGTTCAATTATCTTATCGTGTTTTCATGTATGATTTGAGGTTGAAAACTCAAATCTAGTTGTAGATCTCTATGCTTGCTTGTGAAAGGTGCTTGGAGTGGATGAGTTAATTGACAATCATTGATTAAGCTCAATCGTTAGTTTTTCTTGAAAAAGGAAAGTATATTGAGGTATTGGATTAGATTCATATGTTACACATGTTAAGGTTTGACAAAACTCTCTTGAAAGATGATTTGTAATTGATAAATGCTTATCATATTTGGTAATCTAGTCTATATATTAAGAATCAACTACGTTGAGCAACGCAATATATTCGAAATCGATACTCAATGAAGCATACTCCTCGGATTCCTTTCTTACTTGTGAAATTCCCTTGCCCTTTGCTCTAGTTAACAATTCGTTAATCAATCTCATTATTGATAATTTAAAATCTCTTGAATTTTTATTTATGTTAACATTGATTAAACAATTCACAAAAAATTAGTACGTGGGTGTACTTCGTGATTGAAGTCTACCATTATCATTTCTTGTGGAATTCGACCCCAACTCTTAGTTGGATTATCTATTGCTAACGATTGTGTATATGTTGAATTATAAAACGTATATTTTAGCTTTATCATTGGGAAAATACAAGAGTGTTATCAAACCTCAAATGGTCCAAAAACATCACTGTAGAAAATCCAAAAATAAAAGAATCAAGGTCCTATTCAAGAATTAGACACGGAAATGGAGGTAAAATAAGCAATAGAAAGTAAAGAGGAAGGGATGTACCTTGGAATCAAGTGAAATATTAAAAAAAAAAAGAGCTAAAACACCTTAACCCGAGCTCTCAACAATGGAAAATTATTCTTAGAGAAATGAGAGAATGGAGAGATATAACACTCAGCAATAATCTGAATTGGGAGAGATATAACACTTATCAGTCATTTGGTAAACCAGTGGTCACCAGAGTGACGCAACTAAAGCGAAGAAAGTCTACGGGATCGATGGTCAAGGAAGACCCCATGCTCCATGGGAGTGGATAGAAGCCCACAGGTGCGAGAAATCTCCACCGTTGTGCTCTCCAGCTGACATTACCAGCCTTCACTGGTGCGGCTGGATCTCCACTGGAGTGGCATCTCTAAAATGAGCCAAGCTCTGCAGGAGAGCATCCGCTTTATCAACTACTGCACCAACAACTTGAGATAAAATACCATGTTTCGAATGGACTCTCGAGATTCAGTCAGGGTCTAATGAATGCAAATCGAATATGCCACCTAACCAGAAATTACATTTCAAACTCAAAAAAATCAATGAAATAACCAATGGAGGTCATCTGGATGAAATGTTTACTGAAGTCAACACTACGAATAAACAACAAAAAATGACCAATTAGACAAGCAATTCAATCTCAACCCGACCACTACAGGATCTAAACTAAAGGTCCTAGTAGAACAAACTCAATGTTTTGGAGCTAACGACGTAGACATAAATCTCATATGAGCCCATTTACTAGGAATATTGACCAAATTAAACCCTTCCATATAAAGGATCCAAAATAAGGAAACTCACTCAAAGCTCTCCCCACCACCTTGGGAAGCATGCACCCATCTCTACAACTCAAAAATCCAACATATAAGCTACGAGAAGGGTTAAAACAATAATAAGACATAAATGCAAGAAAATAACCTCAAGGGTCATTATATATGGTTACTAGCATGATGTTTAAATTATATAACACTAAACTTACTTTCATAAAAAGAAAATAAATAATCCTAAAATTGAATAAAGTGGGAAATCTCATTTCATAGTCTAATATTTGAATTAATAAGCCTAATAAGCAAAAGAGAAAAAAAGAAGAGGAAGTGGGGAAAAATATTGCATTTGGGATTTATAAAATCCAAAACATGTAAGAGTTGAGTTGTTGTTTTAAGAAATATCAAGAATGCCCCCTTAATTATAATCAATACACATAACTTTTACCTTACTCATGGAAGAATTGTTACCATTTTATTGGAAGTTCGTATCCTATATATTTCAATAGACACTTCTTCAGTTTCTCACTAATTCATTTCTCAATTGATATCCCAAAAAAATCCTTTTCAAAAATGCAACACCTACCAACAAGAAGAATGGCTAAACAAAGCATCATAACAAGGCCTAGAAGTGTTTGGTTCTTAAGATGCAGGATATGTTGTGAGGTGTTCACTTCGAGTCAAGGGATCATTGGGCACCAATGAAAGCATATAATTAGGGTACTTGGATGAGAAGTTCACACCATCACAAGTTCTTTGTCCATCTGCTTACCTCACCACCCTCTAGTGTCACTTAGTAATACAAGTCTACCCCAACAGTGTTACCTAACCAGGGACGCTTTTATAATCCCCGTTCGAGGAATCCGCAAATACAGGGGCCTCGCAGACTTCTTGGCCATCCGCGGTCAATTTATGACCCATTGCAGAATGACTTGGTGCCTCTCTGACCTAATGGTCATCTACAATTTAGTTACAATAAACCATAACAGTGTAGCACCAAGCACCTATTGGCCTCTTTATGATGCCTTGGTGAGCCATTCTAGTAGCTTGTGGTGGCTACTTTTTTCGCAAAGGTTTTTTTTGGAGAAATGTGAAATGAATTAGTAAGGAACTAAAGAAATGCCCATTGAAATATAAAGGACTTGAACATCCAATAAAATGGTAACAATGCTTACACGACTAAGGTGAGAAAATAAATATATATATTATCATTTAAGGTGTAATTTTGGATATTTCTTAGAAAAACAACTCACCTTTGACCTATTTTGAATTTTGTAAACCCCAAATGCAAGGTTTTTTCGCTTTCTCTTCTTTTTTTTCTTTTTTTCTTTTTAGACTCATAAATTGAAGTGTTAGAATCTAACATCAAATTTCTTGATTTATTCACATTTATGATTATTATTTTACTTTTTCTAAAAGGAAGTTAAGTTTTATATAATCTTAACATCAAGCTAGTAACCATATCATCATCTCTATATCTATTGTACCTATGCGTATAGCTTGACGTTCTGATTTCCAGTTGTACAGATCGCTTATTAGTCTGGTGTTGGTGTTGATACAGTATTAGGCTCAGATTCAATCTCAAAGAATCATACGTTTAGTGTCTTTTCTCATAGATCTAAATTTAGATGGTGGTATTAATCTCATTTGTGAGGTTCAATCCATTAGATATGGATTTTAGGAGAGGGATTACTAATCTTATCTAGGTTAATTGAGCCCCAATTTTGATTTCATTATCATAATGCCTGACTATAGAAAGCAGGAATTGAATATCTCTAAAGAAGAATACTTCAAAGCAAGTCATTTCTGTACTGATCTACTTACCTTTTGGATTCAACAAGGGGTATGAGCTAGTTCAATGGATCTGAAATTTGACTAAGCTTGGTCGTTGCTTGATTTAGAGTTTCATGGAGAGGTTGTTGTGTTGTAGCAGAGAGAAGTAGCGTTAGACCAAATTGAAGTAGAAGAGGTTTATGCTTGAGCTTACAAGAGTGGAATCTCTTCCATGGGAAAGAACTATTGAAGTGGTGACTCGCAACCTTCATAGAAGATGAAGAGATAAGGGTTGTGCTGCATCAACAAGCATTAGGTCTCATATTGTTTGTCTGAGACTTGATTTCCTATTGTTTCTTTATTTAGATTTGATTTTGCTTTAGTTTTTTGTTGGACCGGATTTTAGTTGGGCCTAGTCATTGTAAATATTGTTGGTTCCTCTTATTTTAATAAATGGGCTCATGCCCACTTTTAGATTAAAAAAACATATCATCATCTCTCTTTCTTTTTTCTTTTTTTGTAACAAAGGAAAATAGCATTGAATTTCACTATTTTTTATATTTATCCTCTAAGAGCACAATTCAAACGGAACTATAGAACAAGCAATACTAGATAATCACATAACCATATGCATGCAGAAGCAACCTTAAAAGTTATAAATCAAATTGTATATCCCATTTTCAACTTGTGAGTAGTTGTTCTAAAAAGTTTACCAAATAAATTGTTATTCATCTAAAAAATAGTCATCTATTTTTATTAAAGGATTACCTTTTCTCTTGGCCTCAATCATAATATTCCTTATGCTTTCTGAGGTATCCTCTGTCTACTCTTCTTATGCATTGTGATAATAGTGTTGACTATATATTGTCATGAAATATCAATTGCTTAGGTTTCGTTCTATGGACAGGTAAGGGATCATCTTAATATATTTACTTATTTTATCAGTTTTTTGTAATAACACTGAGTCTGGCTTGTATTATTCAAAGTAATTAGTGAATCTACTTCAATCATTATCACTATGTCTAATTTATTTTTTACAAAGAATAATATTTTCTTATATTTTAATTTTCTATGCTTCCATTGAAATGAGATTCAATTTCTTATTAGACTGTAACGACCCGTTGCATCATTATACAAATAGTGTGCTAAAAATGGGCCTTTTGAAAATTTTATTCTCTTCTTGGAAACTATTCTATTGATAGCCAATTCAACATGGATAGTCAACACCCTTCACTATAGCGAAGAGGTCTCTCTAGCTAAGCATGCTATACCGAAAGACCTTCTCTATAGAGAATGCCCGACATAATTAAATTATTTTATTTTCTTGCTCTGCTTTGAGAGTCTTTATTCAATAGTTTTGTAGGAACTTATTCTAAATACCCTCTAGGGTTTATTTTGATGAAAAAGAGCTCAAGAAGAAGGAGAGGAAAGAACACCCATTGTAAGTCCACCCAAATCTTCCTTCGTCAAGCCACCAGTCCAGCAAATGGAAGTGGAACTTCATGGAAATCGGGGCAACAACTCGTCTTCGGGATAGGTTATGGTTTAGATATCTTTATAATTAGTTAGTGACATATTCTATATCAAAAGATCGAGTGTAATACCATAATTAGGCCTTTGGACATAGGAATGCAGGTGTTGACCTTAAAAATAACCTAAGTTGATCATTGTATATTGTTGATTGATATTATTTGTTGTTAATTTTTTGATTAAATTTAGGTTAGTAGTACTGAATAAGATACGTGGTAATCAACCAGGACTTCAACTACTAAAAGCAATTAAGAGTTAATAGGAATTGGTCTATGTGTATTGAATTCATTGGTAGTGTTGTAATGTAATGCTTTATGATAGTTATAGGAATGAAAAGGTTGGTCACTGAGCTTGATGCCTTAGTAGATGAGAACAAAGGTATCACAAACTAAGGTTGTCATAATGTGTTAAGGAAGGGAAGCAGTTTTAAGATATGGCTAAGATATAGGTTAATAATTATGCAAATTATAAAATAGTTAAGGAATTAATTATTGAGTTTTAAATGACATAGATAAAGGGTCATGCATAGGTTACAATTTACTTAGACTTAGACTTTGATTAGTTGCTGATATGTAATTTGAGTTTTATTGCATGTTGATTTGGTCTTCAAACAAAGTTGTTGGTTGTTTGATGAAAATAAGTGTAGCTAGTTAGATTTATCAGGCAAGTTGTTGAATTGATTAAATTATTTCTGTTATGGTTTATGAATTGGTAATTACTCTGTGATGTGATGATATTTTAATGAGGAAATTATGGCTCTGTATGCTTGATGTATAACATCGAGAGGAAATGGTAAGGGATGGCATAATGAGATATGCAATTGCAGTGAGTATATCACCACTATTTCAGATGATGAGTGGCTTGAGCCCGAAGCGAGCCTACAGGCGAGCGGTGATGTGAGATTAGGTACTACGCCTTTATGGAGTATGGACACATAGGGTCCCCTGCAAGTCATGACTAGATGGGAAAACATAAGACCTTTTAACATGTATATACAGAGTGAGGCTGATGATTGTTGAGAAGTATGTGATTGATCGCTGGTTGGAGCAGTGATTATACAACTGCAAGGCTAGGATGGACATGATTTCCATTTGACTTGCCTTTGATGTGTAAGTGTTTGATTTTTTGAATTATCTAGTTGTTTCTTGACCAAACATATGATGATTCTAGTGATAAATTGTATATGATTTATGATGGTGGAAAGTTGACCAGGTATGAATTTTATCTTATTTTGTACTATAGGTAGACTAGAATTAATCTTGTAATGACTTCCGGAGGATTTTTGCATGTGTAAATTTGAGGTTAGAACAAGGTCAGAGAGTACGCTAAGAAAACCATTATTGAAGTTATAGTTTCTGTGAATTGTTAACACAAGGAAGAAATAGAGAATGGTGGAGATTTTCTGTGTGATAGAAGGTAGTTATCTTAATTGTGTAGTTATTGTGTTTCATTTTGTGATGTTTACGTGGTACTAATCTAGGTCGGTCTATGATGGTATACTTATACTACTCGTGCTACTACTTTTGTTGGTGTAGATTGTTTCAGGTTGTTTGAAATGTGAAAAATTGGATGTTACTCATCATCAACTTCCATTTACTTCATTCTCAAGTGGGAATTGTGTCGGTCTTTTATGTTATTTTATTTTATTCATCTGTCTATACTATGTTAGAAGCTCTTGTGCCTATCTAGACTAGGTCCTTGGGAAGTGTTAGTTTGTTGTAAAGTTTTCTTATTTTCTTATTCTCATTTAATGAAGATGTTTTATTTAGTTACTTTCTTTTAATGGGGATAAGTGGTGAGGGTTCACCTATCTAATTATATTAGCATATGCTCTTGCTCAGTCCAGTAATTTGGGTCGTAACTATTGGAATCAGAGCCCAAGTTCATCAGTCTCACAAGTGCAAGAGCAATGTCAACTAGAGTCATGTGAATTGATGTGTTGACGTCCACATCAAATCCTTGGGAGGTTATGAGGCATCTAGGAAGTTCTCCTTTGTTTCTTTTTTCTTTCCATTACAGTGTATTGATCTTTCGAGTCGGGTTCAATTAGTATCTTGAAACGTTTGGAGTGTCTGGATGAAGTTTTATTTAGGAATCAGATGTGTCCAAATTGGTATCTCATGGTAACATCTATGGGCTGCCCTTGATTGTTCTACTATTATTTTGCAGAGATTACAACGTGTTGATCATGCCATGGATTTTTGTTAATTATGGTGTAACATAGTGGTGCTTGGGGGACAGATGGATAGTTGTTGATAACATACTTAAATCGGCCTTCACCATAGAGAACATCCCTTTTCTATAGAGATGCTTGCTATAGAAAAATAGGGTCTATTATAGCGAAGCCAGCTGGTCGCGAGGTCACTCCAGAAGGGGCTTTTCCTTAGTGAAGGCCGGATTGCTATAGCAAAGCCTGTTTGAATTCTGAGGTTCACTATAGTGAAGCGATGGTCCCTATAGTGAGGCTCATTAGAAAAGGGAAGTGAGCCAAATTTCATGCTTAGTGTTTGGATTAATCGATTTATTCATTTCATAATTCATTCAATCGTGCTAAACAAATTCAATTTCATAAACCAAAGGGCTATGATACAAGTCTAAATGTAGCCAACAACCAATATAAATATAAAATCTATAAGGGGGGGGGGAGACCAGGAGAAGATGGGAGGGACCCTAGTTATGTCTAACTAGTAGCCTCATCGCTGCTAGTGCCTGAGCTGCTAAATGCTCAGCTGTCACCCTCGTTATTGCTGAAGGGAAACTCTCGTGGATCCCTCTTTAAAACCCTCAGGGAAGGCCATTTGGGCGCTAGCATCCCCATAAAGGACTTCATCCCCTTCCATATCCTCACCAACAACTTGTCTTAGGAGCACATCATCATCATCTTCTTATTATTATTATTATTCTTTTTCTTCTTCTTCTTCTTCTTCTCTGCCTCTATATCAACTCGAAGATCCACATGGTCCTGGGTGAGGGACTCAAAGGATACTTGTAGGGATTTTGTACTAAAGGTGGTGCTGGAAGTGGTAGACTCCCTGAGAGGAATCGGTAGATCCCTCAGTAGTGCCCCCATGTCGGGTTGAATCCTCTTGAATGGGCCTGTAGGTTGCAGGTAGGTCAAAACATCCTCCTCGCGTAGAATCCCCTCATAGAAATACCCATATGATGTCGTCCTTATTTTCTTTCCCCTCCCAGCAGTACCCCTCACCTTTAGTGGGTCAAAAGGGGTGTTACAACGATGGTCTCGATCAAATGTCTCTCATAGGACCCTCACATGCTTGCATAGAAAGGTAATCAAGTGGGGGAAGGGAAGGTTGTCAAGGGACTTAGCCCCTCCACTCTTTCACCACTTAGGTCCCCACATTCATAGGCACCCCCATCCAATATGCAAGCCACAACTAGGGCTCGCTAGTAAGTAACATCACTCAAGTTGTTAGAAGGACGAATGCTCCTAGCAATAAGACTCAGCCACCTCTGAGCCTCAATGGTGAAGTAGGTGCTTTTGTTTCTGGTCCCCCCATGAATCCAAGTGACCTACCCCCATCTCTCGTCCTCTACTAGCATGTTTCCCAACCTCGACCCATTGCCCTCCACATCCCTAGAGTTGAACTCATCTATTGGGAGGTTGGGAAACTCTAACACCTCATTGATCACTGCATGCCTAATTTGAACCTGAACTCGCTGAACATACCATGTGTGATTTGGGCTACACTAGTTGATAGCAGGTAGATTCATGTAGAACTCTGGCATCATGGCCTCATTTCACTTGTCTGGATCCAACACCAGGTACCCCACTACATGGCATGGAACATCCCATAAAATGTTGGATCCTTCTCCTACACCCCATCCATGATGAATCCCCTCTTGTGAAGTAGTCCCTAACCATCTGATCATAGTAGCATCAACGACATCGGGTCAATGAGAACCTTTTATAGGGAATGGCAATGCTAGTTCTGGTCATTCTTTAATATCTGTGAAATATAATTATTCATTAGCCTTTTGTTCCAAGAAACTCTAAAAAGATTGCAAGGATAGTGGCGGGGACAAGGAAGAGTTTCTGAAAGACTAAGTTGGGAAGTTGTTTAAGCTATTGCCCATCACTATAGTGAAGATCCTCTCTATCACAAGGATCTCTATAGCGAAAGGCTTTTGCTATTGGGAAGCCCGCTATGGAAAAGACTCCTCAAGATAGAAAAGTCTACTATGGCAAAGACCTTCTCTATAGAGAATACTATCTTTTTCACACACTTCGAGCCTTCCATGACGGATTTGGCAATTTTGGCTCGGATTTGCCAAATTTCCTATGGATCTAGTCCCAATCTAGAATGCAATTTTTTAATCAAGGTTCTTATAATGATTTATGGCCAAGATCAAGCCCTACAAGGCAACCAAATTTCAAAACAAAATTTTCCAGAGCTACCCTTCTTGTTGCATAATTTTCACCCTATTTTCAATTAGTTCGATGTATTCAAAGGCAAGAAACAATTTTGCTACGTATCCTAGGAGCATTCTACAATTTAATCTAGTTCTAGAGTAAAAACTTTTCAACTGAACCGCTATACCCAATAATCCCTATTTAACATGGTTTCAAGCATAAAAGCAAGAGATATACTATGGGCAAAATGAATAAAGTGTGAGGACTTGTAAATTACATTAGTAGACAAAGTGAATATGGAGAGTATTTGAGAGAATACTGAGTTTAAGGAGTTAAAAATGAGGAAATTAGGGGAAAACCATCTATTTTCCCCTCTTGAAGCTGAACTTTTCGTTAAGTGTCAGCTATAGTGAAGGAGTCTCGTTATAGCGATCCCCAGTGCATTAATGTCCTAATTTTTTGAGAGATTTGGTTCCTTTTCATTATGTGAATCATTCATTTCAATTATTGGTCATATGAACGTAATTTCAATCTTGAGATGACCCTTTTCAGGAAATTTGAAACTCGTTAGTACTTTCATCCTTTTTGTAAGAACCAATCATCTATATTCTGACATCCCTCTACATATTTCATTTGGGAATGAATGGTTGTTTCTTTGGTATCTGATGTAACAACTTGTCCCATCGTTATGAAAATAGTGTGTTAAAAACTGGGCCTTTTGAAAATTTTATTCCTTTCTTGGAAATTTATTCATTGACACCCAAGTTAACCAAATTGGTCAACATCCTTCTCTATAGTGAAGGGGCCTCTCCATAGCGAAGCCCAAGAGAGATACCTTCCCTATAGCGAAGGCCAGACAAAGCTGAATTGTGTTATTTTCTTCTGTGGCTTTAAGGATCTTTATTCTATTTTCGTTGGAACTTCTTCAAAGAGTCCTCTAGGGTTTATTTGAGGGAAAAGATCTCAAGAGGAAGGCAAGGGAAGAATGCCCCTTGTAAGTCCACCCAAAGCCATCCTCTGGATTTCTTCTTCAAGCCACCAGTCTATTAAACGGAAGCAGAACTTCATGGAAATCAGGGCAGCAACTCATCTTCGATATAGCTTATGATTAATTAATCTTGAAACTTGGTAGTGACATGTTCTACATCGAGGGGTCGAGGGGGATAACAAAATTAGGCCTACAAGCATGGGAATTTAGGTGTTAACCTTAAAAATAACCTAAGCCAATCACTGTACATTGTTGATAGATACTATTTATTGTTGATTTTGTGATTAAGTTTAGATTAGTAGTATTGAGTGAAATATTTAGGAATCATCTAGAACTTAAATGACTAAAAGCAAATAAGAGTTAATAGGAATTGGTCCATGTGCATTGAATTCAGTGGTAGTGTTGCAATGTAATGCTTTATGATAGTTAGAGGAAATGAGAAGGTTGGTCACTGAGCTTGATGCCTTGGTAGATGAGAACAAAGGTATCATAAACTAAGGTTGTCATAATGTGTTAAGAAAGGAACGGAAGCTGTCTTAAGATATGGCTAAGATATAGGTGGATAATTATGTAAATTATGAAATAGTTAAGGAATTTATTAGCATGAAATTAATTATTGAAATATAAATTAGAGAGATAAAGCGTAGTGAATAGGTTATGGTTTACTTTTAGTTAGACTATTCTTAGTTTCCAATATGTAATGTGAGTTGCATCCCATGTTGACTTGGTCTTCAGACATAGTTGTTGGTTGTTTGATGAAACGAAGTATTGATAGTTAGATTTATCATACAAGTTACTAAATTGATTAAATTAATCATTGATGTTATAGTTTAGGAACTGGTAACTACTCTGAGATGTGATGATGTTTTGAATGAGGACATTGTGGTTATGTATGTTTGGTATGTTACCTTGAAAGGAAATGGTAATGGATAGCATAATGAGATTTGTAGATGTACTGAGTATATCACCACTATTCAGATGATGAATAGCTTGAGTCTGATGTGAGCCTATTGACGAGCGAGTGTGTGGGCTCGGGTACCATACCGATATAGTGCATGGACACCTAGAGACCTTTGCATTTCATGACTAGATGGGAAAACTGTTGGGTTTTGGGTCTTTTTCCCTTCCTATGTAGATAAATAAAAGTCCAATTTGGACTAGCCCACTTTTCCCATAAGCCCAATATTATGGTGCATATGTAAGACTTTATTTTAGGTCTTAGTTTGAAGAATCACAAGAGTTGGATCAGCAGTCATATAGAGAAAAAAAGTGAGAGAGTGCAAATTTTTGCGTAAACCCTAGCAACCAATTTCAAATCGTGATTTTCGCTTCGTTTCTTGTCCGATTAAGCTAATTTTTAGACAGCTTGTTCCTTTCAACTAATCTTTGATTGATAAATGAGAGAGGGTAATTTAGAGTCCTGTAGTTGTATATTTTAGCACAAAAACAGTAGCTGCATTTGGTGACTTTATTCCTTTATTTTCTCTAGTTTTTGGTGTTATCTTGTAGTTGTGTTGCTCATTGTTTGGCACTTCGTTGGTGGGCATTTTGGAGAACACTTTGTAACTCTTGTTGATTTTAGTGAAGCTTTGGCCTTATGGTTTTTACTCTTCACACCGAAGAGGTTTTCCACGATAAACTTAGTGTCTCGTTTGTTGATTTATTTTGCTTGATTTGGTTGATTTGATTGCCACCCCAAATAGTGTTGTTCTTGCATTATTTTATTTTCTCTTGGTTCAAATAGAAAGGGAAAGTTTGGACTTGGGTTTTCTTTCGCTATTGCCATGTCGTGTACATTTATTTTGTGCTTGTCTTTCTCAATAAAGTGGTATCAGAGCATTGGTTGTTGTTGATTACCTATTTGAATGATGGAGTCAAATATGAGCAAGATGGTTTGTTTGAATGGTAGTAATTATCACACTTGTAAAGGCAAGATGAAAGATCTTCTATTTGTCAAGAAAATGCATCTACTTGTGTTTGCTTCTAACAAATTCGAATCTATGAATGATGAGGATTGGGAATTTGAGCACTTACAGGTTTGTGGCTATATTAGACAAAGGGTTAAAGATAATATTAGAAATCATATTGTGAATGAGACACATGAAAGAAGTTTGTGGGACAAGCTCGAGATCCTTTATGCTTCGAAGACTGGCAACAATATGTTGTTTATGTTGAAACAATTGATGAACATCATGTATAAAGAGGGCACTCCTATTTCTTATCATATTAATGATTTTCAGGGTGTTATTGACCAGCTGTTCGGAATGGGTGTAAAATTTGATGAAGAAATACAGGGACTATGGCTTCTTAATACTCTGCCAGACTCTTTTGAAACTCTTTGAGTTTCTTTGACTAATTCTTCTCCTAGTGGTGTTGTAACCATAGAATATGTTAAGAGTGGTGTCTTGAATGAAGAGATGAGAAGAAGATCTCAAGGCTCATCTTTTTTGATTTCACACTCCGATATTTTGGGTACTAAAGACAGGGGGAGAAGCGAGTTCAAAGGTCAGAATGACAGAGATAAAAGTAGAGGCAAGTCAAAGTCAAGATTCAAGAATGTTACATGTGACTATTGCCACAAGAGTGGGCATATCATGAAATATTATTTCAGGTACAAGAGAGATATGAAACAACATAAGAAAGAAGGCGACAATCATAATCGTGTTGCTTTTGTTGCTAATGATAATCTTCTTGTTTCTTGTGATGAAAAATATAGTTAATATTATTCGCGATGAGTCTAGCTGGTTTGTGGATTCTGGTGCTACTTCTCATGTCACACCTACGAAGGAATTATTTTCTTCTCACACTCTAGGTAATTTTGGAATGTTGAAAATGGGAAATAATCATGAGGTTGAAGTTTTTGGCATTGGGACAATTTGTTTGGAAAGTGATAATGGTTCCAAACTAGTTCTCAATAATGTCAAACATGCTCCAGATGTTCGCTTGAATTTGATTTCTGTTAAATACCTTGATGATGAGGGTTATGTTAATACCCTAGGTGCTGGCCAGTGGAAGCTTACTAGAGGTTCGAAGGTTATAGCCCGTGGTGACAAGTTGTCTAACTTGTATGTATTTCAGGGCTCCATTTCTAGAGGCTCAGTAAATTTGCTGGAGAATGATACTTCGTCAGAGTTATGGCATAGAAGACTGAGTCATATGAGAGAGAAGAGGATTGACAATTTCGCTAAGAAGAATTTAATTTCTGAGTGAAACAAGAAAAGTTGAACAAATGTGTTCATTGCTTAGTTGGTAAATAGAAAAGAGTTTCTTTTCAGAGTCATCCGCCTTCATGAAAGGTTGATTTGCTGGAGTAGGTACATTATGATTTATGTGGTCCTTTTAAGGTGAAGTCTCATGGTGGTACACTTTACTTTATGACTTTTATTGATGATCATTCTCGCAAACTCTGGGTATTCTCTTTGAAGTGGATCAGGTACTTGATCTTTTCAAGAATTTTTAGGCCTTGGTTGAGAAACAGACGGAGAAGAAATTGAAATGCATCCGTTCTGATAATGGTGGTGAGTTTATTGGTCCTTTTGATAAATATTGCAGAGAGTAGTGTATTCGACATCAAAAAACTCCTCCAAAGACTCCTCAGCTAAATGGTTTAGCAGAGAGGAAGAACAGAACTATTGTTGAAAGGGTTAGATGTATGCTTTCAAATGCTAAGCTTCTAGATTCCTTTTGGGCAGAAGCACTTAATACTGCTGCCTATGTTATCAACTTATCTCATACTATTTCTTTGAATGGTGATGTCCCTAATAGAGTTTGGTCTGGTAAGAATGTTTCTTATGATCATCTTAAAGTTTTTGGGTGTAAAGCCTTTGTGCATGTTCCTAAGGATGAGAGGTCAAAGTTGGATGTTAAAACTAGGCAATGTATCTTTGTTGGTTATGGTCAAAATGATATTGGCTATCATTTCTTTGATCCAGTTGAGAAGAAACTTGTTAGAAGTAGTGATGTTGTGTTCTCTGAAGATCAAACAATTGAAGATCTTGACAAAGCTGAGAAAGTTGATTCTCAGAGCAATAAGAGTCTAGTTGATGTTAATCTAGTTCCTTTGACTATTGCACTTGATGAAAATCTTCAAAATAATGAAAATCAAGTGGACATTGAAGATGGTGATCATATTCAGAATGACCAGTATGTCGTTGATGCTCCGGTGCAAGACAATGTGGTTAGTCAGCAACCACCTACTATTGATGCTCCAGAGAGTTCTCTCAGAAGATCTACTAGAGAGAAAATACCTTCTTCTCGTTATTCTCCCAATGAGTTTGTAGTGCAGACTGACGCTGGAGAACTTGAGAGTCTTGATGAGGCCATGGAAAGTGAAGAAAAAGAAAGGTGGTTTGATGCTATGGAGGATGAAATGAAGTCTCTACATGATAACCATACGTTTGATTTGGTTATGTTACCTAAATATCTAAAAGCTTTAAAAAATAGGTGGGTTTTTAGGGTGAAACATGAAGATGATAACCAAGTTCCATGGTACAAGGCTAGATTAGTTATGAAGGGTTTTAACCAGAAGAAGGGAATTAATTTTGATGAGATATTCTCTCCAGTTGTGAAGATTTCATCCATTCGTGTGGTTCTAGGCTTGGCTGCAAGTTTGAACTTGGAGGTTAAACAGATGGATGTTAAAACTGCATTTCTCCATGGTGACTTAGATGAAGAAATTTATATGGAGCAGCCATAAGGCTTTGAAGTCAAGGGAAAAGAGAATTATGTTCGTAAGTTGAAGAAGATCTTGTATGGTCTAAAACAAGCTCCAAGGCAATGGTATAGGAAATTTGGTTCTTTTATGAGTCAGTAGAGCTTTAAGAAAACTTCTTCAGACCATTGTGTTTTTGTGCAAAACTTTTGTGGTAATGAATTTATTATCGTTTTGCTTTATGTTGATTAAGGCTGGCAAGGGGACGGGGACGGGGATGCCGGGCCGGGACATAGGGGGACGGGTCGAGGTTTGACCGGGATTCAATCAGATCCGGGATGAATCGGGCCGGGATTCGCGGGACAAATCTAAGTCCCATCTCATCCCACTAGATTAACTGGATGGGACAGTGTTTTAGGGGACGGGACACGGGATTTTTATTTTTTTTGTATTTATTTAATTGTTTTGAAGTTATATTTTTTTTGAATGACATTTTTAATTTTTATTGTTTTGAATATTATTTTTTAGCTAAGTTAAAATTCTTAAGTTTTGAAAAATTCAAAATTTCATCTTTTAACTTTCAAAATTTCATCTTTTAACTTTCAAAATTCAAATTTCAAATTTCAAAATTTGAAGTAAGTTTTGATAAGTATAGTAAAGTATTAAATTTAAATGCAACACAATAGTTATATAAAAAAGACTTGAATAAAGCCTTTAAATATATTCAAATAAAATTCAATTGCAACTTACAACTTACAAGTTACAATTTACAAATTAAATATTAGAGGAGTAACTAATTTACGCAGCCACCTTCTAGGAAGGGTTCTGTTTCAAAAAGTTCTCATATGTAAATCTAATATTTGTAACAAATATTAGATGAGTAACTAATCTACGCAGCCACCTTCTAGGAAGGGTTCTGTTTCAATTAGTTCTCGTATGTAAATCTAATATATGTATTGTCCAATAAAACTTTTTTCTAACTCTTGTATCAAATCGACGGTAACATCCTCCGGTGTTGGAAATGATGCTTGAAACTCTTGTGCATCTAGTTCATCGTCACTACTACATCCAAATATTGAATTAAAATAAGAGTCTTGTTTGGCGCTTAACTTTGGCAAATTATAATTTCTTCTCTCGGCGTTGATCCAGTCTCTAAATAAAACTGATGACTCCAAGCTTTCTTCAGCCAATGAATGTCTGTGATCTCCAATTTGAAACCTTGCCGCACTAAAAGCAGCCTCTGAAGCAACTGATGAAGCTTGAATAGCTAGAACATCACGAACCATTTTGCTAAGAGTTGGAAATGCACTACCACGTTTCCTCCACCAATCTAATACTTTTACGTTGCCCTGCTCGTCGGTAACTGTTTCCAAACACTGATTAAGATATTCTTCAAAATCATCACGGTTAGTAGAATTAAGACCAAGAAAACCAAGCATATAATTATCAATATAATCATTGTTGATAGCATTAGAAGTTTGAGCAACAACTCCTTCATTAATTTCCATAGTTTTATATTTTTCATATAAAATTTTGGCTTGCACTTTTATGCTAGACTTACAAAATTCACAACTTGGAACTTCTTCCGGTAAAATTTCTAAAGTATCATAAAAAGTTTGAACAAGTCCTTGTACACCTCGTAATTTATATTGAGGGTTAAGTAAAGTCGCAGTTAAAAAAATTTGAGGAATAGGAAAAAAATATTTTTAAAATTTTTCAATCATAGCTTCAATTGACGGTCTAAATTTTTCAATTTTTTTGTATGTTTGAAATTGAATTGAAATAGCACAAATATTTACTAAGACTGATGAAATAGTTGGATAATAAATTCCAGAAAACATGATTGTAGCATTATAAAAAAAATTTAGAAAATCCAATAGTTCTTTGGTTTCTATCCAATCTTCATCACAAATTCTTTCTAGTGGGTCAGAATTATGGGTATTAAAAACCATTTGTATGGGTCGTTGATATTCATAAGCAACTGAAAGCATTTCATAAAAAGAATTCCACCTAGTTTTAACATGTTTTGGAACTTTTCGTGGTGTAAGATTACATAGTACACAACTCTCGTTAAATTCCCTAATTCTAGCAGGTCTATGAGCATAAAAAATCCATAAAACAACATATTCTATTTTCATACAACCACAATCAAATAATGAAATACCATCTTGTACAATTAAATTTAATATATGTGCAGCACATCTAACATGGAAAGCGTTATTATCAATTGGACATAGTCTAGTTTTTAACATAGCAGCAGCGTTGGTGTTATTAGAGGCATTATCTAATGCGACACTCATCACTTTATCACAAAGCATATAAAAATCTAAAATACCTAAAACAGTTGAAGCTATATAAGCACCAGTTTTTTTCTCTACACATTCTTTATAACTTAAGATTCTTTTTTGCAAATTCCAGTTATGATCAATCCAATGTGCTGTGACAGTTAAATAATCACGTCCATTAACACTATGACCCATATCAGAAGTTATAGACACTATACAATCTAATATGCTAAATAAACAACGAAGATATTGACAATGTTTACCTTGAAATTCTAAAAAATCAGATTTAACTGTATTTCTTGAAACACCTTTAAAAGACGGATTATAAGTTTGTTGAATATATTCAATAAAACCGGGATGTGAAGGAAAACCAAAAGGTAAACCACAAACAGAAACCATCTTAGCTAAATTTTCGCGATCTCTTTCTTTATTATATTTACGTTGTGTAATTGGACCACCGGGGTTAGAAGGATCCAATGTTCCTTGAACCATGTTAGAACACTCTACCGATTGAGGAACACTAGAATTAATATCATCATCATCAATTTGAATTCCCTTTTTTTTATCGGCTAGAGCTTTGGCTGCATTATATTCAATCGGTCTACAAGATAGCAAATGTCTATTTAAACCCCCCGTACCACCTTGACCTCCACCGACTCTATGTATAAATGCTTGTTTACACTTATTACAAATAGCAAGAGAGTTTACAGTATCTAAAGTCATAAATTGCCACACAACAGAAGTTTTAGGGCGTTGATACTTCACCTTTCCCCTTGTAGGAGGTACAAGGGGGGGGGGGTGGGGGAGTTGACTATCTTCCTCAGTTGGAGGTGTAGTTTGTGTTGGAGCTTCCGTCGCCGGACTGGTAGGTGTTTCATCTAATTCGTCTTCTTCCAAATCAACTTGTACTTCATCATCTAAATTTTCATCAACATTAGGATTATTAAAACGTCGTTCTAAAAATTCATGATCAATTTCAACATTTGTATCTATATTATAATGAGGAGTGAAAGAAGTATCATCAACAAAAGTAGAATCATTTGTATTAATTCTAACTCTAGGCATTGATTTAGAAGAAGAACCACCACATTTACTTTTATTTTTTTCCTTACTACTTTTTTTAGGAAAATTAAATAAATTGGAAACAACGGTTGCTATTTTTTCCTTACCGGTATTTTTTTTCAGAACTCATATTTAATAAAATGTAAAATGTAATATATAAATAATAATAACACAAAAACTAATTGCGAAAAAAATGTATAAATAAAGAAATGGAACGAATGTACCAAACGTCTGTGTTAATAGTAGACGGTTATAACCAATTCTTGAAGCTTGCTCCAACCAAATGTATTATCGTAAGTTGTAAGTTGTAGCTTCAATACTTGATAGCAACAATATAAAATATAAAATAATTGAATTATAAATATTATGATATTAATTGAAATATAAATATTATGATATAAATTTAGAATTGAGAATTGAGAATTAAGTGGAATCAAGAATCAAGATTCAAGAATGAGAGAATATAAAATATAGAATTGAGAGAGTAGATAATTTGTGAGAAATAAAAGAAGGATAAAGGGGTATTTATAATATAAAGAGTGGACTAAAGTGTATTTTATGTAACTTGAGGGTTAAAATAAAAGATTAAAGAGTAAGAATGGTAGGGGGGTGTTTGGGACTCCCAAAAATCAAATATATCCGTTGGGGGGGCCCACTAGCCGTTGCCCCAACGGTCCCCAACGGATAAATTGCAAAGTTTTTTAAAAAAAACGGTTGGCCCACTTGACTGGCCGGTTCGACCGGGACAGGACTGGGACAGACCGGTCCGGGTCGACCGGGACCAAATATTGAACCGTCCTCCTACCCGTCCCCCTCTGCCCCTATCCCCTATCCCGCTTCGCCACGTGGGACCGGGACCGGCGAGACGGGTCTCGAGCCGGTACTGGGCCGGGGCGGGCTGTTCCGGTCCCCTTGCCAGGCCTAATGTTGATGACATGTTTGTTGTTTGTCATAATACTCGCAGGATTCAGAAGTTGAAGCAAGAGTTGAATAAGTCTCTTGCTATGAAAAACTTAGGACCAGCAAGGCAGATTCTTGACATGCAGATTGTCTGTGATAGAGAGGCCAAGAAGTTGTGGTTGTCACAGGAGAAGTACATTCAGAAAGTACTGCATAGATTCAACATGGACAAACCTAAGGTTGTTAGTACACCTTTAGCTATGCACTTCAAATTGAGTACAAAACATTGTCCTTCCAGTGATGGTGAGAAGGAAGATATGAAGAAAGTTCCTTACGATGTAGTTGTTGGTAGTTTGATGTATGCAGTGGTGTGTACAAGACCAGATATTACTCATGTTGTTGGTATTGTTATCTGTTTTCTTTCTAATCTGGGAAGAGAGCATTGGAATGCTGTAAAGTGGATTATGAGATATCTTTGTGACACTTCTAGTCTAAGTTTGTGTTTTGGTTCAGGGAATACTATTCTTTTTTGTTACACTGATCATTCAGATATGGTCGGTGATGTTGATACTCGTAAGTCTACTTTAGGCTACTTGATTACTTTTGCAGAGGGACTTGTGTCTTGGCAATCTAGGTTGTAAAAATATGTTGCTTTATCTACTACAGAGGCCGAGCTTATTGCTGCTATTGAAGATTGCAAAGAGTTGATCTAGATGAATATATTTTTGGGGGAACTTGGTTGTGCTCAAGAGAGGTATGTGCTTTATTGTGACAGTCAAAGTACTATTCATCTTGGCGAAAATTCTACATTTCATGGTCGGTCTAAACACATTGATGTGAGGTATCACTGGATTCGAGCTGTGTTGGATTCTAAGTTGCTTGAACTTGAAAAGATCCATACCAATGATAATGGTTCTGACATGATGAAAAAAGTTTTGCCAAGAGGGAAATTTGAAGAATGTTGCATGATCGCCGGGATGGCGGTCTCCTACACATAGTCGGTAGGGGGAGAATTATTGGATTTTGGGTCTTTTTTCCTTCCTATGTAGACAAATAAATGTTCAATTTGGACTAGCCCACTTTGGCCATAAGCCCAATATTATGGTGCATATGTAAGACTTTATTTTAGGTCTTATTTTGAATAATCACAACAGTTGGATCATCAGCCATATAGAGAGAAAAGTGAGAGAGTGCAAATTTTTGCACAAACCCTAGCAACCAATTTCAAATCACGATTTCTGCTTCATTTCTTGTCTTATTAAGCTGATTTTTGGATATCTTGTTCCTTTCAACTTAATATTTGATTGAGAACTGAGAGAGGGTGATTTGGAGTCCTGTAGCTCCAGATTTTATCTTGTGAATAGTAGCTGTGTTTGGTTATTTTACTCCTTTTGTTTCTCTAGTTTTTGGTGCTATCTTGTAGTTGTGTTGCTCATTGTTTGGCACTTTGTTGGTGGCCATTTTGGAGAACACTTTTTGTAACTCTTGTTGATTTTAGTGGAGCTTTGACCTTGTGGTTTTTACTCTTCACACCAAAGAGGTTTTCCACATTAAACTTGGTGTCTCGTGTGTTGATTTAATTTGGTTGATTTAATTGCTGCCCCAAGCAGTGTTGTTCTTGCATTATTTTTTCTTCTTGGTTCAAATAGAAAGGGAAAGTTTTGACTTGGGTTTTCTTCCGCTATTGCCCTGTCGTGCATGTTTATTTTGTGCTTGCCTTTCCCAACACAAACATAAGACCCTTTAGCATATATGTACAAATGAGAGTGAGTCTGATTATTGTCGAGACGTTGGTGATTGATCTTAGGCTAGATTAGTGATTATGCAACTGCAAGGCCAAGACAGAAATGATTTCCAATTGACTTGCCTGTATTGTGTTTAAATGTTTCATGTCTTGAATTATCTTTTTGTTTTACCAGAAGTATGATAATTATAGTGATAAATTGTATATGATTTGTAATGTTGATAGGTTGACCAAGTATGACTTCTGTTTTACTATGTACTATGGGTATACTAGACTTAATCTTGTAACGACTTCCGAATTATTTTTGCATATGTAAGTTTTAGGTTAGAACAAGGTCACAGAGTATGCTAAGGAAACCATTATTAAATTTATTGTTTTCTTTGAATTGCTAAAATAAGGAAGTTATAGGGAATGTGGGGAGATGTTTTGTGTGATAGAAGGTGGTCATCTTAATTGTGTAGTTATTTGGTTTGATTTTGTGATGTTTTACATGGTACTAATATAGGTCGGCCTAGGATTTCTTAATATGTGTGGTGTACTGATACTACTCTTATTATACCCTTTTTGGTGTAGGTTGTTTCAAGTTATTTGAAGCATCAGAAATTGGAGGTTACTCATTATTATCTTCCATCTACTTCATCCTCAAGTGGAAGTTGTGTCAGTATTTTATGTCATTAATTTTATTCTTATGTCTGTACTCTATTAGAAGCTCTTGTACCTGTCTAAACTAGATCATTGGGAAGTGTCAGTTGGTTGTAAAATTTTCATATTTTGTTTATTCATGTTTAATGAATAAGTTTTATTTAATTACTTTATTTTAATGGAGATAAGTGAAAAGGGTTCAACTATCTAGTTAGATTAGAGTAAGTGACCATACGATCCCATAATTTAGATCGTGACATAGACCATAATGAAAACCTTAAATGAAATTGGAACATAAACTTAAACAAAAGATAAATGTTGCAAATAAACTTAAGGCAACAACAAAACAAAACATCAATTAAGGTTGATTAAAACCTTAAGCCTAAACTCCAAGTTAAGCTCCTCCTAATCATTCTAACCCCAGTCTTGTTTCCATCATACATGTCCTTTATCACCCTAATATAAACCATCAGGACAACTTTATATTCCAAACACCTCTAGAGGACATCTCCCAGGACTTTTTCATAGGCCTTTTCAATCCAGTCACCGGGTGGATGGATTAAGTAGTCGATCACCCCGGCATGAATCTAAATTGATTCTTTAAACTGAACACCCTTTTCCTTACCCTTATATTCAATACTCTCTCCCAGACCTCCATAGTGTGGTTTAACAATTTGATACCCCTATAATTGTTACAGTTTTGGATATCACCCTTTTTCTTGTACAATGGAACCATAGTACTCCAACTCCATTCGTCGAGCATCTTTGTCATCTTAAAAATAACATTAAAGAACTCACTCAAAAAGTCCATACCTACCTTGTCTGTGCTTTTCCAAAAATCTATAGGATTCTCATCGGGTCCAGTCACTCTTCTCCTGCTCATCCTACAAATAGAATGTATAATCTTCTCAACCCTAAAACACCTACATTTATGAAAGTCCCACGGTCTTTCATAGTTTGCCAATTCACCCAACACAATGTCTATGCCCCATTCTTCATTTAAGAGTTTATGGAAGTATTCTTGCCACCTTTGCTTAATGGAGGTCTCTTCTACCACCACCTTGACTTCTTCATCCTTGATGAACTTCACTAGATCCAAGTCATGAGCCTTTCTCTCTCTTATTTTTGCAAGCCTATACAATCGTTGAGCTGAGACGACTCTCCACAAATGGAGTAATGAGTGACTACCTAGCCATCTGGGATATGATCAAGTTTCATGGTTTCGAAAGGCTCACGAGTGTCCAATCTCCTTTTGTCCTAGCATGGGTACGGGAGTTCTATGCGGATTATAAAGAAGCCTTGCCCAAGAAGAGAAAGAGCACAATCTGGAAACCATTTGATGAGGTCAAAGTTTTTGGCAAAATGGTATCATGTCATAAAGGCAAGATAAATCAGATATTGGGAACAAAAGGTCACAGTAATGGTTATTACAAGCTCCGGATAAAGCAAGGCCTAGAGGTACTAAAGAGGTGGCTGGCCCCTCTCATCTCTGATATTTCCCCACCATGGATGGTTGAGGGAGCAAGGATAGAAAATAAAGATATGAACGTCACTTCTAGATATTTGTTTGAGTTCATTAGTAGCACTATCATGCAATCCCAAAATGAGTCCATTCTATGGCTTTCTAAGGCCGTATTAGTTGGATGTATCATGGATCAGACAGAGATCAATGTTGGTGGGCTCATTGTTGAGGAGATGTTGATGAGGCCTCGTCAGGAGTAGACTACCCTCCCATTCCATGTCATGATCACACAATTGTGTGTGGAAGCGGGAGTTCCTTTTCAGGAGAGGATTGATGTGAGGATCCCCCGCCTCCTCCAATGACATTTAGAGGATAGAGGTGGATGATTTGAGAGATGACGTGACTCGGGAGGAAGCCGCCACCACAGACACCACTCCTTTTGTTGACCCATCTAGCCTTAAGGCTGATACTACTCAGCCTACTCTGTTTGTGGAGCCATCAGGTACATCTCAGCCCTCTTCTGTTCCATCCACTTCCACAACTACTGCACCTTCCTCTACTCCTATTTCCTGGGCCTCATTGACCCATGCCATGATATACCAAATGGGCAGTCTTGCCCGATTTGTGGATGTAAGGGTGGTGAGGGTGTAGAGGGAGATGTCCAATTTGATTGATCGGGCTATTGAGGCTGCTTTGGGTCCTCTGGGAGGCAGGATGACTCAGTACGAGGCCACTCTATGGTCACATGGTGAGAGGATAGATAATCTCACGACTTGAATGTAGGCTAGAGAGGAGATTAATGGTAGTTCAGATGAGTTGACGTCTATGTGGGCTGAGATTGCTACTCTCAGGTTTATGCGGATCAGCTAAAGTCCACGGAAATTTCTATGCTATGGGATGAGGTTTCCTTGCCGATGTGCCCGAGTATGTGCCTATCTCTGTGCCGAGTGTTGAGGTTCCTACTAGTGTGGCTATGCAGCCTAGTGTGGCTGGTGATATTGGTTATACTGCTATTGATGATATGAGAAATGAGGATGGGGCTGATGATGATTTGGCTGAGGAGACGGAAGAGGAGGAGATACAGAGAGAGAAGGATGAATAGCGGATAGCTATGATGCTGACGGAGCTGTAGGATATTAAGGAGACCATGGTTCATTCTACGATGGAGAGATCTCGTGTGGAGACCTCTGTAGTTGGCACTAGTGGGGTGTCTTAGGACCCCATTATTCTTCATTCAGATGTGCCGGACACTGATGCCCTAGTTGAGACTACTATGCTGCCTCTTACTCCTACTTTGGTGGGTACTGATGCCTAGAATGACACTGTCCCCTCTGAGACTCCAGATTTGAGCACTCCACAGGCATAGCTTGTCAGGGGGAATTTTATATCTCTCCTTCCTTACTTATACTATTTTATTCCATATTGAGGACACTGCTATTTTTATTTTGTTGGGGTGAGAACACTTGTACCAATATTCCCCATTTGATTGTATTTTATTATTTTTAGTTTTAGACATTTGTAGTATGTTGGTATTTTGATTTTTATTATGATAGTTGTGGTTTAGCTTATTTTGTCTCTTCGTATTTATTTTTCCCATGAGTTTGGAAATCTTTTAAATGCTTGAATTTTCATTGATAATGTTCGAGGATCGATTGTGTTCAATATCGATATCTTGGATAGTACTTATGATGATAAATATGTTTAGTGTTGGTATTGCAAGAAAAAAACCGATGTGGCTATACTTTTGAATGATCTTATTGATTCTTTTCTTGACTTGCTGCATTTTTATGTGAGCCTTGTAATAAATATCACACGTAAGCTTTTGATCTTGTAGACCTATGCTAAATTATTGTTATTTGAAGTGCCTTGTGTGGTGAGGTTTTACTTAAAATCATGATTGTTAAATCCTAGAATTTGCCTGGTTAGTCCAATTGACTAGCTTTGGTGAATGTAAGAAATTATCTTGGGCACAAATTTTGAGAGGAAACCCAAATGTTCATACCTTTTGTGACTACCTTGTGAGGGAGTGAAACCATCTTGGCACCAATTGAGCTTAAACCATTTGTTGGCAACCTTGTTGAAATATCTTGAGCTAAATTGTCCCTAACTTCTCACCCATAAATCATTTTCGAAGCATTGGTTTGTTTGAATAGCAACTTAGGCCATAATCCTAAGTTGGGATTGTGGAAAGGAAGGAGAAAGGATAGCCAAGTGGACGAAAAAGAAAGAAAAAGGGAGACTCAACTTTGAAGTGTATTACCAAAAGAAGGAACCTCTCCCTATAAAAAAGAGAGAGAAAGGAATGATGAGTAGAAATTTGAAAATTGATATGAAAAAGAAATATGTGATGAAATAAAAGGGGTGTCCAATAAAGTAATTGACATGTTTAAGTTTAAGTTTCCAAGTAAAAGAATGGAAAGAAATTGAGAAGAGGTGAAGATGATTACAACAACGCTTGTCCAATAAAGTAATTGACATGTTTAAGTTTAAGTTTCCAAGTAAAAGAATGGAAAGAAATTGAGAAGAGGTGAAGATGATTACAACAACGCTTGGAAAAAAAGTCAAATTGACCATACCTTTACCCTTAACCCCATTACAAGCCTAAAAGACCCTTGAGATCTTGTATGAATTAAGTTGTGTGATGATCGTACAATATGGGTAAACCTATGGGATAAAGCTTGCAAGTATTTCTCTTTCGGAGAATGAGAGTTGTATTGATTCCGAACTTCGTTATTGATTTATTTTGTGAGAGAATGGAATCGTTCTTGATGTGAGGGCATTTGAATGCATTTTTTGAATCATGGTTTTGCAATAGAGAAGAAGCAATAGTGAGCTTGAGCTTGAATTGATACCGGCTAATCATCATTTGAGGCTTTTTGATTATGATTGAGTGTTGCATTTGCTTGAGATTAGTCTTGTAGTGGCACTTGCATATTAGCTCTCATTGAGAACTGTTGTAGACATCCTTGTTGAACTAATTGTGTTCTTGATTTACTTGAGGACAAGCAAAAGTTTAAGTTGGGAGTGTTGATGAGTGATAGATTTACACTCATTTGAGGCCTATTTAGTTCAAAAATTAGCGTCCTCAATTCCTAATTATGTCCTATTCTGATGATATTTTGATGATTTGCAGCTATGAAGTCTAAGGGACAATGCAAGGATGAATACTTGAAAGAATAGCCAAAAATAGGGGAAAAGTGTAAACTCCACACTGGTGGTCGCCTAATCAAAAGGGTGGATCCCCCATATGGCCTGACCTCACCTAATGTGACAGTGCTCACAATTGAAGATGTTCAAGACAGGTCGGTTAACTAACAAGCTAAACGGCAACTCGCTAAAGTTGAAGAGCGAACTAAATGACCATCGCCGAAGGTGACAAAAGTTGGATGAAATATGAAGGCTTAAAATGAGATCAAAGTTGGTAATTGGTGATCTTCCGAATGTGAAAGGCAGACTCAATCGAGTTCTCCAACATAGGTTTAAACACCTGAAGCCTAAAGCAAAAGAAAGGTGAGCTAAGAAACAGACGGTGATTCGCCAAGTCTACTTGGTGAGCCCGACTTATGTCACTGAATTGGTCACGCAGTGAATTTTGGGGCAAATTTTAGGAAACTATAAATCGCCCAAAGGAGAGAAAATGTATGAGATTCTATAATAGAATTTCTATTCCTAACTTTGTATGAGTTTTTAGAGAAAATACTTTTGAACTCTTAGAGAAATATTCCTCATTTTGGGGTTTTAAATTCCACTCTTGAAGTTGACAATTTGAAGTTGAAATCGAAGTGGGTGTTGATTATAATTGCTTAATTTCACCACATCCATGGCTGCTCTCATGATAGGTATAATTTCCTTACTTTTTGTGATGTGTGGCTAAAACCTTAATTCTACAGATGTAATTATGGGGTTGGGTGTTGATTTAATGTAGTGGGTATTGTATTTTTCTCTATTGCATTGTTGTTTATTCATGGTTTTAGGCTAATTAGCATGGGTTGAACTCATCGGTTAATGTTTCAAACTTAATCCTTTTTTAGATCTTCAATTGATGCACGAAAGAGATCAACTGGAGTGGGTAATTAGTCTAATGCATGCAATTTAGTTTTGATATCTATGATGTGCTTGAGAGAGAAATTATGGGTCGGATCTATTTTCTCACATCTGCTTGAAAGAGAGATTCCATAAGGTAATGGGTTGATTTTTAGTTCACATAGATAAGACCGAAAGAAGATTCTATGAATTGGTACTATGAGATCGAAAATTATTAGTGTCATTAAAGATGACCCAGCCTATCCATGATTATTTGGCACTATTGAGCAACACGATTACCCCTACGTGACATCAATTCCAATCCCCGCACCCCTAGACTATTTTCTAATTGTTTGAATCCCTGAAATTTTAGTTTAATTTTGACTCTTGATAACAAAACCCTTTTTTTGTAAATTTGGTGGAATCATCCACTCTTCTCTTAATTGCTGCAAATGAATTGATTTACAATCTCAATTTCCTAATTGAAATCTCTGCACTATATCACTCTCTGTGGGATTCGACCCCGACTCTTAGTTGGGTATTTTTATTGATGACAACCGCTTATTCTCTTAATGGTTTCAAGGATAATTTGAGCGTTATCAGTAGGTAAGCCAACCCGTAACTTGGAATAACTAGTAGCATGCATACAGGATAAAACTAACATTCAACAGGAAATACAGAAATAATATAAAGGAACAATGGAAGATAAGAGAGGACAAACATGATATAAATAAAAGAACTAACCCAAAGCCCGGTAGTCATATGTAGAGAGCTGCTACAAAAGAGTACAAGTCCCAAAAGTGGACCAAAAATATACAGACTTGTCTTAAAATAGAAAAGACTAGTCAAGCTATACAGAAAGAGACTGGTATGATCCAGAACGCCATAGTGCTCACCCTTGTCTTTGATACCTCCTAAAATCAGTGTTGATAACTGGTGTTCGGACCTGCATCACGAAACAGATGCAGAGTGTAGTATGAGTACCAAAAAAATAGGTACTCAGTAGGCATGATAAGCCGAGTGAGCTTGAAAAGTAAAGACAGTATGAAAAGTGAGAATAAATAACACTACAAAGGTCAAATAAATGGAAATTTAACAAGAACGTACACGAGCCTAGGAATGAATGGAGAAGAAAACAAGTAACTAACCATAACCAAACTGGACCCCATCAGCCCAAAAGGTACACTCATGCGCAAGTTTAAATAAATAACCCGAACGGACCCCATAAGCTCGATAGGTACACAGAAGAACTATAGCTACAGAGTATGAAAATTAGTGAGTTCAGAATAGAAATGTGCATAGCACTGACCTTGAACCGCATATAGGACACCCAAAGTAACCAATAGAACCATGCCGCTAGGTATCAACTATACAGAGGATAAGGGCTCGAAACTTGGAATGCAACTGAAAAACCAACTGTCCAGACCTTGAATTTGCATTTATAAATAGGGCAACATGACAAAACCTTGAATCTATGACTATAAATAGGGAAGCATGGGTAGACCTTGAATCTATGACCAAATGAGCTATCGATGAAGAATACCATGCCATCACCACCAAAGGGCCACCATGGAATGATTTCCACCTCAAGATGCCAATGAACCACTCCAAGCCCAAACCAGATCCAACTCACGTCATGGAACGAAGCCTGAAATCACAACGGAGAATCATTGGGGCCGTACAAGAAGGGAATTGTGGATGAAAAGTCATCAGAGCTGAGTTACCACCTAACTAAGGGTTATACTATTAGATCCAGGTTTTCTAAATCAATCTACAGGTTGCTAAGCTGTCCAAATCAACATCAGAGCAATTCAAAGACCTATCGACTCTAAAACATAAGTGTAAGGCAATCACTCACCTACACCTAGGCTAAGGCCCATAAAAAGCTTCCAATTAATAATAAAGAAGCATAAAAAAAAACCACAAGCCAAGGATGATTACAGAAAAGAAATCAAACATGCTAGTAGCCTCAAAAACCTAAAAATACAACCTAAAACATAGTTTATTAGCAACTAACATGAATCAACTACTAAACCAACTTAAATTCCAACTAATCAACATGAATTCGCATTCTTGAGCACAATCTAAAGTTTGGGAAGCCAAAGCCTACCTCAACACAGACCATGCACTCTCTAAAATCACAATTCCAAAGCTTTACCCTTTCGAACGGCCTCCGAGTGCTCCTACACTATCAAAAATAGAATCAAAACATTGATAAATATGTTGACAACAAAAGCTGATGAGTGGGTGATTTTCACTCATTTAGAGTCCTTTTCTTATGATTTTGTGGCACTCAAGTAGAGAAATAGGCTAATTTTTCTTTGAATATGGTTGTTTCAGGTACATGATGGTTAAAAAGGAGTTTTGATGGAAAAGAATGGAAATTGGGGCAAAATAGAGCTGAAAACAGAGATATTAGAGCTGGCAGTGCAGTAGTCTCCGCGAACGTGAAGATCTGGGTACGAACGCAGAGCTTCGCCTGTTTATGAAGCACGAGCGCGGGAACACCTTCAAGAACATGGAGTATAACTTTTTAGAGTACCACGAACGCGGTGCTTTCTTCACGAACGTGGAGTGCAATTACGCTGATCTCCACGAATGTGGAACTACCTCCGTGATCGCAGAGAAGAAATGTGACTGGCGTCTGGGCAAATTTGGAATTTCACATTTTGACCCTAATTCACCATATACACTCATTCACAGCCATTTGGGCATGAGGACTAGGATTATTCACCAGAATATACTAAAAATAGAGAGAAGAACCTTGGGAATTGAGGCTTGGGCATAGCTTTGAGAGCAAGATTACTCAACAAACACCATTAAAGTGAAGATTGTGAGCTCGGGTTGTAACTATTTTTCATCTTTCTTCAACTCTTTGTTTTGTATTGTTGAATTTTAGGTGTTAATTGTTGATTAGTTATTTGGATATTGTGTTAGACGTAATCAATATTTGGATTTTTGATTTGTATCTTGTGCTTTTGCAATTAGTTGAATGCTTTATTATTTATGAAATGGGTTTTTGATTATCCAATTGATCTCATGCTTTAATTGCTTTTCCAAAGGAATTGATCCCTCCTAAGACTTGCCCATCTACTTTGATTGAGCTTATTAGAGTCAATTGAGGTTGGGACGGATTGATTGGTGCATAATTTGAGGTTTAATAACTCATTTGTTGAATTTTAGCTAGTAATAGTGAATCCTTGCATTGCCTTTAATCGGATTACTTGTGTTGCCACTTGATTGGGTTCGTGATAACTAGTTGAGAAATATTTGCCAATGTTAGATAGAATTAGGTAGATAATTTAGAGTCCGAGGCATATATGATTTTACCCATGATTAACTGAGATTGTATGAAGCTAGTTTGCAATGGATCGTATGGGTCAAAATCCCTTTGGTAATCTTGTTCCAAAAGGCTTTGTCTCTTGTTCTCCTCCATCCCCTATCCTAATTCGGTACTTGAAATCTTCTCATTTTATATTTGTACCTTCCATTTTGGATTCAAACTAGTAGCTAGTAATTCTTTGTTTCTTCAATCGCCTTGCACATTGTTCCTTGTGGGATCGACCCCAACTCCTCGTTGGGTTTATACTTGTTAGCGACCGCCCACGCCTTGAACCGTGATAGGTGTGGTTGAGCGTTATCAAAAGTACAATAATTAGAGATAGACCCAAAATTGAGTAAATAATGAGAATGTGGGACTCGTGCCAGGAATCATTAAATTAACCTCGTCAAAAGGTCCAAATGAACTTACTGAAATTGTGTCCTAAAAAGGGACACAATTCAAGCTCGGAAAGTAGCCAAACTAACACATGCAATAATCATTAGAGAGCAAGAAGAGGTCTAACGAGTAAGAAATTACCTCCAAAATGAAGCTACAATGCCTTCTCGAGGGTCCCCACACAATGCTTGAACAATTTCCAGCTAGAATCACCAATTCCCCCAAAACAGCAAGTTCCAAAGACTTAAAATTGATTCTCAAAATAATGAGAAAAAGACCCTAAAATGTTCTTTACTACCTATAGGTGCTACAAAAATAATAACTTATGTCGCTTAAGCGACACCAAAAAAGTGACCACTGGCTGCTAAAGTGGTTGGGCACGCAGGCTGCCATCGCTTAAGCGAGCCCCTAGCCGCTGAAGCGGCTGGACCGCTAAAGCAGACCCTTTTTCAGCTAAACAAAACCCTTTTCCGCTAAAGCTAAGGCTTCTTAAGAGTTACCATGGCCATAAAAGTGGATGCACCAATATGAGGCACCAGAAAATCTAGCCAAGTCCCGATGGACTCCACTCGGGTGCTTGAGATTGGTTCAAAACCCTGTGCACACAAATGAGATATGCTACCCCACCAAATTTAACATTTCAAGCTCAATAGAGATGTCAAAACTTTTAATCAAGGTCGTATAGACAAAAAGTAGGTTCTGCACCCAAACTCTATTTTAAGCCAAATTCCATCAAGGTGCTTAGAATGAGCTCGGAAGACTCAAGATCCACACCAATGGTACATCTAGACCAAATTAAATGTTCCGGAGCTGAAGAAACCAATAGAATTTCATTCTGAGGCCGTCTTCCTTAACTTTAGAGTAAAGTTAACTGTTCAAGTTTAAAAGATCCAAAACACATAAGATCGCTCAGAATCGAAATGATTGACCAGGTGACCAAAATGTTAGTCCCAGCAAGTCATAAATGACTTGGGGTTTCTATAAGAACGCTCTAAACAATGAAAAGAAGGCAACAATACAGAAATGATTGACCAGGTGACCAAAATGTTAGTCCCAGCAAGTCATAAATGACTTGGGGTTTGTATAAGAACGCTATAAATAATGAAAAGAAGGCAACAATACAGAAATGACCTGGAGGGTCATTACAACAAGGACCAAATTAAATAGAAACTTACATTCTCTTACATAACTACTACTGTAAGATTTGGTATACTTTTGGCACTCACAAGGTGGCTTAAAAGTAGGTTCTCATTGTTAAGAAAAAGGTTTCTAAGTTAGTTCTTATGTATTCTACCAAGGGAAACAATGACATCTTCTTCACTTTCTCTTTCCTCCTTACTATTCTTCTTTTCTACTCCTTGAATATCACGCCCCAAGCCTAGACCCTGGGTGGGATTGACACTCGATATCATAGCTTGTCTGATCGTACTCATAATATGGCATGAAACATGAGCATAAATCTATGCATAATTGGAAAAATAATTTTAAAACATTTAAAAAGCAAGTCTCATAAAAGAAATATGTTTCATAAAGTGACACAAAGATTAACACTGAAATATATAACTGATTAACTACTATGAAGCCTATAACATGACTGAGTAATGTCTACTATGACAAGGCCTCTGACATACCTTAAGAAATTTCATAAATACTAAAATTATTGGCTAAAACGATGGGAATAGAGAGAGGCTTACCAAAAGTAGAGAATACACAACCTAGTCTCAGAAAATTTCCATGATTCTTAGTATGGCTACTACCATGATAGTACAATTTGTACCATTATTTATGGTTACAGAGGATTAATAAGCCAATCATATGATTTATGGTTCATAGCACGAATCATAGCTTAACATTACAAGTTGTACTATGAGACCGTAAGTCTCGGGTAAGTAACCATTCTATCCCTTAACTCGTAACAACACTATAGTACTCATGTAAGCATACCATGAGTCGTGGACAAAGCCTTAGGTCAAGCATGTACAAATATTAATTTCTTCAATTCTACCTGACTCGGTAACCCGTCTTCTTCCCCTCTTTACCCAATACCCCTAATTCGATTACCCACTTACACTCCCTCCATGAAAATAACCTTCAAACTATGATTCCCTCACTACCATTACTCACTCTCCCATTCTCGCATAACCCCCATATTCCCTCCCACTTAAATGCACCCAAATCCTGACCCATGTGGCCCATTCACATTCAAAAACATCACTCAAGAATCTATCTGGTTGAGGTTATTTCCTTTTTCCTTGACGAGTGATGCTACTATGTGGTTGGGGGAATTGCCCAAAGACTCAATTACTTCTTGGGATGATCTAATTGAAGCATTACTTCAAAGGTTCTTTTCCCATCCAAGATGCTGAAGCTTTGAGATGATATCCAAAACTACCGCCATATAGATAGAGAACCACTCCACAAAACCTGGTTACATTTTTAGAAGAGGCTATTGCAATGTCCTTCTCATGAGTTTCCAGACAAAGTCCTTTTGCGAATTTTTTATCGAAGTCCTTGACATGGTTAATAAAAGGGCTGCTAACCAACTTATTCACATGTGGATTATGAGACAACCTTTTCTAGTGGCTTCTACTTTGCTTGATGAAATGACAAAGAAAAGTTGTGCTTGGCACATGAGGGAAGACCAGGTGACACCTCTTGCATCGGCTATGTCCAAAGAGCAAGTGGAAAAGGATCATAAGAGAGATAAAAATATGGCAAAAATGATAACACGGCTGGATCTTTTATCAAAATATGTGATAGGTAGTGGTTTGAAGAATCTGAATGCGGTAGGAGAGAGTAGCAGAACATGTACGGAGGATGAAAGGTTCGAATTAATGTCAATGAAGAGGTTCAATTTTTGGGTAATCAAGTAAGGGGTTCTCGTCTGAGCTATCCAAGGCCGAATGAGAATCAAGGTTAGAACAAGGATCGAGATGGTGGTTCGATAGATTGGGAGAAAGATTGGCATGATAAAGGTGCCAATTCGAGAGAACGTGATGCTGATAAGGATAGGTATGTGCCTCCACATGACCGACCAAAGCCTAAGGAACAAGGTGCTAATCTTGAAATCTTTCAGATGGAGGACATGCGTGTTTGAATTCTTCACAAGGTTGAAGGGTTTGCTAAGGTGCTGAAAGAGTAAAAATTGACTTTTCTTCCATGAATCAAACTGGTGTATCTCACGTTGTCTTTATAAAGTAGCTTGAATCTTAATTGGACTAGATTTTGTCCCATTTAAGTCCTTATCAAAAGGGGGTCTTCCTAGTGACACGGTTGCCAGCCCAAAGAACGATGCTCAAATTATGGCCATTATGACCTGAAGTGGCAAAGTGTTAGGGAATGACTCTATGAATAAAAAATACAATATGAAAAAGGTGATTGATGATGACGAGTCACTGGTTGAAGTGCATGTTGATGAGACTAATGTGATTGACAATGATGCTAGTAATGAAATTCTCGAGAGTGATTGTAATGCAAAAGTGGGGAATATTGGTGCTACTCCATCGGGTAAGGTGAAAATGTCGAGTAATGTGCAAATTGTTGCCTATCAAAGTGACCTCTCCTTTTCATCAATGACTGAAGAAGAGAGAAGGTGATGAGAAATTTCAAAAGTTCTTATATGTGTTTAAAATTTTGTCGTGAATATACCTTTGGACATTGCTCTACTTGAAATGCTAGGGTATGCAAAATTTATGAAGGAGTTGGTTACCAAGAACAGAAGGATGAAATTCGATACCATTGAGGTTTCACATAGTTGCAACGCTATTATGTCAAGTAATGTTATTAAGAAAGATGATCTGAGGGTGTTAACTATCCCTTGTACCATTAGGATGTATCAATTCACCAAGGCACTTTGCGAGCTAGGAGCAAGTATTAATTTGATGTCATTTGTGATCTTCAAAAAGTTTAGGTTAGATGCTCCAAAACCAACTACGATGCGGCTCTTAATGGCTGATTGGTCCATCAAAACACTGGTAGTTGTGCTCTATTATATCTTAGTGAAAGTGGATAAGTTCATTTTTCCCATTGATTTTGTTATGTTGGATTGTGAAATTGATGTCGAGATCTTGATTATCTTGGGTAGGGCTTTCTTGGATACCCGAAGAGCCTTGGTGGATGTTGAAAGTGGTGAGTTGAAGTTTTGCGTTAACAACAAAGAGGTGAACTTTAATTGGGTAAGTCTATGAAACACCCGAGTGATATGCATGTTGTGTCTTGTGTTGATGTCATTGATGAGGCTGTGACAAGTATTGGTGAAATTGCTTGTATTGGAGAGTCTTTGGCGGCTGTGTTGCGAACTATGATGGGGAAGAAATTTGTAATTACGATGAAGTAGCGGTTGCACTTGTAGGGTCGGGTTCTTTTTAATCCAACCCCAAGAAACTTGACATTTATTTGAAGAAAAGGGAAATTCCTCCAGCCAAGCCATCAATTGAAGAACCCCTGAAGTTAGAGTTGAAAGTCTTGCCTTCCCATCTCTGTTACGTATTATTGGGAGGTAACAACACCTTGCTGGTGATTATTGCTACTGATCTATCGAAAACACAGGTTGATGCATTGATTGGGGTGTTAAAAATGTTCATCAGAGTGTTGGGGTGGATAATAGTTGATATTGTTGGGATTCAACCGGGCATATGCTTACACAAAATTCAATTGGCAAAGGAATAGACTCCTAGTACTAAATATCAATGGAGGTTGAACCCTCACATGCAAGAGGTAGTAAAGAAGGAAATAATCAAGTGACTTGATGCGGTAGTAGTTTATCCCATTGCGGATAGCAAGTGGGTTAACTCGGTGCAATGTGTGCCAAAGAAGGAGGGTATGCCAGTCATCCCCAATGAGAAGAATGAACTTGTGTCCATGAGACTCGGGACTGGATGGCAGGTATGCATGGACTACCAAAAGTTAAATGCGTGGATTGAAAAAGACCACTTCCCATGTCTTTCATGGATCAAATGCTTGATCGGCTTGTGGGTAGGGAATGGTATTGTTTTTTGGATGGGTATTTGGAGTATAAAAAATTTCTATTGCATCTGAGGATCAAGAGAAAATAACGTTCACGTGTCCTTATGGTACATTCTCATTCAAAAGGATGTCATTTGGGTTATGCAATGCCCCGACAGCCTTTCAAAGGTGTATGTTGTCATTCTTTGCAGATATGGTGGAGGACTCGATGGAGGTATTAATGGATTATTTTTTAGTGGTTGGTGATTCTTTTGATACTTGCCTTGACCATTTCAGCAAGGTCTTGCAAAGTTGTGTAGAGATGAACCTTTTTCTCAATTAGGAAATGTTTCATTTTATAGTGAAAGAGGGAACAGTACTTGGACACAAAATCTCAACCAAAGGGATTCAAGTACACCAAGCAAAGGTTGATGTCATTGCAAGGTTTCCACCTCCAATCTCGGTAAAGGGGGTCCAAAGTTTCTCGGGTCATGCGGGTTTCTATCGGCGGTTTATCAAAGACTTCTCCAAAGTGGCCTTCCCAATGTGAATATTGTTGGAAAAGGAAAATTTGTTTGATTTTGATGAGGCTTGTGTGAAAGCGTTCTCTTGTTTAAAAGTGAAGCAAATTTCAGCCCCAATCATTGTTGCTCCGGATTGGAGTCTCCCCTTTAAACTTATGTGTCATTCTAGTGGAGTGGCTCTAGGTGCGGTCCTTGGTCAAAGGAAGGGAAAATTGTTTCACCCAATTTATTATGTAGAAAAACCTTGAATGGTGCTCAAAATAATTACACCATGACGAAACAAGAATTGTTGTTGGTTGTATATGCATTTGAGATGATTAGAGTGTATCTTCTAGGTAACAAGGTGGTTGTGCACACATGTCATGCTGCAATTCGATACTTAATGGCTAAGAAAGAGGCAAAACCGAGGCTGATTCGTTGGGTGTTGCTACTCCAAGAATTTGATTTTTATGTCAAGGATCGAAAAGGGTGCAAAAACCAAGTGGCAGACCACTTGTCCAACCTTGAATCTAATGTTGTGATGGCTGGTGAAAGAGACATTGAGGAATCTAGCCCTGATGAAATGTTGATAGTAATTTCTATGGTGCTACACCATGGTATGAAGGCTATGTTAATTATAAGGTTTGTGGTATCATTCCCGAAGGACTGAATGGGTATCAGAGAAAGAGATTCCTCTTTGTCGTTAAAAAGTACTTTTGGGATCAACCATACATGTTCTAGGAGTGTGCTGATCATATTATTCGGAGATGTATTTTGGAGGTTGAAGTCAAAGTTATCGAGGCTTTTCATGCATCGACAGTTGGTGGGCATCATGGTGGAATCTGTACAGCGTCTAAAGTGCTTCCAAGCGGCTACTATTGGCCTTCCTTGTACCAGGATGCTAATGGTTTCTCCAAAACATGCATATGGTGCCAAGAACAAGAGAGTATTTCCTGAAGGCATGAGTTGCTCCTCACTTCGATCTTAGATGTGGAATTATTCGATGTGTGGATGATCAATTTCATGGGACCATTTGTGAGCTCATATAGAAATAAATATATTTTGGTTGCGATGGATTACGTACAAAGTAGGTAGAGGAGGTGGCCTTACCTAACAATAAGGGTAGGTGTGTTATCTAATTTCTCAAACAATACATCTTCACAAGGTTTTGTATTCCTTGTGCAATCATTAGCGATGGAGGATCCCATTTTTGCAACCGGCTTTATGGATCACTATTGTACAAGTATAGGGTGAAGCATAATGTCGCCACACCTTATCACCTGCAAACTAGTGGTCATGTGCAAGTGTTGAACCGAGAGATTAGTGCATCTTGGCCAAAACTGTCAATGCCAACAAGACTAATTGGTCGAGAAAGTTAAAAGATGCTCTTTGGGTGTATTGTAGATCATTCAAGACCCCCACTCGCATGTGCCATACCAGCTGGTTTTCGGGAAGTCATGCCATTTACCAATGGAGTTAGTGCATAATGCTTTGTGGGCTTTATAATTAATGAACTTGAATGGGGAGGATGCTTCAAGGGGGCGTATCGATCAACTTCATGAATTGGAAGAGTTTAGGTTTAGAGCATATGAAAGTTTAGCCCTCTATAAGGAGAAAATGAAGAAATGGTATGACTGCAAAATCCTACACCAAGAGTTTAGAGTATGTGATCTTGTGTTGCTCTTTAACTCTCGACTGAGAGTTTTTCTGGGAAAGCTAAAATTGAAATGGTTAGGACCTTTTAAGGTGACTCGTACTTTTGAAAATGAAGTAATCATAGTTGAGAATGAGGATAGCTCTAGGTTTAAGGTGAATGGGTAAAGGTTGAAACTCTATTTTGGGGAAATTAATGTGTGAGAATGATAAAAGTGGTGTTTGGATAGTGCTTGAAAGCATGTCCATGTCATGCCACGATGTAAACTAAGGAGCTTCTTGGGAGGCAACCCAAGTTTTACTTTAAGTCATTTACAATAATGTGTAGGTTGAAGTGAAGTATCAAAGTGAAAAACCAATTAGGTGAGCATGATTCCATCTCGGCTATTCGCTGAGTGAGATCGCATTATGGGCTTAGAAAATGGTAGACAATCCTTAACATTTAGGGGAGCAAAATTACACTTGGCGAGTCACTGAGTGGATTTGGTGAGCCTGTCTTAGCTTGCCTTTTGGGTCTCAATATATGACAGGAGGCTCAGACAATTTGGGTGAGCATAACCCTTCTTGGCGAGTTGCCGATTTGATTTGGTATGCCTGACTGAGATCGCCGACTTGAAGACCAAATATGCCAGTCATCCCAAGAACTTTTGGTGAGATTTTTCTTCCTCAGCGAGTCACTGAACTGGTCGGCGACGTCAGTTAAACCTCACCTAAATGCCCTCCAGTTGAAAGGTCAAGGGTCTTTTGACCAGTTAAATACCAACCTTTCATATTTTTCAAACATTTCTTCTTCATCTCATTCTTATAAATACTTCTTAGTTTATTTTCCTTTAATTTCATCATTTGATTGAAATTTTGATCTTGTCTCTATGGAATTGCAACTATCCCCTGACTTGTACCTCTGCTTTTCACTCATCTTTATCAATTAGAGGTCGGCTTTCTTGATTAAATTTTTTCCCTTTTCGTTTAAATGTTGAGACCATGATTTGTGAATTGCTTTTGGACTTCTATTGATGTTAATTTATGCTTTAAATTGGAATTGTCATGGTGATATAATGCTCATGTATAGCCCTTAGATTTTATTTTTCTAATTGTTATATTAGGTCTTGATTATTTTGGGTGTTGGATGATGAGTCTTTAAATTGATTAATGATTATGATTGGGTCTAGCATGCCTGTTGTTTGGGTGAAGCGTGAGTAGCCCGGATTCAATGAAATGACTTGATTTGGTCCGATGATAGATTGGATGACATTATTCTTAATGGCATATCATTGATTTGTTGTTTCTTAATTGATTTATGGGAAATTCAGAGTACCCGAGATGTTTGAATTGTTGTGGGTAGCCTGAGATTGTTGTTTACTTGTGCTTAATTGATCATTCTTGAATTCTTGAGGAAAAAAATTGAAATATGGGTTGAGGGGGCTGTTGATTGCCTGTTCGGTGAGCTCCATCAAGCTACTAGTCCCCCAACTCACCTTTTTGTGTGAAAACCTACTAGTCCCCCAACTCACCTTTTTTGTGTGAAAACCTACGAGTCGTTGACCGATAGTTGAGATTACCTTTCTTACCCAAAAATCTTCCAGGAACCTCTGATCAATTCGGCAAGGTCCCATTAGCTCGCTGAACCTTCTTGGTGAGTCACCGACCCACTTCGGCAAGCAGCAAGAAATGTTTTGTTTAAAGCTTTAGTTTTCATTTATTTTAATAACTCTTCACCCAATATGTGTTGTTTGTGCTGTGTAATGCAGGAATGGCTCATCCTAACGTACCCATAAGGAGGGAGACTTCTCTAAATTCTCCTTCACCCTGAAGAAGGCAAACAGGGGTAGTGGTCTCCAATCCTAGTGAACGTCCACAACCTACTCAATGCAAGTCTGAATGTGTGAGTGACCGAGGAAAGAGGAAAGTAACTGAAACTCCAGTCGAGGAGGAGCCTTCCAAATTACACTCAGTCAATGTCTCATAGACTGACGATAAAAAGGAAGCTAAACAAGTTTGAGGTTCCACTACTCAAGTCCATATGTCAATATCTAAGGCACAAGCTCCTAAGAGGAGATAGATTGTATGTGCTCCAAAGTGCTACATGACCCGCTTGCTCATATGGCACCTCGAGTGATCCTGACAGTCGCACCCCATTTTATGAACAGGTTTAAAGCTACTAGGTTGCGTACTATCCTCGAGGAGAAGAGGTTATCTCCTAATGGGGTAGTTGATAGATACCTACAGGTGTGGCGGACTATCTGATTTCATGGGTTTGAAAGGTTTACTCGGGCTCGAAATCCTTATGTGCCTACATGGATAAGAGAGTTCTACGAGGCATATACCTGATTGATTCAAAAGAAGAAAAAGGGGGTGACTCCTAAGACAATCACCATAGTTGAAGTTCTTGGGAAGATAGTCTGATGTGTGATAGCTAAGATAAATGATGCACTTGGTTGTGATATGATACACCGTGACACTTTGGCAGACAAGTTTCTGCAATCACTTGATAGTTTGAAGGGGTAGCTGGCTCCACTTTTGTTTGATGCCACACCTCCGTGGATTGAGGAGGGGTTGAAATTGAGAAGAAGGACATCAACATTGTCGCCTGATATTAGTTTGGATTCATTTGTAGTACCTTGATGCCTTTACAAAATAAGTCCATCCTCTGATACCCCAAGACTGCTTTGTTCGGGTGCATTATTGATATGGAGCATTTGAATCTAGGATCCATTATTTTCTCAGAGATTCTACTACGGGCTATCCTGCAGCAGACTTCACTTCCATTTCTTGTGTTGATCACTATACTGTGTCCGAGGGCTAAGGTCCCATTTGTGGCAGCGACTGATGTTAGAGTCACTCCGACTTCTTCCAGTAATATCCGCAAGATTAAGGTTGATTATTTGAGAGATGTTGAGGCGAGGAGGAACCTAGAACCAGTAGATTCTACTCCAGTGGTCGACATGGAGTCTGTGGAGGTTTACCATACACATCTCGCTCCTACAGTTGAGCCCAGAGTTACTTCTATCCCTTCTACTTCTACTGCACTTCCTTCTATATCTCGACCCCCATTGACTCAGGCCATGCTTTACCAGATGTGCAATCTTGCCCATTCGGCGGATGTAAGATCCTCTAGGCTTGAGGCAACTGTTCCTACGATGCTCTTCGCAACTATTGAAGCTGGCCTTACTCCTATACAGGCTGATATAGAAGGATAACATACTTTGTTGACTGATTATGGGCTCATAAAGGATATTTTTACAACTCGGGTTGAGGAGCGTGAGAAAGTTGAGGGCAGTTCTGAGGATGTGACAGTCTTAAAGGCTGATATTGTGGGATTAAGGAGAGATGTGGATGAACTCAAATCCACATATATCTCCATGCTTTTGGGTGATATACCCCTACCCGATGCTCTGGTGACTAGGATTTTTCTTGCACCAGTGTCGAGTGTTATTGGGCCACCAGCTGATGTATCCCATGTTGATGATGATGAGTGCGATGCTCTAAAGACTGATGAGGAGGAGCTTGAGATGACTAAGACATAAGAGGAGGATGATACATATGTTGACTTGGAGGATTTGGAGGATACTTTCATATAGGCTGCCACAGAGAACTCTCTCCAAGACACTTCTACAATCGGATCGAGTGGGACTCACCCTCCGGCGCATGTCTCCACTAGTGATGCACCAGGCACTGATGCCCAAGTTGAGGCTGCTCCTACGAGCTTGAGTTCACCCAGGCTTAGCTTGACAGGGGGATCCTTCTACTCACTCTCTCTTGTTGTTTTTATATTGTTTTTCTTAACATTGAGGACACTACTTCTTTCTTTTGATAGGGAGAGGGTGCTTTGCTAGTTGCTAGTTGTTTCATTTTGGTTATATTTCAATTGTTTTGAGACACTTGTTTTGGATCTCTTTTGGTTTGTACTTAATTAGATGATGATGTAGTATTAACTTCTTTGTTTTGTTTATTAGTATATTGCTCAGTTTTTTGTTATGATTTGTCTCTCCCTCTCATGTTATGCCAAAGTTGGTTGTTGGTTGGTGTTGAAACACGTGTATGCTTGTCTTGAACATTTGAGTATCGATGATGATCAATATTGATGACTTGAATAGTTCTTTTAGTGAGAAGTGTGCTTGTGTAAGTTCAATGGGAAATTCGAGTTGCATATTCTTGCATAAACTCTTAGCGTTTAGTTGAGACTACTTGAGTATCGATTCTGAGACTTGCAATGATCATTCTGTGTAAGCTAGGTTTGTAGAGTTATGTTCCAAAGTGTATTTAAGTGCCATATGTGGTGAGGTATACTTGAAATTCGTGCATTATGGATACCTAGAACTTGCCTTGTTGGTCCGATTATTTGATAATTCTGAATGTGAGAAATGACCTTAGGCATTATTTTGGAGAGTTAGCCTACTCATTAAACCTTTGTAGTGACCACCTTGTGAGGTTGTGTACCAAGCTTGGAATCATTTGAGCCTAACCCTTTTCTTTGGCAATGAAATGAGCCTTTAAGCCTCAACCAGTTATGAAATATGACCTTCCTTTCTCACTCTAAATCTTTTTTAAGCATTGGTTTGTACGAATAGCCAACTCAGGCCAAAAGCGTAAGTTGAGGGTGTGGTAAGGTAAGAGGAAATAATTTGAGTGAAAATTTTTTGAAACTCATCCTTGTATTCATGTGGCAAGAAGATGGAACCCCTCCATAAAAAAATTTAACAAAGAGAGAAAAAAATGAAAAAGTCTTGTTCTATCGAATAATGCAAAGGTTGTTCATGTTGAATAATTTAATTAAAGGGGTCTCCAATGAGCTAAACAAGAAAGAAAATGTTTTGACAAGAATGGGGATGAGTTTCGTGTTCAAAATGAGGAAAGAGAAGAATAAGAGGTGAAGTCATGGAAATTCTTCAAAAAGGTGAAGTCACTATAAACCAAAATGATCACACCATGCCCTTCAACCCTGTTATAAGCGTTGAAAGAACTTTGTGATATTGCAAGAGCAAATTCATTGATCGGTCTGAAAATATTGGCAAGCATATAGGTAGAAACATGCATGTTTCTCTCTTGTGGGAGTCTGAGAGTTTGTATTGATTCGTAAAGTTTGTTCCTTGATTAGCTTTGTGTGAGCATGGAATCGTTTTTGGTGTGAGGGCACTTGAATACTCTTGTTGAGCATAGCTTTGCATGTTAGTTAGCATTTGTGAGCATGTACTTTGATTGATAATGGCTAGTCATCATTTGAAGCTTTTGGTACATAATTTAAAATGCATGTCTTGGATGTAACCTTGTGATAGCACTTGCATATTAGCTCACAAGAAAGACTGTTTGTAGATATCTTTGTTGAACTAATTGATCTCTTGATTTACTTGAGGACAAGAAAAAGTTTAAGTTGAGGTGTTAAGGTGTTGAGGTGTTGATGAGTCGGAGATTTTTGACTCATTTAAGGCTTATTTGTAAGATCCCATACTTTTTTCTATTCTTGCATAATATATGTGGCATAGCGTGGCGTGGTTATATGAGGTGTATATGAATTGATATAGTACATTGGAGAATAAGATTGCAAATGGGTGACAATATCAAGGATCTAAACTAAATTTTAGGTCAAAGGAATCTCTCAAACAAAGGTTCGGGATTAAAGAAATGGCTCGGCTAGCACCTTGCCCATTTGAAAGGTTTAAATTAACTTATATCTCGGGGATAAGCCTATGAGTGTCTAACATGATAAGAATAATGTGTTATGAGGTATTATAATAGCACATTGGTCGTATGTTAAGTTTTGAAGTCAAGAAAATTAGCGAAACAAAGGTCCGCAAAAGCTATCCAGGTTTCTCTAATAAAATTTTCTGAACTTTGGGTCAAATGTATTGGATGTTTTCTACCAATATATAAAGAGTTACAAGACCCATGACCTATCAAATCGAAGGTCTACGAGTCTAGTTTGCAACGCACAAAACCTCACATCAAACCAACATTACAGAAAAATGTTATGAGTGTTTTAGTGCGGACTATCTGGGCAGAATCTGGGTCACGAACCGGGTCGGGTCAAAATGTGGTATGTTGGCTACTCGACGTTTTAACCCATAAAAACAGTTCTTTTCACTTCCAAACCAGAAAGAAAGCTTAAGAGAGGGTTCTAATGGAGTTCTTGGATGATGAAGTTTAGTTTTTAGCGATTTCTACCATTAAAGGTTGCCCCCATGCCTAGAAACGTGATCTCTACACGTGACAATCGTTTTCCCCTTTTATTAGCTGCGTTTGGAGCTAGTTTTTTGAATATATAACTTAGTAGTTATTGATGTTTATTCAAGGTTTACACTTGGTTTGCTAAGGTAATCATCTCAGGACTCTTTTATGATTGGTTTTACGAAGTTCTACGGATGTTTCGTCAAGTTAGGGTCATATGGAAAATCTGCCTATTTAAACCAAATTATAAATTACTTATAGGTGTGTACCAGTTGTGTATATATAGTTTTTGCGAAGCTTAGGACGTAAGGAACAATTTTCGTGGAGAAAGTACGGGCATTCGAGCATTCATTGGAAAGGTATGTTAAGGCTAAGCTCTGTCCTTCCTTTTAGCACGACTCTTAGGAAATTCCTAAAACGGAAAATGTAATATTTTACTATTCTATTGCTATAAAAACCTTATGTGAAAGGCATTTGGATCGCAGCTAAATTATTTTCGAGATGCTATTATGTTGATATTCCTCACGTTCGGATAAATAGGATATTCGACATCTACATGTCATTTTATCGATTTCCTTGACTCTATGTCCATATGTATGAATTCTTCTCCTTCTTTGGGTGGTGTGACTTAAAAATATTAGGGGAGACATTTAGTATTTGTAACCAGTCCTCTTTCCCAGCTAAAATGTATTTTGAAAAATCTTTAAAGTAACATACGATTTTCAAAACCCTCAAATATAACTTAAATGTTTAAACTATTAAAACACTTGATTTTTGAAATACTTTCTTTTATAAATTATAGAGGAACCAAGTATAGGAACTATGTCAAGCACCTTAAGCTTTTTATGAACATCTTCAAGGTTATGTTATCTTTCTAAAAGTCAAATTAAGTTTTCAAGCTTATTTCAAAAAACATGAGGTTCCATGAGACATTTACATGTTATACGAAAGTGATACGGGGCTATGAGAATAGGAGTACAAACGGGTAAAGAGGCAACATGACTATGGTAACATATATGCATTATGAATCCATCACATGACATATTATGCATTCTACTCTTGAGCTATAATCGGGATGTATGGACCTATTGCCTATATTTATATGTATGAGACACATATGGCCACAAGTTGGCGAATATGATGTCGGTTAGCTACCGGGAGTCACCACCATTGCTAGCATTTGGTTGTGTATGTCATGCATTTGCATCTATATATATGTATTCACGACATACGATTACACGAGCATACCATGCATATTTAAATAGTAGAAGGTCAAATGTTAGCCATGGAGATTATTTGAGTTTCAGCTTCAGGTGGTATCCTTATTACCCTTTTACAATAGCTACTTGTGATTCTACTTTCTGCCTTACATACGAGTACATTTTTATTTGTACTGACGTCCCATTGCCTAGGGATGCTAATTTTTTTGTTTCGTGTAAGCATGTTCAGCCAGGGATTCTGATTGACCCACCTGCTAGGATTTGGGTTCAACTGTGAGTTGGTAAGATCCATCTTATCCTGGGGCTATCAGAGGATATTTACTTTTGTTGTACAGTTTTGGTATAGTCGGGGCCTTGTCCTGACACTGCTTATGTCACTCGTAGAGGCTATTGTGGTCATAATATTTTGGGTTTCTTTTGTAGGTTTCAATCTTCAGCCCATAGGCTTGGCATGTATATATATGTGTGTGTAAGTATGTATGTCTTCAGTTGCAGCCTCGTCGGCTAGCTAGTACATCTTTATTTTTTGCTTGTCTAGTATTGTTTATATGGTTTGTTGTTATTCAAGTCATGACCTTAATGGTCCAGGCTTCGCATTTCAGATGTTGTGCTGCCCGATCTTTTTGTCCCATGGTTTAGTTAGCTAGTATGTTTCAGTGGCTAACTCGATCGAATAAAGAATCGAGTGCCAGTTACGCCTCCCTATTTTGGGGCATGACAGTATTGTTCACCAAATAGTGTACTCGATGCCGTTTTATATCCATTTTTTATGTTAAATATTTAAATTGCAGCTATGAAGTCTTATGGACAAAGCAAGGACAAAAGAGAGAGAAAAGAAGCCAAAAACTTGGAAAAGTAGAGAAAATGGTGAAACTGAGGCTCGCCAAGTGCTTTTGGTGATTCGCCAAATGAGAAACAACTTGCCAAATACTTCTAAAAATTCTACTAAAAACTTCAAAGGAGATCGGTGAGGAAAAGAACAGAACGGCGACTCACCAAATTAAACCTGTCAGTGAGCTGTGGTATGTTTTTTTAAACTGTTAACTTTGTCCATATATGATAGAATTCGAATCACAAGAGTTGTAGTAGCCCCATATTTACAAAGTAATACCTACATATATGATTCTATGATCCTATGTCTATAATTAGTCTAAAACATCAATAATAGAGATAGGATCATTTCAAGATGCAATTGAGCTTAATCTGTTGCATACTATTCTCTATACTCTCAAAACACCTAGAATTCCTCTCCTTCCATATTGTCCATCAAATGCTTGCTGGGACTATCATCCACCTGGCTCTATTCTTGGCCAACAACCCAGCTTGTTCCCAGCTTGTTAAGGCCTCTGTAATTTTTCCAGGCATGCTCCATGCTATTTCTCCGAGGTTCAAAAACAATCTTCATAGTTGTCCTGTGATTCTACAATGTAGGAATAGATGATTCACAGTCTCTGCCTGCTCCCCACACAAGAAGCACTTGGGCTTAAAATTATCCTCTTTTCATTAGGTTCTCTTGGGTAAGCACTGCCTCCTTTGCCACAATCCACACAAAGCATGCCACTTTATATGGTGTTTTGATTTTCCAAATCTTCTTCCATGGCCAACTGCCTGGCTGCGTGGTTCATTTTCTTGTACGTGTTGCTCACTTTTTATGTGCCTTTCTCAACTCCCTTGTACCGTAGTTCATCTTCATATGTTCCCAACCCACAGAATTGCTCAATCTTGGTGATGAAATCTGCCATTCTTGGTATTTCCCAATCGCCAAAAGAACCTGAGAACTCTGCTAAAATTGGAAATAACTTGGTGAGTGAAAGTTAGACTCGGTGACTCACCAAGTGTGGTTGGTGGTCTCAATCGGTCTCTCTAAAAGAGTTCAACACTTGAAGCCCAGAAAATAAGCTCAAAGGCGAGAACACGCACAATTCAATGACTCGTCGAGTGAGTCAGTGAGCCAGACTAACGTCGCCGAAACGAATCTAAAGTTCAAATTTTTCCAAAATTTTGGAAGGTATAAATGGTTTTGAAGAGACATAAATTGCATCATGCACTGCTCTGAACATCTGAACTGAGAAAATTCTAAAGATTTTTGGAGTTTTTGGCTTGTAAGACTTGGAATTATTGGGTTTTTGATCTGGGTATTTTGGAATTGAAGTTTGAAGATCATTTTGATTCAATGCAAAACTATTTATTTGGTATAATTCTTTTCCTTTCATGCATGAGTAGCTAAACTCCATAATTCTAGGGGTGTGCAATGTAATTGGGTACTAAATTATTTGTGGGTCTTTGTGTTTTCTCAATTAAATGTTGATTTATAATGAGTTCAATTATCTTATCATGTTTTCATGTATGATTTGAGGTTGTAAACTCAAATCTAGTTATAGATCTCTATTCTTGCTTATGAAAGGTGCTTGGAGTGGATGAGTTAATTGACAATCATTGATTAAGCTCAATCGTTAGTTTTTTCTTGAAAAAGGAAAGTATATTGAGGTATTGGATTAGCTTCGTATGTTACACATGTTAAGATTTGACAAAACTCTCATGAAAGATGATTTGTAATTGATAAATGCTTATTATATTTGGTAATCTAGTCTCCTAGGATTCCTTTCTCACTTGTGAAATTCCCTTGCCCTTTGCTCTAGTTAACAATTCGTTAATCAATCTCATTATTGATAATTTAAAATCTCTTGAATTTTTATTTATGTTAACATTGATTAAACAATTCACAAAAGATTAGTACATGGGTGTACTTCATGATTGAAGTCTAGCTTTACCATTCCTTATGGAATTCGACCCCAACTCTTAGTTGGATTATCTATTGCTAACGACCGCGTATATGTTGAATTATAAAACGTATATTTTAGTGTTATCATTGGGCAAATACAAGAGTGTTATCAAACCTCAAATGGTCCAAAAACATCACTTTAGAGAATCCAAAAATCAAAGAATCAAGGTCCAATTCAAGAATTAGACATGGAAATGGAGGTAGAATAAGCAATAGAAAGTAAAGAGGAAGGGATTTACCTTGGAATCAAGTGAAATATTTTTAAAAAATGAGCTAAAACACCTTAACCCGAGCTCTCAACAATGGAAAATCATTCTTAGAGAAATGAGAGAAGGGAGAGATATAACACTCAGCAATCATCTAAATTGGGAGAGATATAACACTCATCAGTCAATTGGTAAACTAGTGGTCACTAGAGTGACGCTGCTAAAGAAAAGAAGGTCTACAGGAGCAATGGTCAACGAAGACCCCAGCTCCGTGGGAGTGGATGGAAGCCCACAAGAGCGAGAAATTTCCACCGTTGTGCTCTCCAGGTGACATTACTAGCCATCACTAGTGTGGCTGGATCACCACTGGAGTGGCATCTCTAAAATGAGCCAAGCTCTGCGGAAGAATCCGCTTTAGCAACTACTGCACCAACAACTTGAGACAAAATCCCATGTTTCAAATGGACTCTCGAGATTCAGTCAGGGTCTAATGAATGCAAACCGAATATGCCACCCAACCAGAAATGGCATTTCAAACTCAAAATAATCAATGAAATAACCAATGGAGGTCATCTGGATGAAATGTTTACTGAAGTCAACACTACCAATAAACAACCAAAAACAACCAATTAGACAACAATTCAATCTCAACCCGACCACTACAGGATCTAAACCAAAGGTCCTAGTAGAACAAACTCAATGTTTTGGAGCTAATGACGCAGACATAAATCTCATATGAGCCCATTTACTAGGAATATTGACCAAATTCAACCCTTCCATATAAAGGATCCAAAATAAGGAAACTCACTCAAAGCTCTCCCAACCACCTTGGGAAGCATGCACCCATCCCTACAACTCAAAAATACAACATATAAGCTACAAGAAGGGTTAAAATAAAAATAAAAGATAAATGCAAGAAATAACCTCGAGGGTCATTATATATGGTTACTAGCATGATGTTTAAATTATATAACACTAAACTTACTTTCATAAAAAGAAAATAAATAATCCAAAAATTGAAAAAATCAGGAAATCTCATTTCATAGTCTAATATTTGAATTAATGAGCCTAATAAGCAAAAGAGAAAAAAAGAAGAGGAAGTGGGGGAAAATATTGCATTTGGGGTTAATAAAATCCAAAATAGGTAAGAGTGGAGTTGTTGTTTTAAGAAATATCAAGAATTACCCCTTAATTATAATCAATACATATAACTTTTACCTTACTCGTGGAAGAATTGTTACCATTTTAATGGAAGTTCTTATCCCATATATTTCAATAGACACTTCTTCAGTTTCTCACTAATTCATTTCTCAATTGACCTCCAAAAAAAATCCTTTTCAAAAATGCAACACCCACCAACAAGAAGAATGGTTAAACAAAGCATCACAACAAGGCCTAAAAGTATTTGGTGCTTAAGATGAAGGATATGTTGTGAGGTGTTCACTTCGAGACAAGGGATCATTGGGCACCAATGCAAGCATATAATTAGGGTACTTGGATGAGAAGTGCACCCCATCACAAGTTCTTTGTCCATCTTCTTACCTCCCCACCCTCTAGTGTCACTTAGTAATACAAGTCTACCCCAACGGTGTTACCTAACCAGGGATGCTTTTATAATTCCCGTTCGAGGAATCCGCCAATACAGGGGCCTCGCAGACTTTCGGCCATCCGCGGTCAATTTATGACCCATTGCAGAATGACTTGGTGCCTCTCTGACCTAATGGTCGTCTACAATTTAGTTACAATAAACCATAACAACATTATTTGATGGTATATGCATCTCAACAACCTCTTTGTGGTTGAATATCATATATACACAATCAACCATAGCAACAAGCATAACGATCTCATCTTGGTTGTATGTAATTTATAAATTTACTCAATCTATAATCATACTACAAAAATCCAACCATCAGTAGATGAGTGCATTATATGATCGCATACAACAAAGACGAGGTCGTTGCGCCTGTTATTTTGGTTGATTGGGAATATACGACATACAACCACAAAGAGGTTGTTGAGCTACAAGTACCATCACATGGAATTTTTTAGGTTATTATAATAATACCATGGATGACCATGAGGTTATGGAGGCACCAATGCAGTCTACAAAGGGAAATAAAATCACACTGTACGACCAAGAAATATGTGATGTCTCTGCATTGCCAGATTCCTCAATGGGAATGGTAAAAGCACCCCCCACCGGGTAACACCATTGGGGTAGACTTGCACTTACCGAAGGATATGGTAGAGTACATGAAGGTAAGAAGATGGATAGAAAAACTTATGATGGGATACCACTCTCATCCAAGAGCCCTGAATTATATGTGTGTGTTGGTGCCCATCGATCCTGTGACTCGAGGTGAGCACCTCACAACTAGTTCTGCATTTGTAGCACCAAGCACCTATTGGCCTCTTTATGATGCCTTGGTGAGCCATTCTAGTAGCTCGTGGTGGCTACTTTTTTTGCAAAGGTTTTGTTGGAGAAATGTGAAATGAATTAGTGAGGAACTAAAGAAATGCCCATTGAAATATGAAGGACCTGAACTTTCAATAAAATGGTAACAATGCTTACACGACTAAGGTAAGTAAAAAAAATATATATATATATATTATCATTTAAGGGGTAATTTTGGATATTTCTTAGAAAAACAACTCACCTTTGACCTATTTTGAATTTTGTAAACCCCAAATGCAAGATTTTTTCGCTTCCTCTTCTTTTTTTCTTATTTTTTTATTAGACTCATAAATTGAAGTGTTAGAATCTAACATCAAATTTCTTGATTTATTCACATTTATGATTATTATTTTACTTTTTCTAAAAGGAAGTTAAGTTTTATATAATCTTAACATCATGCTAGTAACCATATTATCATCTCTATATCTATTGTACCTATGAGTATAGCTTGAGGTTCTGATTTCCAGTTGTGCAGATCACTTATGAGTCTGGTGTTGGTGTTCATACAGTATTAGGCTCGGATTCAATCTCAAAGAATCATACGTTTAGTGTCGTTTCTCATAGATCTAAATTTAGTTGGGCCTGGTCATTGTGAATATTGTTGGTTCCTCTTATTTTAATAAATTGGCTCATGCCCACTTTAGATTAAAAAAAACAAATCATCATCTCTCTTTCTTCTTCTTTTTTTTTAACAAAGGAAAATAGCATTGAATTTCATTATACTTATCCTCTAAGAGCATAATTCAAACGAAACTATAGAACAAGCAATACTAGATAATCACATAACCATATGCATGCAGAAATAACCTTAAAAGTTATAAATCAAATTGTATATCCCATTTTCAAATTGCCAGTAGTTATTCTAAAACGTTTACCAAATAAATTGTTATTCATCTAAAAAATAGTCATCTATTTTTATTAAAGGATTACCTTTTCTCTTGGCCTTAATCATAATATTCCTTATGCTTTATGAGGTATCCTCTGTCTACTCTTCTTATGCATTGTGATAATAGTGTTGACTATATATTCTCATGAAATATCAATTGCTTAGGTTTCGTTCTATGGACAAGTAAGAGATCATCCTAATATATTTACTTACTTTATCAGTTTTTGTAATAACATTGAGTCTGGCTTGTATGATTCAAAGTAATTAGTGAATCTACTTCAATCATTATCACTATGTCTAATATTTTTTACAAAGAATAATATTTTCTTATATTTTTATTTTCTATGCCTCCATTGAAATGAGATTCAATTTCTTATTAGACTGTAACGATCCGTTGCATCGTTATACAAATAGTGTGCTAAAAATGGGCCTTTTGAAAATTTTATTCTCTTCTTGGAAACTATTCTGTTGATAGCCAATTCAACATGGATAGTCAACACCCTTCACTATAGCGAAGAGGTCTCTCTAGCTAAGCATGCTATACCGAGAGACCTTCTCTATAGAGAAGGCCCGACATAATGAAATTATGTTATTTTCTTGCTTTGCTTTGATAGTCTTTATTCTATAGTTTTGTGGGAACTTATTATAAATACCCTCTAGGGTTTATTTTAATGAAAAAGAACTCAAGAAGTAGGAGAGGAAAGAACACCCCTTGTAAGTCCACCCGAATCCTCCTTCGTCAAGCCACCAGTCCAGCAAATGGAAGCGAAACTTCATGGAAATCGGGGCAACAACTCATCTTCGGGGTAGGTTATGGTTTATTTATCTTTAGAATTAGTTAGTGACATATTCTATATTGTAGGATCAAGTGTAATACCATAATTAGGCCTTTGGACATGGGAATTTAGGTGTTGACCTTAAAAATAACCTAAGTTGATCATTGTACATTGTTGATTGATATTATTTGTTGTTGATTTTGTGATTAACTTTAGGTTAGTTGTACTGAATAAGATACGTGGGAATCAACTAGTACTTCAACTACTAAAAGCTATTAAGAGTTAATAGGAATTGGTCTATGTGTATTGAATTCCTCGGTAGTGTTGTGATGTAATGCTTTATGACAGTTATGGGAATAAAAAGGTTGGTCACTGAGCTTGATGCCTTAGTAGATGATAACAAAGGTATCACAAACTAAGGTTGTCATAATGTGTTAAGGAAGGGAAGTAGTCTTAAGATATGGCTAAGATATAGGTGGATAATTATGCAAATTATAAAATAGTTAAGGAATTTATTAGCCTGGAATTAATTATTGAGTTATAAATGAGATAGACAAAGGGTCATGCATAGGTTACAATTTACTTGTAGTTAGACTTTGCTTAGTTATTGATGTGTAATTTGAGTTGTATTGCATGTTGACTTGGTCTTCAAACAAAGTTGTTGGTTGTTTGATGAAAATAAGTGTTGCTAGTTAGATTTATCAGGCAAGTGGTTGAATTGATTAAATTATTTTTGTTATGGTTTATGAATTGGTAATTACTCTGTGATGTGATGATATTTTAATAAGGACATTATGTCTATGTATGCTTGATGTATTACATCGAGAGGAAATGGTAAGGGATGGCATAATGAGATATGTAGTTGCAGTGAGTATGTCACCACTATTCAAATGATGAGTGGCTTGAGTCCAATGTGAGCCTACAGATGAACGGTGATGTGGGATTAGGTACTACGCATTTATGGTATATGGACACCTAGGGTCCCCTGCAAGTCATGACTAGATGGGAAAACATAAGACCCTTTAACATGTATACACAGAGTGAGGCTGATGATTATTGAGAAGTATGTGATTGATCCCTGGTTGGAGCAGTGATTATACAACTGCAAGGCTAGGATGGACATGATTCCTATTTAACTTGCCTTTGTTGTGCATAAGTGTTTGATTTTTTGAATTCTCTAGTTGTTTCTTGACCAAACGTATGATGATTCTAGTGATAAATTGTATATGATTTATGATGGTGGCAAGTTGACCAGGTATGAATTATATCTTATTTTGTACTATAGGTAGACTAGACTTAATCTTTAATCACTTCCGGAGGATTTTTGCATGTGTAAATTTGAGGTTAGCATAAGGTCAGAGATTACGCTAAGAAAACCATTATTGAAGTTATAGTTTTCTGTGAATTGCTAACACAAGGAAGAAATAGAGAATGTTGGAGATTTTCTGTGTGATAGAAGGTAGTTATCTTAATTGTGTAGCTATTGTGTTTCATTTTGTGATGTTTTACGTGGTACTAATCTAGGTCGGTCTATGATGGTATACTTATACTACTCTTGCTACACCTTTTGTTGGTGTAGATTGTTTCAGGTTGTTTGAAACGTGAAAAATTGGAGGTTACTCATCATCAACTCCCATTTACTTCATTCTCAAGTGGGAATTGTGTCGGTCTTTTATGTTATTTATTTTATTCATCTGTCTGTACTCTGTTAGAAGCTCTTGCACCTAATAGACTAGGTCCTTGGGAAGTGTTCGCTGGTTGTAAAGTTTTCTTATTTTCTTATTCTCATTTAATGAAGATGTTTTATTTAGTTACATTATTTTAATGGGGATAAGTCGTGAGGTTTCACCTATCTAATTATACTAGCATATGTTCTTGCTCGGTCCAGTAATTTGGGTCGTGACAATTGGAATCAGAGCCCAAGTTCATCAGTCTCACAAGTACAAGAGTAATGTCAACTAGAGTCATGTGAATTGATGTGTTGACGTCCACATCAAATCCTTGGGAGGTTATAAGGCATCTAGGAAGTTCTTCTTTGTTTCTTTTTTCTTGCCATTACAGTGTGTTGATCATTTGAGTCGGGTTCAATTGGTATCTTGAAACATTTGGAGTGTCTGGATGAAGTTTTATTTAGGAATCAGATGTGTCCAAATTGATATCTCAGGGTAACGTCTATGGGCTGAGCTTGATTGTTCTACTATTATTTTGCAGAGATTACAAAGTGTTGATCGTGCCATGGATTGTTAATTATGTGTGTAACATAGTAGTGCTTGGGGGACAGATGGATAGTTTTTTATAACATACTTAAATCGGCCTTCGCCATAGAGAACATCCCTTTTCTATAGAGATTCTTGCTATATCAAAATAAGGTCTATTATAGCAAAGCCAGCTAGTCACGAGGTCTCTCTATAAGGGGCTTTTCCTTAGTGAAGGTCGGATTGCTATAGCAAAGCCTGTCTGAATTCTGAGGTTCACTATAATGAAGCCTTGGTCGCTATAGCAAGACTCGCTAGAAAAGGAAAGTGAGCCAAATTTCATGCTTAGTTTTTGGACTAATCCATTTATTCAGTTCATAATTCATTCAATCGTGCTAAAAAAATTCAATTTCATAAACCAAAGGGCTATGATACAAGTCTAAATGTGGCCAACAACCAATATAAATATAAAATCTATAAGGGGGAGACCAAGAGAAGATGGGAGGGACCCTAGTTATGTCTAACTGGTAGCCCCATCGCTACCAGTGCCTGAGTTGCTAAATGCTCAATTGTCACCCTCGCTGTTGCTGAAAGGAAACTCTCATGGATCCCTCTTTAAAACCCTTGGGGAATGCCATTTGTGCGCTACCATCCCCATAAAGGACTTCATCCCCTTCCACATCCTCACCAACAACTTGTCCCAAGAGCACCTCTTCTTTTTCTTCTTCTTCTTCTTCTTTTTCTTCTTCATCTTCTCTGCCGCTAGAACACCTCGAAGATCCACATGGTCCTGGGTGAGGGACTCAAAAGAAACTTGTAAGGATTTTGTACTAGCGGGGGTGATGAAAGTGGTAGACTCCCTTAGAGGAATCGGTAGATCCCTCAATAGTGCCCCCATGGCAGCTTGAATCCTCTTGAATGGGCATGTAGGTTGCAGGTAGGTCAAAACATCCTCCTCGCATAGCATCCCCTCATTGAAATCCCCATATGATGTCATCCTTCTTTTCTTCCCCCTCCCAGTAGTACCCCTCACCTTTAATGGATCAAAAGGGGTGTTACAATGATGGTCTTGATCAAATGTCTCTCATAGGACCCTCACATACTTGCATAGAAAGGTAATCAAGTGGAGGAAGGGAAGGTTGTCAAAGGACTTAGCCCCTCCACTCTTTCACCACTTAGGTCCCCACATTCACAGGCATCCCTATCCAATATGCAAGCCACAACTAGGGCTCGTTGGTAAGTAACATCACTCAAGTTGTTAGAAGGACGAATCCTCCTAGAAATATGACTCAACCACCTCTGAGCCTCAATGGTGAAGTAGGTGCTTTTGATTCTGGTCCCCCATGAATCCAAGTGACCTACCCCTATCACTCCTCCTCTACTAGAATGTTTCCCAACCTCGACCCATTGCCCTCCACATCCCTAGCATTGAACTCATCTATTGGGGGGTTGGGCAACTCCAACACCTCATTGATCACTGCATGCCTAATTTGAACCTGAACTCCCTGAACATACCATGTGTGATTTGGGCTACCCTAGTTGATAGCAGGTAGATTCATGTAGAACTCTCGCATCATGGCCTCATTTCACTTGTCTGGATCCAACACCAGGTACCCCACTACATGGCATGGAACATCCCATAAAGCATTGGATCCTTCTCCTACACCCCATCTATGATGAATCCCCTCTTGTGAAGTAGTCCCTAACCATCTGTTCATAGTAGCACCAACGGCATCGGGTCAATGAGAACCTTTTATAGGGAATGGCAATGTTAGTTCTGGTCATTCTTTAATATCTGTGAAATATAATTAATCATTAGCCTTTTGTTCCAAGAAACTCTAAAAAGATTGCAAGGATAGTGGCGGGGACAAGGAAGAGTTTCTGAAAGACTAAGTTGGGAAGTTGTTGAAGCTATTGCCCATCACTATAGTGAAGATCCTCTCTATCACAAGGATCTCTATAGAGAAAGGTTTCTGCTATAGGGAAGCCCGCTATGGCGAAGGCTCCTCAAGATAGAAAAGTCTACTATGGTAAAGACCTTCTCTATAGAGAATACTATCTTTTCCACACACTTCGAGCCTTCCATGACGGATTTGGCAATTTTGGCTCGGATTTGCCAAATTTCCTATGGATCTAGTCCCAATCTAGAATGCAATTTTTTAATAAAGGTTCTTTTAATGATTTATGGCCAAGATCAAGCCCTACAAGGCAACCAGATTTCAAAACAAAATTTTCCACAGCTACCCTTTTTGGTGCATGATTTTCACCCTATTTTCAATTAGTTCGATGTATTCAAAGGCAAGAAACAATTTTGCTACGTATATCCTAGGAGCATGCTACAATTTAACCTAGTTCTAGAGTAAAAACTTTTCAACTGAACCCATATACCCAATAATCCCTATTTAACATGGTTTCAAGCATCAAATCAAGAGATGTATGGGCAAAATGAATAAAGTGTGAGGACTTGTAAATTACCTTAGTAGACAAAGTAAATATGGAGAGTATTTGAGAGAATTTTGAGTTTAAGGAGTTAAACTAAGGAAATTAGGGGAAAACCACCTTTTTTCCCCTCTTGAAGCTGAACTTTTCGTTAAATGTCAGCTATAGTGAAGGAGTCTCGTTATAGCGAGCCCCCGTGCATTAATGTCCCAATTTTTTGAGAGATTTGGTTCCTTCCCATTATGTGAATCATTCATTTCAATTATTGGTCATATATACATACTTACAATCTTGAGATGGCCTTTTTAAGGAAATTTGAAACTCGTCAGTACTTTCATCCTTTTTGTAAAAACCAATCATCTATATTCTGACGTCCCTCTACATATTTCATTTGGGGATGAATGGTTGTTTAATTGGTATCTGAAGTAACAACTTGTCTCGTCGTTATGAAAATAATGTGTTAAAAACTGGGCCTTTTGAAAATTTTATTCCTTTCTTCAAAAAATTTTCATTGACACCCGAGTTTACCAGATTGGTCAACATCCTTCTCTATAGTGAAGGGGCCTCTCTATAGAGAAGCCCAAGAGAGATACCTTCCCTATAGCGAAGGCCCGACAAAACTAAATTGTTTTATTTTCTTCTGTGGGTTTAAGGGTCTTTATTCTATTTTCGTTGGAACTTCTTCAAAGTGTCCTTTAGGGTTTATTTGAGGGAAAAGATCTCAAGAGGAAGGAAAGGGAAGAATTCCCCTTGTAAGTCCACCCAAAGACTTCCTCTGGATTCCTTCGTCTAGCCACCAGTCTAGTAAATGGAAGCAGAACTTCATGGAAATCGGGGCAGCAACTCATCTTCGATGTAGCTTATGATTAATTAATCTTTAGACTTGGTAGTGACATGTTCTACATCGAGGGGTCGATGGGGATAACAAAATTAGGCCTACAAGCATGGGAATTTGGGCGTTAACCTTAAAAATAACCTAAGCCAATCACTGTACATTGTTGATAGATACTATTTATTGTTGATTTTGTGATTAACTTTAGATTAGTGGTATTGAATGAAATATTTGGGAATCGGCTAGGACTTCAATGACTAAAAGCAAATATGAGTTAACAGGAATCGGTCTATGTGCATTGAATTCAGTGGTAGTGTTGTGATGTAATGCTTTACGATAGTTATAGGAAATGAAAAGGCTGGTCACTGAGCTTGATGCCTTGGTAGATGAGAACAGAGGTATCATAAACTAAGGTTGTCATAATGTGTTAAGAAAGGAAGGGAAGTGGTCTTAAGATATGGCTAAGATATAGGTGGATAATTACGTAAATTATGAAATAGTTAAGGAATTTATTAGCACGAAATTAATTATTGAAATATAAATTAGAGAGATAAAGCGTCGTGAATAGGTTATGGTTTACTTTCAGTTAGACTATTCTTAGCTTCCAATATGTAATGTGAGTTGTATTCCATGTTGACTTGGTCTTCAGATATAGTTGTTGATTGTTTGATGAAACGAAGTATTGTTAGTTAGATTTATCATACAAGTTACTAAATTGATTAAATTAATCATTGATGTTATAGTTTAGGAACTGGTAACTACTCTGAGATGTGATGATGTTTTGAATAAGGACATTATAGTTATGTATGTTTGGTGTGTTACCTTGAAAGGAAATGGTAATGGATAGCATAATGAGATTTGCAGATGTACTGAGTATATCACCACTATTCAGATGATGAATGGCTTGAGTCTGATGTGAGCTTATTGACGAGCGACTGTGTGGGATCGGGTACCATACTGATATAGTGCATGGACACCTAGAGTCCTTTGCAGATCATGACTAGATGGGCAAACTGTTGGGTTTTGGGTCTTTTTTCCTTTCTATGTGGATAAGTAAAAGTTCAATTTGGACTAGCCCACTTTGCCCATAAACTCAATATTATGGTGCATATGTAAGACTTTATTTTAGTTCTTAGTTTGAAGAATCACAAGAGTTGGATCAGCAGCCATAGAGAGAAAAAAGTGAGATAGTGCAGATTTTCGCACAAGCCTTAGCAACCAATTTCAAATCAAGATTTCCGCTTTGTTTCTTGTCCGATTGAGCTGATTTTTAGACAGCTTGTTCCTTTCAACTTAATCTTTGATTGAGAACAGAGAGAGGGTGATTTGGAGTCCTGTAGCTCCAGATTTTAGCTCAAAAATAGTAGCTGTGTTTGGTGATTTTACTCCTTTTATTTCAATAGTTTTTGGTGCTATCTTGTAGTTGTGTTGCTCATTGTTTGGCACTTTGTTGGTGGTCATTTTGGAGAACACTTTTGTAACTCTTGTTGATTTTAGTGGAGCTTTGGCCATGTGGTTTTTACTCTTCACACCGAAGAGGTTTCCCACATTAAACTTAGTGTCTCGTGTATTGATTTATTTTGGTTGATTTGGTTGATTGATTGCTGCCCCCAAACAGTGTTGTTCTTTCATTATTTTATCTTCTCTTGGTTCAAATAGAAAGAGAAAGTTTAGACTTGGGTTTTCTTTTTCTATTGCCCTGGCGTGCATATTTGTTTTGTGCTTGCGTTTTCCAATAAAGTGGTATCAGAGCATTGGTTGTTGTTGATTACCTATTTGAACGATGGAGTCAAATTTGAGCAAGATGGTTTGTTTGAATAGTAGTAATTATCACGCTTGGAAAGGCAAGATGAAAGATCTTCTATTTGTCAAAAAAATGCATCTACCCGTGTTTGCTTCTAACAAACCCGAATATATGAATGATGAGGATTAGGAATTTGAGCACTTACAGGTTTGTGGCTATATTAGACAAAGGGTTGAAGATAATGTTAGAAATCACATTGTGAATGAGACACATGCTAGAAGTTTGTGGGACAAGCTCAAGATCCTTTATGCTTCGAAGACTGACAACAATAAGTTGTTTATGTTGAAACAATTGATGAACATCAGGTATAAAAAAGGCACTCCTATTTCTTATCATATTAATGATTTTTAGGGTGTTCTTGACCAACTGTCTGGAATGGGTGTAAAATTCGATGAAGAAATACAGGGACTATGGCTTCTTAATACTCTGACAGACTCTTTTGAAACTCTTCGAGTTTCTTTGACTAATTCTACTCCTAGTGGTGTTGTAACCATGGAATACGCTAAGAGTGGTGTCTTGAATGAAGAGATTAGAAGAACATCTCAAGGCTCATCTTTTTCAATTTCACACTCTGATGTTTAGGTTACTGAAGACAGAGGGAGAAGCAAGTTCAGAGGTCAGAATGAAAGAGATAAAAGTAGAGGCAAGTCAAAGTCTAGATTCAAGAATGTTACATGTGACTATTGCCACAAGAATGGGCATATCAAGAAATATTGTTTCAGGTACAAGAGAGATATGAAAAAACAAAAGAAAGAAGGTGACAATGAAAATCGTGTTGATGTTATTGCTAATGATAATCTTCTTGTTTCTTGTGATGAAAATATCGTTAATCTTATTTACGATGAGTCTAGCTGGTCTGTGGATTCTGGTGCTACTTCTCATGTCACGCCTAAGAAGGAATTAATTTCTTCTTACACTCTAGGTAATTTTGGAATGTTGAAAATGAGAAATAATCATGAGGTTGCAGTTTTTGGCATTGGGACAATTTGTTTGGAAAGTAATAATGGTTCCAAACTAGTTCTCAATAATGTCAAACATACTCCAGATGTTCGCTTGAATTTGATTTTTGTTGGATACCTTGATTATTAGGGTTATATTAATACCCTAGGTGCTGGCCAATGGAAGCTTACCAGAGGTTCGATGGTTATAGCCCGTGGTGACAAGTTGTCTAACTTTTATGCATTTCAGGGCTCCATTTCTAGAGGCTTAGTAAATTTGGTGGAAAATGATACTTCATCAGAGTTATGGCATAGAAGACTGAGTCATATGAGTGAGAAGGGGATTGACAATTTCGCTAAGAAGAATTTACTTTCTGGAGTGAAACAAGCAAAGTTGAACAAATGTGTTCATTGCTTAGCCAGTAAACAGAAAAGAGTTTCTTTTCAGAGTCATCCGCCTTCGAGAAAGCTTGATTTGCTGGAGTTGGTACATTCTGATTTATGTGGTCCTTTTAAGGTAAAGTCTTATGGTGGTGCACTTTACTTTGTGACTTCTATTGATGATCATTCTCGCAAACTCTGGGTATTCTCTTTGAAGTCCAAGGATCAGGTACTTGATGTGTTCAAGAATTTTTTGGCCTTGGTTGAGAGACAAATAGGGAAGAAATTGAAATGCATCCGTTCTAATAATGGTGGTGAGTTTATTGGTCCTTTTGATAAATATTGCAGAGAGCAGGGCATTCGACATCAGAAAACTCCTCCAAATTAAAGACTCCTCAGCTAAATGGTTTAGCAGAGAGGATGAATAGATTTCTTGTTGAAAGGGCTAGATGTATACTTTCAGATGCTAAGCTGCTAGATTCCTTTCGGGCAGAAGCACTTCACACTGATGCCTATGTTATCAATTTATCTCCTACTGTTTCTTTGAATGGTGATGTCCCTGACAAAGTTTGGTCTGGTAAGAATGTTTCTTATGATCATCTTAAAGTTTTTGGGTGTAAAGCCTTTGTGCATATTCCTATGGATGAGAGGTCAAAGTTGGATGTTAAAACTAGGCAATGTATCTTTGTTGGTTATGGTCAAGATGAATTTGGCTATCGTTTCTTTGATCCAGTTGAGAAGAAACTTGTTAGAAGCCGTGATGTTGTATTCTTTGAAGACCAAACAATTGAAGATCTTGACAAAGCTGAGAAAGTTGATTCTCAGAGCAGTGAGAGCCTAGTTGATGTTAATCTACTTCCTTTGACTATTGCACCTGATGAAAATCTTCAAAATAATGAAAATCAAGCTGATAATGAAGATGGTGATCATATTTAGAATGACCAGTATGTCGTTGATGCTCCAGTGCAAGACAATGTGGTTGGTCAGCAACCAACTATTATTGATGCTCCAGAGAATTCTCTCAGAAGATCTACAAGAGAGAAAATACCTTCTTCTCTTTATTCTCCCAATGAGTATGTACTCTTGACTGACGGGGGAGAACTTGAGAGTCTTGCTGAGGCCATGGAAAGTGAATAAAAAGAAAGGTGGTTTGATGCTATGGAGGATGAAATAAAGTCTCAACATGATAATCATACCTTTGATTTGGTTATGTTACCTAAAGATCGAAAATCTTTAAAAAACAAGTGGGTTTTTAGGGTGAAACATGAAGACGATAACCCAATTCCACGGTACAAGGCTAGATTAGTTGTGAGGGGTTTTAACCAGAAGAAGGAAATTAATTTTGATGAGATATTCTCTTCAGTTGTGAAGATGTTATCCATTCGTGTGGTTCTAGGCTTGGCTGCAAATCTGGACTTGGAGGTTGAACAGATGGATGTTAAAATTGTTTTTCTCAATGGTGACTTAGATGAAGAAATTTATATGGAGTAGCCAAAAGGCTTTGAAGTCAAGGGAAAGAGAATTATGTTTGCAAGTTGAAGAAGATCTTGTATGGTCTAAAACAATCTCCAAGGCAATGGTATAGGAAATTTGGTTCTTTTATGAGTCAGCAGGGCTTTAAGAAAACTTCTTCAGACCATTGTATTTTTGTGAAAAAATTCTCTGGTAATGACTTTATTATCGTTTTGCTTTATGTTGATGACATGCTTGTTGTTGATCATAATACTTGCAGGATTCAGAAGTTGAAGCAAGAGTTGAATAAGTTTTTTGCTATGAAAGACTTGGGACCAGCAAGGCAGATTCTTGGCATACAGATTGTCCGTGATAGAGAGGCCAAGAAGTTGTGGTTGTCACAAGAGAAGTACATTCAAAAAGTACTTCATAGATTCAACATGGACAATCTAAGGTTGTTAGTACACCTTTAGCTACGCACTTCAAATTGAGAGCATTGTCCTTCCAGTGATGGTGAGAAGGAAGATATGAAGAAAGTTCCTTATGCTTCAGCTGTTGGTAGTTTGATGTATGCAATGGTTTGTACAAGACCAGATATTGTTCATGTTGCTGGTATTGTTAGCCGTTTTCTTTCTAATCCATGAAGAGAGCATTGAAATGCCGTAAAATGGATTGTGAGATATCTTTGTGGCACTTCTAGTCTGAGTTTGTGTTTTGGTACATGGAATCCTATTCTTTCTGGTTACTCTGATTCAGATATGGTCGGTGATGTTGATACTCATAAGTCTACTTCAGGCTACTTGATTAATTTTGCAGAGGGATATGTGTCTTGTCAATCTAGGTTGCAAAAATGTTTTGCTTTATCTACTACAGAGACTAAGCTTATTGTTGATGTTAAAGCTTGCAAAGAGTTAATCTGGATGAAGAGATTTTTGGGGGAACTTGGTTGTGCTCAAGAGAGGTACGTGCTTTATTGCGACAGTCAAAGTGCTATTCATCTTGGCAAAAATTCTACATTTCATGGTCGGTCTAAACACATTGATGTGAGGTATCATTGGATTCGAGATGTGTTGGATTCTAAGGTGCTTGAACTTGAAAAGATTCATACCAATGATAATGGTTCAGACATGATGACTAAAGTTTTGCCAAGAGGAAAGTTTGAAGAATGCTGCATGATCGCCGGGATGGCGGTCTCCTCCACATAGTCCGTTGAAACGACCCCAAAAATGCCCGAAAATGTGCTTCGGAAACACCTATAATTGTAATTTCCATATATCTCAAAATCCGTGCATGATTTCGGAAATTCGACTTCATATTCTTATTTGTGGGGTCAAATTGAGTGGGAAATGGGTCTAACCCGAATTTTAGAGCAACCGTATCAAAATTCAAAAATCGCAAAAATTGCGATTTGGAGGGTCAACTTTAAAGGGGCATATCTCTTAGCACACAAGGAACTGGAAGGGCTGCAAACTATCAAATTAAAGCTCTTTGAGTTAGCTTTCCAACGCACTTGGTTTCACCTTAGTCCGAGTTAGGATGAGGGAGTTATGACCATTTTCGTAAAACCTGTCTGTGCAGATTTGCAATTTCCAGTGAGCTATTTTTTTTAGGCGGGTTGGAGACTTTTTTTTTATAAAAAGGGGATATGTCCCATACTTAGTCATTTTTCTTAACTCCAAAAACACTCTCTAAGCCCTCTCCAAAAATTCCACCAAGATCTTCAACCAAATTCAAACATCTCAAGCTCTAATTCCGGATTCAAGACTCAATCTCAAGCTTCGATTCTCCATTCCAATCTTCATCAAGGATTCTCCAAAGTTGAGGTATGTGGGTTTGATTGTGGAAACCTTCCTTTCCACAAGTCCAACCATTTATCCTCTATTTCTACTTCAAGTTTATGGGTCCTTATGATTATTTATGAACTCTTGAATTATGGAATTACTACTACACACCCTATTATGGTCCATTTTGCATATTATCATGAAATGGAATTATTATGTGATGTTTATGGTTTACATGCTTCCATGATCAAATTATGAAGGTTGATATATATATGTATGTTGTTGGTGGGCTGATTTATATGGATTTTGGAATTGGTTGGACTTAGTATTCTTGAAATACATGATTTCATTTACATGAACAATTGCCCACCTTGTGTTTGATAAAATGCCCATTTATAGAATTCTTAGGAAAGGGAAGGTCCAAGGTACGTCCTATGAGTCGGATGGTTATGTAATTACTGAAATGATGATGAAATGGACACATGTATATGATTTTCTCTATATAAGTGTTGTGAGTCGACCAAGCCTAGTACGGGGGGTAGTAGGCCCGTATAACCGTATCGAGGGGTTGGTACCTTGGTTGCCTAGTACGGGGGGTAGTAGGCCCGTATAAATCGAGGGGTTGGTACCTTGGTTGCCTAGTACGGGGGGTAGTAGGCCCGTATAACCGTATCGAGGGGTTTGTACCTTGGTCCCTAGCTCGGGGGGTGGTAGGCCCGTGTAACCATATTGAGGGGTTTGTACCTCTTTCGCCTCTCCAAGGGGGTGGTAGGCCTTGGAAATACTATATTGATGGTCACTCGCCACACATGTACTACGTCCCACTAAATATGATTTTTATGTAAGCATCATTATACATATCATTTCGTTAATATGCTATCTATTGGGTATGATTACGCATTTTTTTCTATGATGTCCATCTAATGTAGCATTGCATTGCATCCCATATACTTAGTACATTCAAATGTACTAACGCATACTCTATGCCTACATGATGTCACCATGTAGGGACCGGAGCACCGCTTGACCATCCTCCTCCGCGTGGCTAGTACGATTTTCTATAGTGGTTATTGGTGAGTCCTCCATTTCGGGGACGTTGCTCATGATCTTTTGCTATGTATAAAACTTTTCCTTTCTAGTTATGTTTTGACTATGAGGGTGAGCCCGGTAGTTTGTCTTGGCCCCCGCTAAGTACTCATGTTTAGAGGTGGTGTTGGACAAGTTGTGTATTATGCTTGAGCTTGACTCATCTATGGTATTTATGTATCATTTCTTTTTTTTTGCTCCCTTAGTCCCGATTTCCCCCTTGATTATGCTTATCGTTTATGGTCATTTAATTGCTTCCGCGACCAAGGATGTGTAATGATACGCTATGAGGCTTGTTTGGGGTTCCTTCGGGTTCCCCATTCGCCGGTCACATCTAGGCCCTAGGCTTGGGCCGTGACATCCGTAGGGGAGAATTATTGAGTTTTGGGTCTTTTTCCCTTCCTATGTGGATAAATAAAAGTTTAATTTGGACTAGCCCACTTTTCCCATAAGCCCAATATTATGGTGCATATGTAAGACTTTATTTTAAGTCTTATTTTGAAGAATCTCAACAGTTGGATCATCAGCCATATAGAGAGAAAAGGGAGAGAGTGCAGATTTTCGCACAAACCCTAGTAGCCAATTTCAAATCACGAGTTCTGCTTCATTTGTTGTCTGATTTAGCTGATTTCTACACAACTTGTTCGTTTCAACTTAATGTTTGATTGAGAACTGAGAGAGGGTGATTTGGAGTCCTGTAGCTCCAGATTTTAGCTCGTGAACAGTAGTTGCATTTGGTGATTTGACTCCTTTTGTTTCTCTAATTTTTGGTGATATCTTGTAGTTGTGTTGCTCATTGTTTGGCACTTTGTTGGTGGCCATTTTGGAGAACACTTTTGTAACTCTTGTTTATTTTAGTGGAGCTTTGGCCTTGTGGTTTTTACTCTTCACACCGAAATGGTTTTCCACATTAAACTTGGTGTCTCGTGTGTTGATTTATTTTGCTTGCTTTAGTTGATTTGATTGCTGCCCCCAAACAGTGTTGTTCTTGCATTATTTTGTCTTCTTGGTTCAAATAGAAAGGGAAAGTTTGGACTTAGATTTTCTTCTGCTATTGCCATGTCGTGCATATTTATTTTGTGTTTGTCTTTCCCAACACAAACATAAGACCTTTTAGCATGTGTGTACAAATGAGAGTGAGATTGATGATTTTTGAGAAGTTGGTGATTGATCTCCTGCTAGAGCAGTGATTATGCAACTGCAAGGCCAAGAAAGAAATGATTTCCAATTGACTTGCGTGTATTGTGTTTAAGTGTTTGATGTCTTGAATTATCTTCTTTTATTTACCAGAAGTATGATAATTATAGTGATAAATTGTATATAATTTGTAATGTTGACAGGTTGACCAAGTATGACTTTTGTTTAATTATGTACTATGGGTAGACTAGACTTAATCTTGTAACGACTTCCGAATTATTTTTGCATATGTAAGTTTTAGGTTAGAACAAGGTCACAGAGTATGCTAAGGAAACCATTATTAAATTTATTGTTTTCTCTAAATTGCTAAAATAAAGAAGGAATAGGGAATGTGAGGAGATGTTTTGTGTAATAGAAAGTGGTCATCTTAATTGTGTAGTTATTTGGTTTGATTTTGTGATGTTTTACATGGTACTAATATTGGTCGGCCTAGGATTTCTTAATATGTGTGGTGTACTGATACTACACTTGTTATACCCTTTTTGGTGTAGGTTATTTCAGCTTGTTTGAAGCGTCAGAAATTGGAGGTTACTCATTATTATCTTCCATCTACTTCATCCTCAAGTGGAAGTTGTGTCGGTATTTTATGTCATTAATTTTATTCTTATGTCCGTACTCTATTAGAAGCTCTTGTACCTATCTAAACTCGATCATTGGGAAGTGTCAGTTGGTTGTAAAATTTTCATATTTTGTTTATTCTTGTTTAATGAAGATGTTTTATTTAATTACTTTATTTTAATGGAGATAAGTGATAAGGGTTCACCTATCTAGTTAGATTAGAGTAAGTGACCATACGGTCCCATAATTTGGATCGTGACATAGACCATAATGAAAGCATTAAATGAAATCGGAGCAAAAACTTAAACAAAAGATAAATGTTGCAAATAAACTTAAGGCAACAACAAAACAAAACATCAAATTAAGGTTGATTAAAACCTTAAGCCTAAACTCCAAGTTAAGCTCCTCCTAATCGTTCTAACCCTAGTCTTGTTTCCATCATACATGTCCTTTATCACCCTAATATAAACCATCGGGACAACTTTATATTCCAAACACCTCTAGAGGACATCTCTCAGGACTTTTTCATAGGCCTTTTCAATCCAGTCACCGGGTGGATGGATTAAGTAGTCGATCACCCCGGCATGAATCTAAATTGATTCTTTGAAATGAACACCCCTTTCCTCACCCTTATATTCACCAATCTCTCCCAGACCTTTATAGTGTGGTTTAACAATTTGATACCCCTATAATTGTTACAGTTTTGGATATCACCCTTTTTCTTGTACAATGGAACCATAGTACTCCAACTCCATTTGTCGGGCATTTTTTTCATCTTAAAAATAACATCAAACAACTCACTCAACCATTCCATACCTTCCTTGTCTATGCTTTTCCAAAAATCCATCAGAATCTCATCGGGTCCAGTCACTTTTCTCCTCATCCTACTAATAGAACGTATAACCTTCTCAACCCTAAAACACCTACATTTATGAAAGTCCTTTAGTCTTTCAGATTTTTCCAACTCACCCAACACAATGTCTATGTCCTATTCTTCATTTAAGAGTTTATGGAAGTATTCTTGCCACCTTTGCTTAATGGAGGTCTCTTCTACCAACACCTTGACTTTTTCATCCTTGATGAACTTCACTTGATCCAAGTCGTGAGCCTTTCTCTCTCTTATTTTTGCAAGCCTATACAATCCTTGAGCTGAGATGACTCTCCACAAATGGAGTAATGAGTGACTACCCAGCCATATGGGATATGATCAAGTTTCATGGTTTCGAAAGGCTCACGAGAGCCCAACCTCCTTATGTCCTTGCATGGGTACGGGAGTTCTATGTGGCTTATGAAGAAGCCTTTTCCAAGAAGAGAAAGAGCACAGTCTGGAAACCATTGGATAAGGTCAAAGTTTTTGGCAAAATGGTATCATGTCATGCAGGTAAGATAAATTAGATATTGGGCACAAAAGGTGACAGTAATGGTTATTACAAGCTCCGGATAAAGCAAGGCCTAGAGGTACTAAAGGGGTGGCTGGCCCCTCTCATCTCTGATATTTCTAACCATGGATAGTTGAGGGAACAAGGATAAAAAATAAAGATATGAATTTCGCTTCCAGATATTGGTTTGAGTTCATTAGTAGCACTATCATGCCATCCCAAAACGAGTCCATTCTCTGGCTTTCGAAGGCCGTATTAGTTGGTTGTATCATGGATCGGACAGAGATCAATGTTGGTGGGCTCATTGTTGAGGAGATGTTGATGAGGCCTCATCAGGAGTAGACTTCCCTCCCATTCCCTGTCCTGATCACATAGTTGTGTGAGGAAGCAGGAATTCCTTTCCGGGAGAGGACTGATGTGAGGATCACCCCCGCCTCCTCCAATGACATTCGGAGGATAGAGGTGGATGATTTGAGAGATGATGTGGCTCGGTGGAAGCCGCCACCACCAGACACCACTCCTTTTGTTGGCCGTGCTAACCTTAAGGCCGAGACTGCTCAGCCTACTCCGCCTGTGGAGCAATCAGGTACATCTATGCCCTCTTCTGTGCCATCTACTTCCACAACTACTGCACCTTCCTCTACTCCTATTTCCCAGGCCTCATTGACCCAGGCCATGATATACCAAATGGGCAGTCTTGCCCGGTTTGCGGACATAAAGGCGGCGAGGGTTGACTTCTTCATCCTTGATGAACTTCACTTGATCCAAGTAGTGAGCCTTTCTCTCTCTTATTTTTGCAAGCCTATACAATTTCTTATCCCCAGCTTTTTCCCCTAGCTCGACATACAAGCGTTCGAAAGCTACCATCTTAGCAGTTGTAACTACCAACTTAGCTTTTGTCTTCGTCATCTTATAGACTTGATTAAGTATCCACTTCTATTCCTCGTCTACACACTCTACCCACTTAGTATAAGATACCTTCTTTGGTTCCAATTTACTTTGGACTTCACCGTTCCACCACCAATCTCCTTGATGACCACCAAAGTTCCCTCTCGATACCCCTAGAACCTCTGTAGTTGCTTCCCTAGTGCAACTAGCAGTCTTATCCCACATGTGATTCACATCCCCGCTACTACTCCATGCCCCCATCCCAACCACCTTATCCTCTATTTATCTAAAAAGGGCAGGGGTCAAGCCATTTAATCCTTGGTTGGTCATAAACAGTTTTCTTCCTCTTAATATCCTAGTCCATCACCGAAATCTTATGTTGGGTAGTAAAATTCTCACTCACAATAACCTTCCAATCCTTGCAAAGGCCTCTATCACCCTTCCTAAAGAGTATGTAATCTATATGAGTCTTAGCTACCATTCTATGAAAGGTAACTAAGTGGTTCGCCCTCTTCGGAAAGCACAAATAAGAAAACACCAACTTAAAGGCTTTAGCAAAATCTAGAAGTGACGTTCCACCTCTATTCCTCTCCCAAAAACCAAAGCCTCCATGAACATCATCAAAGCCACTAGAAGTTGCACCGACATGGCCATTAAAATCCCCACCAATGAAAATATTCTTGGTGTTCGGTATACCTCTCGCTACTTCATCTAAATCCTCCCAAAAGAACTTTTTGATCTCCCCATTCAGGCCCGCTTGAAGCGCATAAGCACTAATAATGTTCAAATTAATCCCGCCAACAACTAGTTTAATCATTATCATCCTATCATTGATCCTCGTAACCTCCTGAATACCACAACTTAAACCCATCTACATCTCGAGCCTTGGTACCTACCCATCAGGTCTCCAAGGATAAGCTATACCAATCTTCCTCTTCTTGAGAGTTTTCACTAGCTCTATGGACTTCTCCATCAATGACCCTATGTTCTATGACCCTACTCTTAGCTTAGGAGAACTCGTAGCCCCCTTACCACTACTACCCTTGCCCCAGCCCAACCAAAGACATAACCCTAGTCCACCATCAATCAAAAAAGCCACAAAATAAAAATAAACTACAAAGGAAAATACTAAATAAAATAAATCAAGTGTATACTATAAATCAGGAAGATACAAGAATGAACCCGTACTAAACCGTAAATCAATAAAGCATAAAAGAGAATAACAACCCGAAGTCTGCTATGGGGGAAAAGAATAAAATAACAGGAAGCAAGTCTTGAACTAGAGGCAACATTTAAATATACAAACAACAAACAGAACAATAAAATATACAAACAGCAAACAGAACAATAAAATATACGATCATCATATCATCGTCATATATATTATTAAAAGTGAGAAGCTCCAAAGTACAAAGTTAGATTACCATTTTGTCCCTACACTATATTAAAAAATTATAACTCGTCTCATTAATATTAATTAGATATTAAATTTTAATTACCTCTAGGCTAGCAGAATATCATAAAAGAAGGAGAATATGAGAAGTCACATCCCATTATTTAGCATAGTCGACCATTACCATTGTTTTAAGACCTTACCAAACTAAACCGTTGTTTTAAGAAGTCAAAAAAAAGTTTAAATGCTTTATCCAATTAAATGTGAAATTAAAGACATTAAAGAAAATTAAAGATAAAAAGATGTGTATCAGATTTCAAGACCCTCATTACCATAAATTAATTTTTTAAAACTCTTGTCTCTTCATTTGCCTATATTGAATGAAGATGGTTTTTGCAAATTTATAAATACTTATACTGAATAATATCAAACAACCGTAATGATGAAAGATTAGTTATACAATTGCTAATCGCAAAATCTTTACTTTTATTTTATCCCTTCATTTTATTTTATTTTTAAATTTTATGATTTCTATATATATCACATATAATTGTATTTATGTTTGTCATTTTTTTCTCTCAGTTTTGGTGGCATCAAGATTACAAACACCTATAATATATGATGATAACTTCTCTATTTTTGTTGTTTTCTCTGTGGTAATTTCTTAATAGAATTACCGTTTTTGTAAAATATCAATATTTCGACTTCCAAATTGTTTAGGAACAAAAGTCTATGGTGTTTCAAGATACTTCTATTCATTTTAAAATGTGTTTTAAGTTATATTTTTCAAGTGATAGGACAGTTTCTACATATACAAACTACGTATTTTATAATTAATTTTTTTAATTTTAGTTCTCATATGTATTTTTAGTGTTGAAGTGTTGGTATTATATTTTACCTCTTCTGTGTCAACTAAATTGAGAAACTTCTTGATGCATTTTTACAGTCTCATATTTAGTAATGTCCGAATTCTTGCTTTATAAAATTATATTATTTAGTGTTGTATATATTATGTATTACACACTATAATTGCATACAATGATAATTTTAATTATTTATGCTGGTTATGGGAAAAAACAATGTATAAAATTTAAATCATTTGAAGTTTACACATTAAGCTCAAAGGTGAAGGCAATGAATGGTGGCCTCTAGTGAAGTAAATGGTGGTTTTTTATTCTGGCTTTATATAAATGTGTTTCTTTATATATATATATATCTTAAAAGCATGAACTCCCAAACTTGAATGTCAAATTACTATAATACACCCGACTAAAAACACTCAATTTAATTTATTTATTTAATTATATTATATTAAAAGTAGACACATTTTTACATTGAAGGGTTGTGACTTTTTCGATGAGTTGTGACTTTTCCAATGAGTTGTGACTTTTTCGAAAAGTTGTGACTTTTTCAATGAGTTGTGACTTTTTCGAAGAGTTGTGACTTTTTCGAAGAGTTGTGACTTCTCCGATGAGTTTTGACTTTTCCTAACGGTTGTGAAATTTTCAATGAGTTTTGAATTTTTCGAAGAGTTGTGTCTTTTCCAAAGGGTTGTGACTTTTCCGATGCAATAACCTTTCCAAAGCATTGTAACTTTTCTGATAAGGCACAATTAGTACATATTCATACTACCATTTGTTAGCTATAAATAGAGGGGTTTGCTCTCATTTTTATACTACAATATTTTAAGTTTTCTACTATTCTTCTCTTAAAAGTGTCATGTGTGATTTGCAACAGTTGAATAAGTTCGAAGTTCAACGAAATTTGAGGTACCAAACAAGGAAGAGACCCCTAATGTAACGTTCATCTGGCCAACTACTTATACCAGAAAAACCAAACCTTACATCATATGAAGGGCTACCTTACAAATAAAACGGCTACAAACAAATCCCTACACTTTTTATTTCTTCAATTATTAACTTACTCAAATGCGTACTAATTTGCTATCTACACTTTTTCTTTTTGAAGTGTTAATTGAGTTTTAAACTATTTTTTAAAAATATGCGTGAAGTTTAGAGCAAGATATGGAACAGTGGAAAAAATACACAGTGTTTGATCAAGAAGAGGAGATTGAAGTGGCATGAAACCATTAGGTCAAATTCTGCACTTTTAGTATGGGACAAAGTCAAACTGTGCAATTTTATGAACTATTAATCACTAATCGGTCGGCCTACTAAAGACACCAAAAATAATAACATAATCACATTGAACTCCATTTTAAGGAGTGAAAACTGAATCACATTAGTCATAACGGATCAGATCATACAAACATTTACAAATTTTTAAATCATGAAGGGCATTGATGTAACACCTCAGATTTTGAAAGAAGAGAAGTTGCAGGTTCTAGTGCCAGTGACGACGAAGATCACCTACGGACCGTAGATGGACTGACGGACCGTAGGTGGGAACCGTAGTTGGACTGTTAAATGTCTTCAAAATGGCAAGCATCAGTATCTCTCTACGGCTCGCTAGGATGGTCCATCATTCAATGTACAGATCGCAGGTAGGCCTCTAGGTGAGACCCAGACTTAGTTAAATCTTCAGGGGCTAAAGTCAGACCTACGGTGGCCATGTATGGACCGTAGATTGAACCACGAACTGTACATGGTGACCCGCCATTGGGGGTTCATAGTTAAGACTCTATGAATCTATCTACGGAGGAACAGGATGGTCCATAGGTTGACTTACGGGCCGTAGGTCCAACCGTAGATAGGGTCCGATAGTTATTTTTAAAGGATTTCTTGGTCTTTTCCCTAAATATTTAGTGACTAATCTAAGTCAGTTCGGCCATTAACCTAGACCCGATATAAACCTTTTAAGCCTAATTCTACCCATTCTTAATCATTCCCCCAAACCTCTCCTCTCCCAAAATAATTCTCTCTCTAGAAAAGCTTGAAGAAGAAGAAGAAGAAGAAGAAAGACCTAGGGTTTCAAGATCAAGCCTCCTAACCCTCCATTGATTTCAAGGACTTGACAATGATGATCTTCATTAGAGTCCCTAAAGTTCTCAATTTTCAAGTATCAAATTCCCAATTTGATTTAAGGGTTTTCTTCTATGATGTGGGTTCTTTCAATTATGATCAAATTACTTTCAATTATGGTTTTCTAAGTATAAATTGAGTTGAATTACATGTTTTAAGATGAATCCCCATGAACCCATATGAAATCCCCTAATTTTGAGATTTATCAATTGATGATGGATTGAAAAGATGAATAAGATGGATTTTAATGAAGTTTATATGAACTCATGCATGTTTTGATGATTTCTAAAGCTATGATTCATGATGAATTGATGAATGATGAAAAGATGGGTTTTATGAAAGTATGCATGTTCAATGATGGAAATAATGATGATTTATTAATTGCTTAGAGATTGAAGCGTGAATGTTGACAATTGTTGCATAGTGAAAGGTTTTCTCACTTGATTGCTCAATTGATGAATGTGAAAGGATTTTCTCACATAATGGATTCATAACATGTTAAAAGGTTTTCTTAACTAAAGTTGAATCAAAGATTAAGGAGCTATTCTAAATGATGTAAGCTTGGATTGTTAACACTAGTTGTACCTTTTCATGAATAATAAGATGCATTATGATTTATGACTAATTCCGTGGGATTTATGCTTAGCACCGAGAGGATATTGAGATGAAAGCTCTCCCGTAGTAGAGGCCGGGATTCTAGTGGAAGCTCTCCCGTAGTAGAGGCCGGGTTTCCAAAAGCAATCTCTTGTCCCATAAACTATGTGCCACCATAGGATGATTGTCTAGATAGATATTAGCTAGTGGATCCACGTAAGCTAGAAGTTTATGGTCTTACCTTGGCAAGTAGGACACCTCTTTTCGGTGTGGGGTAGACATCGGATTCCGTGTTGGTAGCTCACATGGTCTTACATGTCAGTTAAGGCTACTTCCCACAATAATGAACTAAAGTACTTTTAAGGTATTTTTCAAGTAAAGCAAAGATATATGGCTTGCATTGATCATGGTTTATAACTTGTGATTTCTAACCCTTTTCTCATGATTTAGCTTGATCATTGCATGATTATGAAAATGTCCCTTTTTAGCATGTTTAAATGTTTTTATGCATGGTTATCATACTTGGTACATTTTTGTACTAACGCATACTCTTGCCTACATTTTCTTATAAGTGTAGGGTCCGGCACATCCCCATCTTCTTGTGGCTAGATCGTGACAGTAGAGATCTTGAAGAATTTGGTGAGTCCTCATATGTTCGAGGATGTAGCCACATTTATTTTTATGTCATTTACTTACTTTTGAAGACTTTGTATGGGTTTCGTCCCAACGTACTTTCATTCCTATATTAGATGACTTTTGAGACTATATGTAGACTTCTGTTATTGCTTAAACTCTTTTGATAATGAATTGTGTTTTGAACTCTTAAACTGCTATTATCTTATATGATGTATGTTAAGTGGCTTATGTGAGGCCTTTCGGGGTCTTGTACGCCATGTCACGTATAGGGGGTACATCGGGTCGTGACAAACTTGGTATTCAGAGTACAAGGTTTTAGAAAGGTCCTAGGAAGTCTCACAAGCCACGTCAAGTAGTGTATTGTTCATGAGTGTGAAGCGCGCCACATTTATGAATGAGAGGCTATAAGATGTTTAGGAAACTCCATTTCTTTCATTATTCTTAAGTCGTGCGATAGAATGTAACTCTATATGTCTCTCTCATAATCCCTATCCTATGCATTTGAGGATATGGCTACTCGAAGAGATTATGCTAGGAGAAATGTGAGAGAGAATATGGAACAAGAAGCTCCTTCTCAAGCTCCTCAAGTTCCGGTCGACCCTTTGGCCGAACAAGTGACTAATGCGGAGTTTAGGGCTGCTTTTCAAGTGTTGGCTCAAGCCATGATGACTCAAGACAATAGGGAGTTTGTGGCTCCCGTGAACCCAAATGTGGGTACGACGGCATCTAGAGTGAGAGACTTCTCTAGAATGAATCTTCCAAAGGTTTCATGGTTTTAAGGTTGAGGAAGATCCTCAAGAGTTCATTGATGAAGTATACAAGGTGCTAATGATCATGGTTGTGATGCCGGAGGAAAAGGTGGAGTTAGCCGCTTATCAACTTAAGGGTCTGGCCCAAGTGTGGTTTGAGCAATGGAAGAGTGAGAGGGCGGATGATGCCGGTCCTCTTGATTGGGAAAAGTTCAAGGTTGCTTTCATTGATAGGTTAGGCAAAGGTGGTTAAGTTCATCAACCTTCGTCAAGGAAGCATGAGTGTGAAGGAGTATGCTTTGAAGTTCACAAAATTGTCTCGATATGCTCCTACTATGGTTGTCGATCCTAGGGCAAGGATGAGTAAGTTGTTTTCGGGAGTGTCTGAAATGGTGGTCAAGGAATGTCGTACCGCCATGCTTGTCAATGAAATGGATATTTCTCGTCTCATGGTTCATGCTCAATAAATAGAAGAGGAGAAACTTAAGGAAAGGTCTAGGGAGACAAAGTAAGACCGGTGATGGTAATTTTTTGCATTCGAGGTCTGAAGGACATGGTCGCTCTAGGTTTCGACAAAGGTTTTCCGGTCAAGTTTCCTCCAATGCTCCTCCTAAGTTCAACAAAGATAGGGTGCCAAACTCTAAGCCTCAAGGAGGAAGTGGTGGTGGATTCTCATCGACTACTTTTGCTAAGTGTTTGAGGAAACATGAGGGCAAGTGCTTAGCCGGTACAGATGGTTGCTTCGATTGTGGTAAGAGCGGTCATAAGATAAGAGATTGTCCATCTCTCACGGCTAAGGGAAGAGAAGGTAAGCAAGCTCAACCTAGTGGTTCGGGTTCAAATGCTCCCAAGCAAAACCGGTTCTATGCACTTCAAGCTCGTCATGATCAAGAGGGTTCTCCCGATGTGGTTACCACTATGATGAAAGTCTTTCATTTTGATGTTTATGCTTTGCTTGATCTCGGTGCTACTTTGTATTTTGTGACGCCATTTGTGGCTATGAAGTTTGATGTTCTTCCGGATGTGTTGTTAGATTTTGTGGCTATGAAGTTTGATGTTCTTCCGGATGTGTTGTTAGATCCCTTTTGTGTCTCTACTCCTATTGGTGAATCTATTTTGGCTAAGAGAGTCTATAGAAATTGTCTCGTCTCCTTATCCCATAGAGTCACTCATGTTGATCTTGTAAAGCTTGATATGTTAGATTTTGATGTTATTCTTGGGATGGATTGGTTTCATTCTTGTTATGTCTCTATGGATTGTAGGACTCGAGTGGTCAATTTTCAATTTCCAAATGAGCCTATCCTAGAGTGGAAGGGGGGAAATTCTATGCCTAAAGGCCAATTTGTGTCATGTATTAAAGCTAGAAAGATGATTTCTAAGGGGTGTATATACCATCTTGTTAGGGTGAGGGATGTGGATTCCGAACCCCTACACTTGAGTCGGTCCCCGTTGTTAATGAGTTTCCGGAAGTGTTTCCCAATGATCTACCCGGAGTTCCTCCCGAAAGGGAAATAAACTTTGGTATTGACCCTCTCCAATACGTAACTTATCTCTATTCCTCCTTATCGAATGGCTCCGGCAGAACTTAAGGAGTTAAAGGAGCAATTGAAAGATTTGTTGGATAAGGGTTTCATCCGACCAAGTATCTCTCCATGGGGTGCTGCAGTTTTGTTTGTTCGAAAGAAGGATGGTTCACTTCGTATGTGCATTGACTACCGTCAATTGAACAACGTTACTATTAAGAATAAGTATCCTCTTCCAAGGATAGATGACTTGTTTGATCAACTTGAAGGGGCAACTTACTTCTCTAAGATTGATCATCGCTCGGGTTATCATCAATTGAGGGTGAAAGAAGATGATATTCCGAAAACGGCTTTACGGACTAGATATGGCCATTATGAATTCCTAGTGATGTCGATTGGATTGACGAATGCTCCGACCGCGTTTATGGATTTGATGAATAGGGTGTTTAAACAATATCTTGATATGTTTGTGATTGTGTTCATCGATGATATTTTGATTTACTCAAGGAGTGAGGATGAGCATGCCGATCATTTGAGGGTTGTGTTGCAAGTTCTCAAGGAATGACAACTCTTTGCGAAGTTTAGTAAATGTGAGTTTTGGCTAAGGTCTGTGGCTTTTCTTGGTCATATTGTCTCCGGTAAGGGTATTGAGGTAGATCCTAAGAAGACAGATGCGGTTAAGAATTGGCCTAGACCTCTATCACCTTCGGATATTCGAAGTTTCTTGGGTTTGGCTGGTTATTGTAGGAGGTATGTTGAACCGTTTTCTTTGATTGATTCCCCATTGATGGCTTTGACTCAAAAGAAGGTTAAGTTCATATGGTCCGAAGCGTATGAGAAGAGTTTTCAAGAATTGAAAAATAGACTTACCTCGACTCCGACATTGACTTTACCAGAGGGGTCCGATGGGTTTGTGGTTTATTGTGATGCTTCAAGGATTGGGTTAGGGTGTGTTCTTATGCAAAACGGAAAAGTCCTTGCTTATGCTTCAAGATAACTCAAGATTCATGAAAAGAACTATCCTACTCATGACTTAGAGTTAGCGGCAGTTGTGTTTGCTTTAAAGATTTGGAGGCATTATTTGTATGGTGTGCATGTTGATGTCTTTACCGACCATAAGATTTTGCAATATGTGTTCAAGCAAAAAGATCTAAATCTTCGCCAAAGGAGGTGGCTTGAGTTGTTAAAGGACTATGACATGAGTGTCCTCTATCACCCCGGCAAGGCGAACGTGGTGGTGAATGCTCTTAGTTGGTTGTCTATGGGTAGTGTTGCTCATGTTGAGGATGGTAAGAAAGAGTTGGTTCGCGATGTTCATATATTGGCCTGATTCGGTGTTCGGTTGATTGATTCTAGTGAGGGTGGTGTTATGATTCACAATTGTCAACAAGTGAAATTAAAGCATCAAAAGCCGGGAGGTTTGTCCCAAAATATTAGTATTCCTACTTGGAAGTGGGAAGATTTGAATATGGACTTTATTGCTTGTTTACCACGCACCGGTGGCAATATGATTCAATTTGGGTTATTATGGATCGTATGACGAAATCAACCCATTTCATTCCCGTCAAGGTTTCTTACTCGACGGAGGATTATACTAAGTTGAACTTAAGGGAAATGGTTAGGCTGCATGGAGTGCCTTTTTCCATTATCTCCGATCGTGGTGCACAATTTACATCTCAATTTTGGAAGTCTTTCCAAAAGGGTCTTGGTACTCGTGTTAAGCTTAGCACGGCCCTTCATCCTCAAACCGATGGGCAAGTGGAACGTACTATCCAAACTTTGGAAGATATGTTGAGAGCTTGTGTGATTGACTTCAAAGGTAATTGGGATGGTCATTTGCCTTTGATTGAATTTGCTTATAATAATAGCTACCATTCTAGTATTGGTATGGCTCCGTTTGAGGCTCTTTATGGTAGGAGGTGTATCTCCTATAGGTTGGTTTGAAGTTGGTGAAGTTGTTTTGATAGGTCCTGAGTTGGTGCATGAGGCTCTTGGAGAAAGTTCGGCTTATTAAAGAAAGGTTGAAAACGGCTCAAATTCGAAAAAAGTCATGTGCCGATGTTAGAAGGAGAGATTTAGAATTTGATGTTGATGATTGGGTCTACTTGAAAATTTCACCCATGAAGGGTGTAATGAAATTTGGGAAGAAAGGGAAGCTTAGTCCCCGTTATGTAGGCCCATATCAATTTTTGAGACGTGTTGTTAAGGTTGCTTATGAACTTGACTTGCCTAATGATTTGGCATCGGTGCATCCGGTTTTCCACGTCTCCTTGTTGAAGAAATGTGTTGGTGATCCGACATCTATAGTGCCATTAGAGAACCTTGGCATAAAGGATAGTCTTTCCTATGAAGAAATTTCGGTTGAGATTTTAGACCGGCAAGTCTGACAGTTAAGAAATAAAGAAGTTTCTTCCGTGAAGGTTCTTTGGAGGAATCAATTAGTTGAGGGTGCTACTTGGGAGGCCGAGGCCAATATAATGTCCCGATATCCTCATCTCTTTCCCTTCGATCCTACTCTAGCTTGAAGTATCTAAGTTCCTCAAGGTTCATTCCTTGGGTTTCATGTGTCATAGTTATTTCCATGATTCCTCATTTATGCATGTTCATGAAAGCTTAAATTTTGAGAAAATGAGTTAACTTGATTGATTTCTCTATGATTATGTGCATTTGAGTATGAGTTGCATATGGCCTTCATGAAATGATGTTTTGAACATGCTTTAGCTTGGAGTTGATGTTTCCTCCTCGGATATATGCATTTATGTGATTGCATGCATGTTGGGCTATTAGATTAAGTTTCTATCCTTCCTATGATGTCTTGAATCCCATTTGAGGATGAATGTTCCCAAGGGGGAGATATTGTAACACCTCAGCTTTTGAAAGAAGAAACGTTGCAGGTATTCGTTCCAGTGACGACGGAGGCCACCTACTGAGCGTAGATGGACTGACGGACCGTAGGTAGGAACCGTAGTTGGACTATTAAATGTCTTCAAAATGTCAAGCATCAGTATCTCTCTACGGCTCGCCAGGAGGGTCTGTCATTCAATGTACGGACCGTAGGTAGGCCTCGTAGGTGAGACCTAGACTTAGTGAAATCTTCAGGGGCTAAAGTCAGACCTACGGTGGCTATGTACGGACCGTAGATTGAACCACAGACCGTACATGGTGACCTGTAATTGGGGGTTCATAGTTAAGACTCTCTGAATCTATCTACGGAGGAATAGGACGGTGTGTAGGTTGACTTACGGGCCGTAGGTCCAACCGTAGATAGGGTCCGACAGTTATTTTTAAAGGGCTTCTTGGTCATTTCCCTAAATGTTAAGTGCCTAATCTAAGTCGGGTTGGCCAATAACCTAGACCCTAAATAAACCTTTTAAGCCTAATTCTACCCATTCTTAATCATTCTCCCAAACCTCTCCTCTCCCAAAATAATTCTCTCTCTAGAAAACCTTGAAGAAGAAGAAAGATCTAGGATTTCAAGATCTTCTCCCAATCCTCCATTGATTTCAAGGTCTTGGCATTGAGGTATGATTATCTTCATCTATGGAGCCCATTCCTCCATAGAGTCCCTAAAGTTCTCAATTTTCAAGTATCAAATTCCCAATTTGATTTAAGGATTTTCTTCTATGATGTGGGTTCTTTCAATTATGATCAAATTACTTTCAATTATGGTTTTCTAAGTATGAATTGAGTTGAATTACATGCTTTAAGATGAATCCCCACGAACCCATATGAAATCCCCTAATTTTGAGATTTATGAATTGATGATGGGTTGAAAAGATGAATAAGATGGATTTTAATATATGAAATCATGCATGTTTTGATGATTTCTAAAGCTATGATTCATGATGAAAAGATGGGTTTTATGAAAGTATGCATGTTCAATGATGGAAATTATGATGGTTTATGAATTGCTTTGAGATTGAAGCGTGAATGTTGATAATTGTTGCATAGTAAAAGGTTTTCTCACTTGATTGCTCAATTGATGAATGTGAAAGGATTTTCTCACATAATGGATTCATAACATGTTGAAAGGTTTTCTCAACTAAAGTTGAATCAAAGATTAAGGAGCTATTCTAAATGATGTAAGCTTGGATTGGTAACTCTAGTTGTACATTTTCATGGATAATAAGATGCATTATGATTTATGACTAATTCTGTGGGATTTAGGCTTAGCACCGAGAGGATATTGAGATAGAAGCTCTCCTATAGTAGAGGCCGGGTTTCCAAAAGCAATCTTTTTTCCCATAAAATATGTGCCACCATAGGATGATTGTCTAGATAGACATTAGCTAGTGGATCCACATAAGCTAGAAGTTTATGGTCTTACATTGGCAAGTAGGACACCTCTTTTCGGTGAGGGGTAGACACCGGATTCCGTGTTGGTAGCTCACATGGTCTTATTTGTCGGTCAAGGCTACTTCCCACAATAATGAACTAAAGTACTTTTAAGGTATTTTTCAAGTAAACCAAAGATATTTGGCTTGCATTGATCATGGTTTATAACTTGTGATTTCTAACCATTTTCTCATGATTTAGCTTGATCATGGCATGATTATGAAAATGTCCTTTTTTTAGCATGTTTAATTGTTTTGATAAGTGGTTATCATACTTGGTACATTTTTATACTAACGAATACTCTTGCCTACATTTTCTTATAAGTGTAGGGTCCGGCACATCCCCATTTTCTCGTGGCTAGATCGTGATAGTAGAGATCTTGAAGAATTTGGTGAGTCCTCATATGTTCGAGGACGTAGCCACATTTACTTTTATGTCATTTACTTACTTTTGAAGACTTTGTATGGTTTACGTTCCAACGTTCTTTCATTCCTATGTTAGATGGCTTTTGAGACTATATGTAGACTTCTGCTATTGCACAAACTCTTTTGATAATGAATTGTCCTTCGAACCCTTAAATTGCGATTATCTTGTTTGATGTATGCTAAGTGGATTGTATGAGGCCTTTCGGGGTCTTGTACGCCATGTCACGTCTAGAGGTTACCTTGGGTCGTGACAATTGTCGAATAAATTCTGGTGCAAAACCTAAACACGACTTGCGTTGTATGCTTTATTGAAAAAATAAGTGTTTTTATCTAAAATATTTTAGAAAATTCTCTCATAGTAATTCTATTTTTGTTTATGTTCAATCTCACCAAAAAAATTTCTCTTGAAAAGTTGAAATTATAAAGTTTTGCTTTTTGTATTTAACTTTGTTTTTGTTTTGTAATCAAAATGATCACTTACTATACTACTCTCCATAAACAAATACAATACTATGTGATAGGGAAAAAAAGTCATGAATGTAAATTAAAGATGTTGAAGTACAAAAATAACGAAGTACCTTAAGTAATTTGAGGGACTAGAGAAAAAATATAAACATGTTGCAATGAAAGCGTTAGAGAAAGTTGACAAGTTTTCTAAGGAACTGTGTGGTTTGTATACACATGACTGTTCTTAGGTCTGAATTTGTATATACATGAACCATGTGTTATTGTTAGGGATCTAAACTTTAGTAACTACTTCATTAATGAATATTGGTTATATGGTGTACTACTAATTATCATTGCTCTTTTTTATATGCATTTGCTTGATAACAAAGTGATGAAACATAATTATAGATAGTGAGATTGCATTAATTAGTAAGGGTGTGTTTGGTATGAAAGAAAACATTTTCTCGAAAATGTTTTTCAATTTTTTTTCATGTTTGTTTGATTAAAATTGTAGGAAAATATTTTTTCTAGGAAATCAAGTGTTACACCCCAAAAATTTCTAAGTTAAGATCCGAACTATTCTTCATTTACGTATAAGGTCGTGTCGAGAGATTCTTAAATTATGCTTAGGTGTTAAGGTCAATTCTTTAGTGTGAGAATAAATTTGAAGATGAATTAAGGTCACAAAAATCCCCGAGCACAAAGTTGAGTTGAAAGCCTCCTTACTAATTAAGTTCTGATATAAGATTCTACTTGGGTCAACTTCAAACGACCATATCTCTTAGCAAATAAAGAGTTACATGGCCCATAGTGATCACATTAAACATATTTAATCTTCTTTCCAATGCCACCAATTTTGCGTCAATCCGAGTTCCGAATAAATAGTTATGATCATTTTAGAAACCTGATACAGTGCAGTGACGAATTCGCCGACGGAAAAACATTAAAAAGGCCATTTTTGTCTTTTTACCTCTAAGAAAACCTTAAATGAATTTCTTGACTAATAAAGTCCCAAAACAATCAGTTTTTCATCTCTTAATCCTTATTCTCTTCTCTCTCAAACCCTAAGACAAAACCCTAAGAAAAATCAAAGCATAGGACTTCCATTCAAGATTCATTCAATCTTTTTCAAGATTCATTCAATCTTTTTCAAGATTCTTCTTCAAGGTAAGTCCTTCTCCAAGAATTTCATTTTTTCCAACTCAAATTCCTTCATATAATTATGAATCATTAATGATTATCATAATTCTTGGCAATAGATTTTCAAGAAACAAATTTAAGAATCTCAAGAAAGATTTTCTTGACCGTTCTTCTTCAAGTTAGGGTTACAAGTCTTCCAATCAAGTTCTTCAAGAACTTTGTTCTTCCAGGTATGTAAGGCTATCATAGTGTTGGACTAGTTCATCCTCACGCCCTACATCAACTTTCAAATCAGTAAAAGAGTAAATCTAGGATTCTATCCTAAGATTTGAGAATTCTTGAGGTGAGTTTGTTGTTGAGTTTTGAGTTCTATTCCTAATGCTTGAGTTTCTATATGTTATGCATTGAGATTCTTGAGTTGATTCGTTCATGTTTATATTTCAGCATGAACCCTATTAATTGAGTATTCTTGAGATGAGTAGTATCATTGAGTTCTGAGTTCTGAGTATTGAGTTTTTTCTATATTGTTATTGAGATCCTTGGGTTGAGTTGTTCATGTCTATATTTCACCATGAACCCTATTTTTAGTTATAAATTTTGAGAATCATTTAAACAAAACATAATTATTTTAAACTGAGTTTTAAGAAAGTAAAGAGGAGTTTGAAAAAGATTTTTAACCAAGAGTTGAGCAAGAGTATAAGGGAACTAAGTAGTCCCAAATGTATCATTTTGTTATATTGAGAAGAGAATTATGATTCATGATTAGTATGACAGTCGAGTATGCCATTAATGTGTAAGTAGTATGACATCTAGATATGTCATCAATGTTTATGCAGTATGACTTCTCGAGTCATCAATGATCATACCACAATAAACATTTGTTTTAAATTATTTTTTTTGAAAGTAAAGCAGAGTTTGAGTAGAGTTTAAAGAGAATTTTTGAGTAAAGTTTAAGTGAACTAATTGATTCCCAAATGTATTACTTTTACATTGAGAAAGAAACTTTGGTTTTTAAATGAGTTTATGAGCTCAGAGATACTTCAGAAGAGTTACCTCTTTTAAGAGGATAGTTTGAGAAATTATCTCAAACCAAAGAAAGAGTATGTTTTATACATTTGAGCATAAGTATATGTATTATTGGGAGTAGTATTGAGCACCGATACGGGGATGAGTTCAGACAACTCAAAATCCTTATAAACCATGTCTTGCAGACTTGGGTAAAGGGTCATACTTTTTAGATGAATCCTTATTGCTTAGTGGATCTACACAGTTGAGAGGTTTTATACCCTTGCACGGTATATGACAGTTCTGGCAGTGTGGGTGAGACATTGTATCATCACGTAGCTCATACTGATGGCTGTCGGTTAGAGAATCTCCCAAATAAGAGTAAAAAGTATTTTACTGTATTTTTATATACATCCTTCAGTTCACATCTTTTTTTTTATGAAGCTTTAAATGTTTTCATCACTTTTTATTGCTTTATATTGAGTTGAGTTGATGTAAGTTTTCTTTCAGCCCTATCAGTTCAATTAATTATCCATTCAGCTATATTACATACTCGTACATTCAATGTACTGATGTCATTTGACCTACATCTCTTAATGATTTAGATACAGGTTCTTAAGATCCTCAGCAAGAGTCCGTTGAGATCACTTCATCCACTCGTCAGCTTTTGAGTAAGACCTCCTTGCTTTCAGAGGACTCCAGTTTTATGATTTTTTTGTAGTAGTTCCCTTGAAGAGGCATGGGTCTTGTCCCGACACTCATCTTTGTATAGTAGAGGCTTCATAGATAGATATTTTTTTAGAGTCTTTCAATCTCAGAGGTTTTCTTTAAAACTTATATTTAATACTCAGTATATTCAGAGAGTTTTGAAATTTAATACACTGTTGATTTAGCATTTCTTTCAGTTTGATGCTTGTGTATGCTTGAATTAGTCTTCTGCTTGTAGTCAGCAAGGATGAGGGTTCGCTTGGGGACCAACAATGGTTTTCGAGTGCCATCCACGTCCAGGGTATAGGCTCGGGTCGTGACAAACTTGGTATCAAAGCACAGAATTCAAGTGTCATAGGGTGTCTATGAAGCCGTGTCAGTTGGATCTTATTTATGGTTGTGAAGGCCCCACTTCTATAAATGAGGAACTACAGACATTTAAGAAAAGTTTCCCTTCTTTCATACACTAAATCATGCAATAGAACTGTGTCATAAGGAACTTATTAATACTCGTGAGTTTCTCAAATCCATTCAACTACCCCTAATACTCAAGGTGGTTGAAAAGCAAAGCCCAGATCCTTATAGATGAGTTGCTCTCAGCAAAAGTCTTCAAAAAGTCATGAGACTGCAGAGGGGCTTGAGAGAAGCCCGTGAGTGAGCTTAAGTGTTGTGATTCAAAAGAATGCACTTTTAATTCATATGAATCATGTGTTCAAGCTAAAAGCAAGATGTACTCCCAAACTCTCTTCTCCAAACCTTGTTTCAGTTGAGATCCTTATGAGGAAGTGTGTTTTAGAGCTTGGATAGTATTTTCACCTGAAAAGATAGTATGAGTTACGATGTTATGAGCCAGCAGTAGTAGATGTACCCAAAGTTAGAAGAATGCCTGTAGAAGTATAGTAATCTAAGAAAGGGAGATAGTGATGAGGAAAATTATGTTGTTGCAGTCGTACAACCACTAAGTTATTAATGAGGAGTTTTCCCTTATGGGTAGACTAAGAAGTGATGAGCTTGTGTGGAATTCATGACAGAAGGTAGAGTAATAGTTACTAGTCAGGATGAGTTAGAGTATACTTTAACCAGAAGGGGGTTTATCTCAATGTAACATTCTGTTAGTGAAGGCCAAGTGTAGGTGTTGAATAAAAGAACAGAGTAGTCATAAGGGGATAGCTCTAAGCTAGGCTTATGATTTTAAAATGAGATCCCCATGGTATTCATAGGGATATAGAACTAATTAGGCAATGATGTGTAGTGAATAGGTAAATAGTACTTAGGTTCTCAAAGGGAATGTGACGATAATATGTAAGTAGGTAGACTGAGAGATAAAGATTGACTACTTGTCATGAGGTCTTAGTGGGTGAGTGTTTCTTAATTTTATCTAGTAGTTATCAGTTAGTGTAGTATGTGATAAATTATATTAATACCCTTGTTTAGTACTAGACACTAAGCTTGAATTTGAGATGAGTGTCGTGAGAAAAAGGATGGCAACATGAGGGTGATGATGTTAGTTTTGAGATCTAATATGGTAAATTTGACATAGAGTAGGTGAGGAATTAAGATGTTAGTTGCGATGAATGTGAGTGGTACAAGTGTGGAATTCTGACTTTAGATGAGAGCAATAAAGTGCGGCTAAGTCATTAGAGTAACAAGAGCATTAAGAGGTGTACCCGAGATCGTATGTAGTTAGACGAGGTTCCAATTAAGTTTATGATTTTTCATGTTTGCCTAGATAGTATATTTGAGTTGTCAATATGGAATAGGCTGATGTAAGCATTAATTATTTTCCTTAAGAGCTAGATTAAGCGGCTTTATAAGTTAATGCGGGTAACAGTTATAGAAAGTCTTTTATAAAAGTCGAATGAAGTTACAAGAAGCATCTGAGAAAGAAGACTTAGAAGGAATCTTAGTAAATGCGCATGGAGAGTTCAGTAGCCATAAGATTAGCATTTTTCAAGTAAGTAAAGCAAATATAGACTAGTTTAGAGATGATGGAATAGATCCATAACTTTAAAGTATCAACTTCAGACCTATGGGGGAGATGATAAGATGAGGAACCAAGTCAAGCGTTGAGAATCAGATAGGAATGTATTCTAAAAGAGTTAAAGTGATATATTGATCCATTCATACTCTAGTGTATTCCTTAAAGTCAGTTGTTACAACATCGTGTTGATATCTCTAATATCATAATTGTATTCATGACTTATGCTCATACACTTCAGACATATTCACATCTATGCTCAGTTCCCAGAATGAGGGGCAAAGACTTTAGCCCATTGATCTCAGTCTTACTCCATAAAGTTATGGATATCAGCCTCATGATATGAACCTATTCATATAAGCACTCGTGTCTCATAGTATGCTCAGTCTTGCGGATTCATGATTTACTCTCAATGGCTAGCAACATAATGTTATGTCGTGCATATTCTTATATCAAAATTCTCGAATGAATCGTGCTTATGATATTTCACCCTAAAGCTCTTTCAGTGATCTTTTTTAATTAGAAAGTGATGTTGATGATACTAGTTGAGTAATGATAGAAGGAGAAGGTTGATGTTTCTTATGTTGGTAGCAGTAGTGTGCTTATTCCATCTAAAAGTTATAAAAGTGGAGGAAGGATGAGATGAAGTTTTACTATGAGTAATAGTTAAATGAGAGCAATTAGTCAGCTCCTGGTAGTAATGCGTGAAATTTCAGTTCATAGAGATAATGAGAGAATGAGAAATTCTTAGAAGGATTGGTTAGTAGGAGTCCATAGAGTTGTTATAGTACTAGGCTTGAATGTAGTGTTGTTAACATGTGGAAAAATGCATAATGCATTAGGTGTTTCTTTGTATGGGCTAAAGGTTGGTTGTATGCGGTTATAAGGAGAAGTATTCTTGGGATGAGATTCCTTATAGAGGTATAGAACTTGAATCTTGTGGTTTAGATAAGTATAACCATCTCATGTTTAGCACCTTGTGAATTAGAGATTAGGCTTGAACACACTAAGAGCAAGCGATTTGACTTAGACACTTGTAAGAGTATTCAGATACTCTAGTGGGAGCTATGAGTTGAAGCTAATGAAGTGCAGTAATCAGAAAGGAGAGCATAGTTGAGAAGTGTTGCTAAGCTTAAAAGCTACCATTCATAGCACAAAAAGCATAGTAGTCATATTCTTACTTCGTGCCTAAATACTCTTGTTTCATGTCATTGGTTGTAATCTTGAAATCTTATGTGAGCTTCGTGCCAAGCAGACAAGTTTAGAAGTCAAAAATATAGTAAGAGTAATTTCTTTCCATTCCATGCTCAGTTCAACCATCATTCAAGGACGAATGATCCCAAGGGGGAGATATTACTACACCCCGAAAATTTCTAAGTTAAGACCCGAACTATTCTTCATTTACGTATAAGGTCGTGTCGGGTGATTCTTGCTTAGGTGTTAAGGTCAATTCTTTAGTGTGAGAATAAATTTGGAGATGAATTAAGGTCACAAAAATCCCCTAGCACAAAGTTGAATTGAAAGCTTCCTTAATAATTAAGTTTTGATATAAGATTCTACTTGGGTCAACTTCAAACGACCATATCTCTTAGCATATAAAGAGTTATGTAACCCATAATCTATCAAATTAAAGGCATTTGAATCTTCCTTCCAACGCCACGAATTTTGCGTCAATCTAAGTTCCAAGTAAATAGTTATGATCATTTTAGTAACCTGATACAGTGCAGTGACGAATTCGCCGACGGAAAAACATTTTAAAAAGGTCATTTTTGTCTTTTTACCTCTAAGAAAACCTTAAACAAATTTCTTGACTAATAAAAGTCTCAAAACAATCATATTTTCATCTCTTAATTCCCTATCCTCTTCTCTCTCAAACCCTAAGGCAAAAACCCTAAGAAAAATCAAAGCATAGGACTTCCATTCAAGATTCATTAAATCTTTTTCAAGATTCTTATTCAAGGTAAGTCCTTATCCAAGAATTTGATTCTTTCCAAATCAAATTCCTCCATACAATTATGAATCACTAATGAAAATCATAATTCTTGGCGATAGAGTTTTCAAGAAACTAATTTAAGTATCTCAAAAAAGGTTTTCTTGATCGTTCTTCTTCAAGTTAGGGTTTTAAGTCTTCCAATCAAGTTTTTCTTCAAGATTCTTCAAGAACTTTGTTCTTCCAAGTATGTAAAGCTATCATAGTGTTGGACTGGTTCATCCTCAGGCCCTACATTTACTTTTAAATCAGTAAAAGAGTAAATATAGGGTTCTATCCTAAGATTTGAGAATTCTTGAGATGAGTTTGTTGTTGAGTTTTGAGTTCTATTCCTAATGCTTGAATTGCTATATGTTATGCATTGAGATTCTTGAGTTGATTCGTTCATGTTTATATTTTAAGCATGAACCCTATTAATTGAGTATTCTTGAGATGAGTAGTATCATTGAGTTCTGAGTTCTGAGTATTGAGTTTTTTTTATATTGTTATTGAGATCCTTGAGTTGAGTTGTTCATGTCTATATTTCACCATGAACCCTATTTTTAGTTATAAATTTTGAGAATCATTTAAACAAAACATAATTATTTTAAACTGAGTTTTAAGAAAGTAAAGAGGAGTTTGAAAAAGAGTTTTAACCAAGAGTTGAGCAAGAGTATAAGGGAACTAAGTAGTCCCAAATGTATCATTTTGTTATATTGAGAAGAGAATTATGATTCATGATTAGTATGACAGTCGAGTATGCCATTAATGTGTAAGTAGTATGACATCTAGATATGTCATCAATGTTTATGCAGTATGACTTCTCGAGTCATCAATGATCATATCACAATAAACATTTGTTTTAAATTATTTTTTTTGAAAGTAAAGCAGAGTTTGAGTAGAGTTTAAAGAGATTTTTTGAGTAAAGTTTAAGTGAACTAATTGATTCCCAAATGTATTACTTTTACATTGAGGAAGAAACTTTGGTTTTTAAATGAGTTTATGAGCTCAGAGATACTTCAGAGCAGTTACCTCTTTTAAAAGGATAGTTTGAGAAATTATCTCAAACCAAAGAAAGAGTATGTTTTATACATTTGAGCATAAGTATATGTATTATTGGGAGTAGTATTGAGCACCGATACGGGGATGAGTTCAGACAACTCAAAATCCTCATAAACCATGTCTTGCCAACATGGGTAAAGGATCATACTTTTTAGATGAATCCTTATTGCTTAGTGGATCCACTTAGTTGAGAGGTTCTATACCCTTGCACGGTATATGACAGTTCTGGCAGTGTGGGTGAGACATTGTATCATCACGTAGCTCATAGTGATGGTAGTCGGTTAGAGAATCTCCCAAATAAGAGTAAAAAGTATTTTACTGTATTTTTATTTACATCCTTGAGTTAGCATCTTTTATTTATGAAGCTTTAAATGTTTTCATCTCTTGTTATTGCTTTATATTGAGTTGAGTTGATATAAGTGTTCTTTCAGCCCTATCAGTTCAATTGTTTATCCATTCATCTAAATTACATACTCGTACATTCAATGTGCTGATGTCATTCGACCTGCATCTTTTAATGATGCAGATACAGGTTCTTAGGATCCTCAGCAAAACTCCGTTGACATCACTTCATCCGCTCGTCAGCTTTCAAGTAATACCTCCTTGCTTTCGGAGGACTCCAGTTTTATGAGTTGTTTGTAGTAGTTCCCTTGAAGAGTCATGGGTCTTGTCCCGACACTCATCTTTGTACAGTAGAGGCTTCATAGATAGACAGCTTTGGAGAGTCTTTCAGTCTCAGAGGTTTTCTTTAAAACTTATGTTTAATACTCAGTATATTCAGAGAGTTTTGAAATTTAATACACTGTTGATTTAGCATTTCTTTCAGTTTGATGCTTGTTTATGCTTGAGTTAGTCTTCCGCTTGTAGTCAGTTAGGATGAGGGTTTGCATGGGGACCAGCAATGGTTCTCGAGTGCCGGCCACGTCAAGAGTGTAGGCTCAGGTCGTGACATCAAGTTTCTTAAATATAATGAAAATGACTTACCTAATTGAAATAAGTAAAACAAGTTCTACAAGTAGCATTCCAATTCATTGTGTCCTCCTCACACCTCAAACAAACCTTATCTTCACCCACCCCCTATAGTCCTATATATTCTCAATTTTCCACCAACCCACTCCTCCTTCACCCCACCAACACCTCACATATTCTTTTTATAGATATATAAAAATATTTAAGAATAATAAATTTACTTGCGTGTCGAACACAAGAAAAAAAGTAAGAAATACATTTATTTTCATTTAAAAAAAAAAGAATTGTCCTTCATATCAAATAATAAAACCTAAATGTCATTGACCTTCATTTGGTTTGGATATGCAGATATACTTTCGTTCATATTTTACTGTCATAATTATTTTGTTCAATCTCAATCTTTAATAATACTTTCTCCGTTTAAAAAAATTACCTACTTATTTTTTTTTAGTTTATTTTTAAAAAAAAATGACCCATTTTCTTTTTTGAAAGTCAAACTAGGTCATTTTTTTTTTAAATGGAAAGAGTATTAGACATACATTTGACACAATATTTATTATATGCGAAAATTAGTTATAGTAGAGCTCACAACATTATATGTTCATACAACATTATATCCCCAATTGCTATTGTCTCTTTTAGTTTTTTCTTTAATATAAGGCAAGGATTTTAAATTGAAAAGGAAATACTTAAATTTTATTACAAATGTAGTAAGGTCTAAGGTCATGGACAAGGTTAAAAATGGTGAGGTCAAGGACATCCTTTTCTCAACTTATGTGGGTTTTTAGTTCGTCAAGATTGAAACTATTTAAATTTGATATACATTCTAAAGTACATTTTTAATAATATATGTATGAGAAAAATAGTAATTTATAATTTTTATTTTCTGTAGCTTTGGATATCTAAATTTAAGGTGAAAATATTGAGTTGATCTAATATAATTTTTCTTCAGAAATTAGTCAAAATAATTTTCAAAAAAGCTAAAAAAGTTCACATAAATTATGACAGGGGAAGTATGAATTATTTTTCGTTTAAATTCTCTCTAGATTTTTGGTATGTTGATTTGTGGTAGGTGTGAATTTATTATGTCGATAGGAACATACACCACGAAGATCATTTATAAAAAAAATATTAGATAAGACATGTTGTATTACATGTTTGTACTCATTAAAGCAAAATAAGTAAAAATAATATGCATCTGATAAAAAAATATTTTTTCATCTTTGAAGATTCTGATGATACTGACCTTGAAAAACAAGTCGTTATACGATAATTCATATTAATCTATCACAAAAATATGTACTTTATACTTTTATATATAAATATTTAGTAAAAAAAAATGCTTTGATTATATTGAAATTATTTTACACAGTAATACATAACTGTGCATATTTACACGTGCAACGCACGTGTCGAAAAACTAATATATATATATATATATAATAAATTACAATTTTTTCTTTCTTCTGTAAACATGGAAAAAGGCTTTGCCTTTTGTTTGATTTTTACGGCCTGTCACTTTCTATCGTAATGAAGGTTGTTATGGTAAAATCCTTGTGTCACTGAAGATTGTTTCCAATGAACAGAAAATCAAAAATTTTAAAAATATTAATTGCAATATTAGGCTTTCTCTAGTGATAATCATCAAAGGAAGAATGGGCATATAATGATTCGATAAGCCAAGAAAAATTAATCACTACTTGATTTTGACACTCAAGCAATCTCCCTACATTTCTATTAAATGTTTTATGAAAAATAATATTTATTTTGATATTAGGATTAAACAAACAAAAAAGAGAAAAATGCTTTGAATTATATAATTCTTTAGGTTGTATATATGACAAGTAAAGTTCTTGGAGAACATATATTGAATAAAGTATATCATTTTTTTCAATTTGAATTTTTCTTTAAATTTGCATTCATTTTGATGCTTCATTCTACCTCCCCTCTAATTTTAAAATAAAGTACACGTGGTGCAACACACGTGTTCGAATATATTTTAATCTATATCCTTATAACAATTCCACATAATCTAGCATGGGACACACGTGCAATCGTGCCCGGAATTAGTGTATAGAGTAAGAGTAGGCAAAATGCATAGTAAACAGTAACAACGAGAATGCACAGTAACCAGTAAACAAACACGAGAAATCAAGAAATAAACTCCAAGCAGATCCAACGTTTTCCTCACTTCCTCTTTTGTTTTTATTTTTTGCTTATTAGACTCATTAATTCAAATATTAGATAATGACACTAGATTCTTGCTTTATTCATATTTAGGATTTTTTTTTTTTCTTTCTTTGAAAGGAAATTTAGGGGGTGTTTGGATAACCTTTTTTGTGACTTAAAAGTTAAAAGCGCTACCTACTTTTGACTTTTGATTATTATTTTTTTGTACTTTTTAAGTCAATTCAAACACCTTCTTAGTCTCACATAATCTGTACATCAAGCTAGTAACCATACCATCATCTTACATTTTCTTTTGTTACCAAAGAAAAATATCATTGAATTTCATTAACTTCTTAAACTTATTTGATCCCCTGAGAGCATGAATTCAAACAGAACTATAGAACAATCAATACTAGATAAACACATGACCAAATGCATGCAAAAATAACCATAAAAAGTTATAGATTGAATTTTTTTAATCCCATTTGTGACTTGTGGGTAGTTATCCTTAAATGTTGAATAAAAAAAATATTGTTATTCAGCTAAAAATATTTCATCTAAATCAAGAGTATTTTTTATCCTTTTTTTTTAAGATTTAATAACCTGATTTGATAACTAGGATTTATAAGATATTTCATCTAAAGTTCTTTTAATTTTTGTTTAAGAAATCGCGATGGAGTTAAACAAGTCTTATAATTATTTTTATTTTATTGAAAGTCCAGATCCTTTGTATTTAAAAAGGAGAGTTTCCGTTTTTCTCCTCTCTAATGGTGTTTGGCTCGAGTGTTTTTGATAAGTAAGGGTGAATTTTATAAATGGTTTATCTAACAAGAAATCAACATCATTTAGATAGTCCAAGTGGCACCAATTAGCTAACAAGAAAATACATTTAAGGCCAGGTATATTTCTCCTTTTATTAAAATTCTGTTTGAGATTTTAGAAATACTGAAAAAAGGTTCATATTTTTTTTTATAGTTACCAATCTGTTGATCTTAGTTTTAGTTATATATGGAACTAAATTACCTTTCCTTCTTTGGAAAATTTACATGTAGAATCAAAAAGAGGAAGTGATCATTTAAATTCATGTCACCAATTACTTTCTCATTGTTGGGAATAAATGTGCACGACAGGGCAATAGCGGAAGAAAACTCAAGTCAAAACTTTCCCTTGCTATTTGAACCAAGAGAAGGTAAAATAAAGCAAGTAAACACTGTTTGGGGCAGCAAGGTTATCAACCAAAAGAAATATAGCAAGCCAAAAATAAAAGCAACACATGAGACACCAAGTTTTAACGTGGAAAACCTCTTCGGTGTGAAGAGTAAAAACCACAAGGTCAAAGCTCCACTATAATCAACAAGAGTTACAAAAATGTTCTCCAAAATGGCCACCAACAAAGTGTCAAGCAATGAGCAACACAACTACAAGATAGCACCAAAAACTAGAGAAATAAAAAGGAGAAAAATCACCAAATCGCAGCTACTGTTCAAGAGCAAAAATCTGGAGCTACAGGACTCCAAATCACCCTCTCAATTCCCAATCAAAGATTAAGTTGAAAGGAACACGTTGCCCAAAAATTAGCTCAATCGGACAAGAAACGAAGCAGGAATCGCAATTTGAAATTGGTTGCTAGGGTTTGTGCGAAATCTGCACTTTCTATCTATTCTCTCTATATGGCTGCTCTCTAAACTCTTATTTAACTTCAAAATAAGACCTAAAATAAAGTCTTATAAATGCACCATAATATTGGGCTTATGGGCAAAGTGGGCTATTCCAATTGGGCTCATTTTTATCCACAAAGGAAAGGAAGGAGACCACTAAAACCTTGGACTTTTATTTATCCACATAGGAAGGGAAAAGGCCTAAAACCCAACAATTCTCCCCCTACCAACTATGTGGAGGAGACTGTCATCCCGGCGATCATGCAACATTCTTCAAACTTCCCCCTTGGCAAAGCTTTAGTCATCATGTCGGAACCATTATCATTGGTATGGATCTTTTCAAGTTCAAGCAACTTAGAATCCAACACATCTCGAATTCAATGATACCTCACATCAATGTGTTTAGACTGACCATGAAATGTAGAATTGTTGCCAAGATGAATAGCACTTTGACTGTCGCAATAAAGCACATACCTCTCTTGAGCACAACCAAGTTCCCCCAAAAATCTCTTCATCAAGAGCAACTCTTTGCAAGCTTCAACAGCAGCAATAAGCTCAGCCTCTGTAGTAGATAAAGCAACACATTTTTGCAATCTAGATTGTCAAGACACAGCTCCCCCTGCAAAAGTAATCAAGTAGCCTGAAGTAGACTTATGAGTATCAACATCACCGGCCATGTCTGAATTAGTATAACCACAAAGAATAGGATTCCCTGTACCAAAACACAAACTCAGACTAGAAGTGCCACAAAGATATCTCATAATCCACTTTACAGCATTCCAGTGCTCTCTTCCCGGATTAGAAAGAAAACGGCTAACACTACCAATATCATGAGCAATATCTGGTCTTGTACACACCATTGCGTACATCAAACTACCAACAGCTGAAGCATAAGGAACTTTCTTCATATCTTCCTTCTCACCATCACTGGAAGGACAATGCTTAGTACTCAATTTGAAGTGCATAGCTAAAGGTGTACTGACAATTTTAGCTTCGTCCATGTTAAATCTACGAAGTACTTTCTGAATGTACTTCTCTTGTGACAACCACAACTTCTTGGCATCTCTATCACGGACAATGTGCATGCCAAGAATCTGTCTTGCTGGTCCCAAGTCTTTCATAGCAAAAGACTTCTTCAACCCTTGCTTCAACTTTTGAATCCTGCAAGTGTTATGACAACAACAAGCATGTCATCAACATAAAGCAAAACGATAATGAAGTCATTACCAGGGAATTTTTGCACAAAAACACAATGGTCTGAAGAAGTTTTTTTGAAGCCCTGCTAACTCATAAAAGAACCAAAATTCCTGTACCATTGCCTAGGAGCTTGTTTTAGGCCATACAAGCTCTTCTTCAATTTGCAAACATAATTCTCTTTTCCCTTGACTTCAAAACCTTCTGGCTGCTCCATATAAATTTCTTCATCTAAGTCACCATGGAGAAAAGCAGTTTTAACATCCATTTGCTCAACCTCTAAATCTAGACTTGCAGCCAAGCCTAGAACCACACGAATGGATGACATCTTCACAACTGGAGAGAATATCTCATCAAAATCAATTCCCTTCTTCTGGTTAAAACCCTTCACAACTAATCTGACTTTGTACCGTGGAACTGGGTTACCATCTTCATGTTTCACCCTAAAAACCCACCTATTTTTCAAAGCTTTTAGATCTTTAGATAACATAACCAAATTAAAGGTATGATTATCATGTAGAAACTTCATTTCATCCTCCATAGAATCAAACCACCTTTCTTTTCATTGACTTTCCATGGCCTCATCAAGACTCTCAGGTTCTCCCCCATCAGTTAAGAGTACATACTCATTGGGAGAATAACGAGATGAAGGTATTTTCTCTCTAGTAGATCTTCTAAGAGAACTCTCTGGAGCATCAACAATAGCTGGTTCCTCACCAATCACATCGTCTTGCACTGGAGCATCAACGGCATACTGGTCATTCTGAATATGATCACCATCTTCAGTATCAGCTTGACTTTGATTATTTTGAAGATTTTCATCAGGTGCAATAGTCAAAGAAACTGGATCAACATCAACTAGGCTCTCACTGCTCTGAGAATCAACCTTCTCAGCTTTGTCAAGATCTTCAATTGTTTGGTCTTCAAAGAACACAACATCACAGCTTCTAACAAGTTTCTTCTCAACTGGATCAAAGAAACGATAACCAAATTCATCTTGACCATAACCAACAAAGATACACTGCCTAGTTTTAACATCCAACTTTGACCTCTCGTCTTTAGGAACATGCACAAAGGCTTTACACCCAAAAACTTTAAGATGATTATAAGAAACATTCTTACCAGACCAAACTCTGTCAGGGACATCACCATTCAAAGCAACAGTAGGAGATAAATTGATAACATAGGCAGTAGTATTAAGTGCTTCTACCCAAAAGGAATCTGGCAGCTTAGCATCTGAAAGCATACATCTAACCCTCTCAACTAGAGTTCGGTTCATCCTCTTTGCTAAACCATTTAGCTGAGGAGTCTTCGGAGGAGTTTTCTGATGCCGAATACCCTGCTCTCTGAAATATCTATCAAAAGGACCAGTATACTCACCACCATTATCAAAACGGATGCATTTCAATTTCTTCCTTGTCTGTCTCTCAACCAAAGCCTGAAAATTCTTGAACACATCAAGTACCTGATCCTTGGACTTCAAAGAGAATACCCAGAGTTTGCGAGAATGATCATCAATAAAAGTCACAAAGTAAAGTGCACCACCATGAGACTTTACCTTAAAGGGACCACACAAATCAGAATGTACCAACTCCAGCAAATCAAGCTTCCTCGAAGGCGGATGACTCTGAAAAGAAACTCTTTTCTGTTTACCGGCTAAGCAATGAACACATTTGTTCAACTTTGCTTGTTTCACTCCAGAAAGCAAATTCTTCTTAGCCAAATTTTCCATCCCCTTCTCGCTCATATGACTCAGTCTTCTATGCCATAACTCTGATGAAGTATCATTCTCCACAAAATTTACTAAGCCTCTACAAATGGAGCCCTGAAAAATGTACAAGTTAGACAACTTGTTACCACGGGCTACAACCATCGAACCTCTTGTAAGCTTCCACTGGCCAGTACCAAGGGTATTAACATAACCCTCATCATCAAGGTATCCAATAGAAATCAAATTCAAGTGAACATCTAGAGCATGTTTGACATTATTGAGAACTAGTTTGGAACCATTATTACTTTCCAAACAAACTTTCCCAATTCCAAGAACTGCAACCTCATGATTATTACCCATTTTCAACATCCCAAAATTACCTGGAGTATAAGAAGAAAATAATTCCTTCATGGGCGTGACATGAGAAGTAGCACAATAATCCACAAACCAGCTAGACTCATCGCAAACAAGATTAACGACATTTTCTTCACAAGAAACAAAAAGATCATCATTAGCAACAACAGCAACTCGATTTTCATTGTCGCCTTCTTTCTTTTGTTGTTTCATATCTCTCTTGTACCTGAAATAATATTTCTTGATATGCCCATTCTTGTGGCAATAGTCACATGTGACATTCTTGAATCTAGACTTTGACTTTCCTCTACTTTTATCTCTGTCATTCTGACCTCTGAACTTGCTTCTCTCCCTGTCTTCAGTAACCAAAACATCGGAGTGTGAAACTGAAAAAGATAAGCCTTGAGATCTTCTTCTCATCTCTTCATTCAAGACACCACTCTTAGCATATTCCATGGTTACAACACCACTAGGAGCAGAATTAGTCAAATAAACTCGAAGAGTTTTAAAAGAGTCTGGCAGAGTATTAAGAAGCCATAGTCCCTGAATTTCTCCATTGAACTTTACACCCATTCCGGACAGCTGGTCAAGAACACCCTGAAAATCATTAATATGATCAGAAATAGGAGTGCCCTCTTATTACTTAATGTTCATCAATTGTTTCAACACAAACAACTTATTATTGCCAGTCTTCGAAGCATATAGTGTCTCGAGCTTGTCCCACAAATTTCTGGCATGTGTCTCATTAACAATGTGATTTCTAACATTATCTTCAACCCATTGTCTAATATATCCACAAACCTGCAGGTGATCAATTTCCCAATCCTCATTATTCATGGATTTGGATTTGTTAGAGGCAAACACAGGTAGATGCATTTTCTTGACAAATAGAAGATATTTCATCTTGCCTTTCCAAGTATGATAATTACTACCATTCAAACAAACCATCTTGCTCATATTTGACTCCATCATTCAAATAGATAATCACAACAACCTAATGCTCTGATACCACTTTGTTGGAAAAGGCAAGCACAAAATAAATGTGCACGACAGGGCAATAGCGGAAGAAAACCCAAGTCAAAACTTTTCCTTTCTATTTGAACCAAGAGAAGGAAAAATAATGCAAGTAAACACTGTTTGGGGCAGCAAGCAAATCAACCAAAAGAAATATAGCAAGGCAAAAATAAAATCAACACATGAGACACCAAGTTTTAACGTGGAAAACCTCTTCGGTGTGAAGAGTATAAACCACAAGGTCAAAGCTCCACTATAATCAACAAGAGTTACAAAAATGTTCTCCAAAATGGCCACCAACAAAGTGTCAAGCAATGAGCAACACAACTACAAGATAGCACCAAAAACTAGAGAAATAAAAAGGAGCAAAATCACCAAATCGCAGCTACAGTTCATGATCAAAAATCTGGAGCTACAGGACTCCAAATCACCCTCTCTTAGTTCCCAATCAAATATTAAGTTGAAAGGAACACGCTGTCCGAAAATCAGCTCAATCGGACAAGAAACGAAGCAGGAATCGCAATTTGAAATTGGCTGCTAGGGTTTGTGCGAAAATCTGCACTTTCTCTCTTTTCTCTCTATATGGCTTCTCTCTAAACTCTTGTTCAACTTCAAAATAAGACCTAAAACAAAGTCTTATAAATGCACCATAATATTGGACTTATGGGCAAAGTGGGCTATTCTAATTGGGCTCAATTTTATCCACAAAGGAAAGGAAGGAGACCAATATAACCTTGGACTTTTATTTATTCACATAGGAAGGGAAAAAGGCCTAAAACCCAACACTTATTGCCTTGAAAGGGAAATGGAATCTGTTTTCTAATTGCCATGAGTTTAATCTCAAAATCTATATTGGTGGGAATGACTTTGGTGGAAGACAAGATGCGGGAAGCAAGGTTGTGATGGTTGGGGGATGTGATGAGGAGATTCACTTATGCCTCAGGGCAAAGGTGTGAGAGGTTGGACACAGAGGCCACTCCCACCTTGTCTCGAATATCTTTATTACGGACCACATATCCATCTCAGCATTCTCATTTCACAACTTTCATTTTCTGGACATGAGAGTTTTTGACTAACCAACACTCCACTCCATACAACAAAGTCGATCTAGCCACTACTCTGTAGAACTTACCTTTAAGTCTTAGTGACACATTCTTATCACAAAGACACTAGATACGAGTCTCTATCTCAACCACCCTTCTTCAATGCGATGCATAACATCCATGAAAGATAAGGACAAGTTATATCACATTCTTCTTGATAATTTCCCAACAACTGTGATAAAATCTACCTGAAAAGCCATCTGGCCCAACAACACTATCTGTGCTTTTTATACTCTGCATCATTGATTTCATTCTCTTGGGGTCAATTGATCATGTATCTGTTGTCTTTTTCACTAATGCAAGTAGGAATGCTATACAAACATGCTCAAAGTGCCTAATAGCCAATTTATCAATTTTCTCATATCCATAAATCCATCTGCCCTCTAATTCAGTTTTTTTCATAATCTTCTAGTTCTAGCTCTTATAACGGTATAGAAATATTATGTGTTACTATCCCCTTCCTCAAACCACTTGACTTGAGATTTTTGTTATAAGATACTATCCTGCTTGTTGAGCCAGCAAACATATTCAACATGACCTCTATTCAATTCCTCTCTACTACTTTTAGTTCAGATTGTTAAATCCAAGTCCTCCAATATTTGCATTATGGCCTCCCATATATCAAAGTGCCTAATAGCCAATTTATCAATTTTCCCATATCCAGAAATCCACCAGCCCTCTTATTCAGATTTTGTGCACACATAATCTTTTAGTTCTGGATCTTATAACACTACGGAAATACATTACAAAAAAAGTGCTCAATTTATGGGGGTTATTTTATCAATTTGAAGCAGTTTTTGACCCTCACAATAAGAATTGCGACGGTTTTTAAAAACGCTACAATTACCTCTGCTACGAGCATATTTGTGGCGGTTTTAAGAAACCTCCATGAAGACCGTCGCAAAATTTCTTTTTAATTTGTGGAGGTTTTTTAAGTCAATTTGTGACGGTTTACAACCTCCATCGTATTATTTTAATATTTTAAAATAATATGTTTGCATGGATTTAAAATGGCCACGATATGATATCAATATTCACAAAATTTAATTTGTTGACTGTCACAATTATTATATTTCTATTTTTAAAATTGCATCAAGCCTTGTAATAATACATATAAATAATTTCTAAATATTTAATGTAAATCAAATTTCATTATACAAATCAGTAACAAAAAGCTTACAAGTTAAAATTCATGTCCAATTAAGTAATAAAAACTCACGTATAGAAACTTGAACGTTACAACTTAAAATCTAAAATAGTGTCATATCAGATAAATACTAAAAGGAATTACTATGTATTTATTTGGTGACTTGAGTTGGTGTCATCCTATCTTTTTTTCAAGGTGAAGTAAGCTCGATCTTCATCATCACTAGGCTGAAAATTTGAAATCATTAAAGCTTTATATGTAATTAGATAAACAAATATTAATATATACATATCCTTGTACACCTTGATACAAGAAGAAAATTCAAAATTTAATTCATCTAAAACATAAATTTATATGTACCTTTATTGGCCTTATTAGTGAGGTCATACTCATCAATTCAAAAACAATGTAAATATCTTTAAGCTCTCACCCAAAAGGAGTAAAATGATGTGGTTTATTTCTACCCTATCTTGCTATCCATTTAAGTCTGCTATATGAAATGGTTATATTTTCTCCTTCATTAACGCATGTAAGATTACACAAATATTAAAATATTACAAGGTAGAATTAAGGCACTAATACAATAATCTGCAAAATGTTATTCTCTAAGGTTACTTTATTTTGTTAGGAAATAAACATACAATAATAGGAAAAAAAAACATGAAATAGATAATTGCAACTCAATTTTCAGATGAGCAAAACAAATTTGATGGGTGTCAATAAGAATCAAACTGATTCAAGATTTTATTAAATACTAGTCATCGTTCGTATCTAAATAAAAATAAAATTGAGGCTTATCTGCAATCAATTGAAGGCCAAATATAATTTTCTTTATGATGTGGCGAAAACTCAAAAAATATCTTGAAATATATAAAAGTATGCTACATTAAGTTTAACAACTTACAAAATACATATTTATTTACAAATAAAATAAAAAAAATATAAAAATAAGTCTCAAATTTTAGTGTGAATTCTAAAATTCATGTGACAAAGAATTACCTTTCGATTCACAAAATATTACGATCCAATCCGTATGTTATACAAACTTATTGCTTTGAAAACTCCACTTTATAAAACCTACAAAGAAAAGTCAATTAAAAAAATCACACAAACTAAGAAAATTCAGATTAGCAAATTTTAATTTTTGGGGGGAAAAGGTAAGCCTTAAGGATTTTGGTTGGACTAATTAGGTTAAAAGTGTTTTCGTTATAATTACTAGTAACTAGTAATTAAAATATTTTATCTTGAAAATGAAATATTATAAGAGCTTAAATAAAGTTAAATGCACACATAAATAAATATAATAAATATGACTATTGATATGACGTCTAAATTTTATTTTAAAATACGTAAATATACTCAAAGAAATAAAAACTAAAAGTAGAATTCAAATTATATTTAACTCATTAACATAAAATGATCTAGCCAAAATCAGACTTAGTAATGTGTTGTTTAGCCTTAAAAATTAAAATAATTGTAATTAATAGATAGTAATTACATAGTTTAGTAATTACACAATATAATTATTACGATGATTCATTTTTTTATCAAATATAATTATAGATATATTGTCATATTGCACAAGTATAATTACATATTTAGATTAAATTTTCAAAATAAACTTAATTGTCAAAAATTAATATAAAGTAGTAATATTTCTATTATGTAGAAGAGTCAAGATCGGGACGATCAATGACAATTTCGTAATTTTAATTTTATTTAAGGGTAAAATTATTTCTATGATTAGTGATTAAAATAATTTCTAAAAGAATCCAATTTTCTTTTTCAAGAGTAACAAAAAGCCTTATTTCATGTGTGGCCCCATAAAGTCATTTCCTTTTTCTTCTTTTGCTTGGAATCAATTTGTATTTGTTTGATTATAATAAAAGTGTGAAAAATATTCATGACCTTCATACTTTAAAAATCTAACTCTCCCTCATACCCCTTCCCCCTCATCGTATGTAATGTATATTTTACTCTTGACAATTCAAATCTTTCATTTATGTAATACTACTATAACATATTCAATATAATCCTACAATCTTCTATGTATGTAATATATTTTTAAATTATATAGTATTTCCCTTTTTAGCATAAGTATTCATATAAGTTTATTTTGGTTCATTAACATAAGTAGAATAATTCTTTTTATGAATTAGCCCTATAATTTTATGCTATTTTATATAATTAATACTTTAATATTATTTACAGATGTGTGTAGGTATATTTAGATTTAACTCTCTCTTAAATCCTCTATATCATAAAAATACAAATAAATTTTGGTTATTATCCATGAAATATTTGCTAAATTAATGAGGAATTTATTTAATAAAATTAATTTACAAAATTAATTGTTTTACTTATTTATTTATTATAAAATGTCATAACTTATAAACTATATCAGTATTTTTAAAAAAAAAAAATCTATCTCCAAAATACTATTTATTTTATCTAAAAACAATTGTGACTTAGATAATAAAATAAAAAATATCATAATTCTAAAGAGGTAAAGAAGAAGTAGAAGATAGGATGATAATTTAATAGTTAAAACAAATCATAAAGAATATTATTTAGAAAAAATATGGCAAATATAGTTAATACATAAGTGTAGTTCGAGAAAATACATAACTAATTAACAAAATAAATTTAAATAGAATAAATACGAGATCAAGAAATTAATGGGACATATAATTATAATCGTATACTTAGAAAAATTCTACAAAAGATAAGCTCGATTAAACTTCATATAGCAATGAGATGCATATTTAGTTTTAATTTCTACTACTTGTAAACTTAGATTCTAATATATTAGTATTATTCGACGATAGTAAGAAGCAGATTAAATCTTAGACTATGAATGTTTTACAACTTAACAATGACTATTTTCATAATTGATATCCATAGTTGAATCTCTAAATTAAATCACTTTATTACCTTATTATGTTAAAATCTTTGCTAAGACCAATAAAATATTGATCAAAACTCTAAAAAAAAAAATTGTGAATAACTTCAATACTTTCATTTTAAATTTTGTTAATAGGCAAAGTAGTAACAAAAACTTAAATTTTCTAAATAAAAATTGATCTAAAGTTTGTACTCCCTCTGTCTCAATTTACGTGATGTTGTTTCACTAAAAATAGAGTTTAAAAAGAAAGAAAGACTTTTGAAACATATGGTCTTAAATAAATCATAAATGTTTGTATGACTATAAATAATCTTATTAAGAATAAAATAAATATTTTAAAGTTAAATTGTTACTAAATATAATGATGCTTTGTTCTTTTAGATTTGATTGGAAAAAGGTGTCATGTAAATTGTAATTAAAAAAATAATTAGTTTTATTGGGCCCGTGAATGGGCCTTCAATTATTTAGTATAAAAATAAAGGCATAATACATAAATATGACCCTTAACTTGGCTTCAGTGGACAACTATGCCCTCCAATTTTGAGTGTGCACAAGTAGACACTTAAACTTGTATAAAATTGAACAAGTAGGCACACGCGTCCTACATGGCATAATACACGTAGGACGCCATGTAGGACACAAAATTGCCATGTAGGGTGCCATGTAGGACAAATGTGTCTATTTGTTCAATTTTATACAAGTTTAAGTGTCTATTTGTGCACACCCAAAGTTAAAGGTCATAGTTGCCAGCTAGCGCCAAGTTAAGGGTCATGTTTATGTATTATGCCAAAAATAAAACACTAAAAAGAAGTTGAATAGACAATATAAAAAAAAATATTTTGATAGTACCTTAATATATATATATATATATATAGGGACGGACCTATTAAGGTTTGTGGGGTGCCATGCCACCCACAAGTTTCGACGGAAACTCTATGAATATATAGGTATATACATATATTATATCTATAAATAACATATGTGGCACTCAGAAAACAAAAGTACTATAGGGTGCTAGTGGTAAGCGATCAAACTTTAATTCCAAAGGTCGTAGGATCGAACCCTATTGCCAACTTATTGTTTTAATTTTTTTTATAACTGCAACGTTTCTTTTTTAACCACAGCCACAACTTTTTGTTTTAAATTAAAAAGTGTTTCTTTTTAACCACAGTCAGCCACATTCTCACTTGCTTTTTTTTTAAAAAAAAGTTTACTTGTTGACTTCTATTTTATTTAATTAAATATAAAGAAGAATTTTGTTCTTTTTCTTAACACCATTGAAACCCTTACTTTTTCTTTGAACTTTTCAACAACAAAAATCCCCGCTTCGGCTAGCCTTCAGCCAGTCACTCAACCCCCTCGCCCCTCAGGCGATACGGCCAGTGGCTCAGCTTCGCGAGTCGCATTGTTGATTGTTGATTGCTTTCTCCAACAACCAACATGCTACAATCTTTAGAATTTAGATTGTAAGATTTTTATTTATTTTGAAAGATTTTTTATTTATTTTTCTTTCTTGAGTTGTTCGAAGTTTTGATGAGTAATGATGGATTTCAATTAGACAAGAATTTTAATTTTACTTCAATATTCTAAATTTCTAATGAACATTGTAAGAACATTAGTTAGAAATTGTATGATATGAGCGGCTTTAATTTGAATTAATTATGTGTTGATTGAATTTTTATTTTGTAGGAAGATTTGAGATGGATAAATTTCTCGTGAAATTTAATCAATCTCAAGCAAATTCTAGTACAGATGTCAATCATTCTCATCATATAAATATGCTTAATTTGGGTTCACTTGAAGTTGATCTAGGAAAAAGAATATCCATTGAAGATTATAACCCTTGCATACGAAATGAAGTGAGGAACTATTATATTCAAAAAGGGCATTGTCAGCCTCGCATGGAATCATATCATTCAACTGGAATTGGAAGTAGAATGCGCTAATTTTATTTAAATTGGTTCACGTGTCCATATTTAAATGGTTGGAGTATAGCATGGAGAAAGATTATGTGTAGTGTCTATGTTGTTATTTATTCAAAAATGAATTTTTTCATGGAAGTACAAGTGAATTCTACACAAAAAGTGGTTTTCGGAGTTGGAATAAGGTTATTGAAAGATTTTGTAAGCATGTTGGTGATGTAAGCATTCACGATAAATACTTCAATAAGATGCTAGATTTGTCAAATCATCATCAATCAATTCAAGTTGCTCTTGACAAGCATTCTCAGAAGTTAAAAAGTGAGTACCAAATGCGTTTGAAGCCTCAATTGATGTGTCAAGACTTCTTTTGAAATATGAATTGCCTTTTTGAGGTCATGATAAAAGTGTCTCTTTAACTAATCAAGTCTTCTTTCTAGGATTTTTCGATGGCATGGGGACAAGCATTTGGATGTGGGAAAAGTGATATTAGAAAATGCCCCACAAAATGATACTTTGACTTGTCCTAAGATTCAAAAGGATATTGTCAATGCTTGTGCAAAAGAACCGTTGAGAGCTATAATTGGGGACTTGAATGGAGATTACTTTGGTATATTAGTTGATGAGTCCAAAGACATCTCACACAAAGAACAAATGGCTCTTGTTTTGTGTTTAGTTAATAAGAATGGTGAAGTGGTTGAACGATTTATCGGTCTTGTCCATGTTAGTGATACATCGGCATGCTCATTGAAGAAAGAAATGTATTCTTTGCTTTCCTATCACTCACTAAGTCCATCTAAAATACGTGGACAAGATTATGATGGGGCTAGTAATATGAAGAGAGAGATAAATGGTCTCAAACCTTTGATTATGAAAGATAGTCCATCGGCATATTACATTCATTGTTTTGCTCATCAATTGCAACTAACACTTGTGGCTATTGCTAAAAAACATTTGGATGTTGAAGACTTTTTTATCATGTTAATAATGTGTTGAATATTGTTGGAGGATCTTTCAAGCATAGAGATTTGCTCCATCATCATCAAGCCAAAAAGTTAGAGCAATTATTTGAATCCGGTGAAGTTCATAAAGGTCAAGGATTACATCAAGAACGCGGGCTTGAAAGACCAAGTGATACTCGTTGGAGATCACATGTTAAAACTTTAGATAACTTTATTATTATATTTTCATCTATTATTCATCTGCTTGAAGTGATTGAAGTTGAAGGTTCCACATCAAGTGATAGAAATCAAGCGGAATATCTTTTGAGAAAGATTAAAACATTCAAATTTATTTTTATGCTTCACTTGATGTTGAAAGTATTGGCAATATCAAATGAGTTGAGCAAGATTTTACAAAAAAAAAAAGATCAAGATATTAATAATGCCGTAGAGTTTCTTAATATTGCAAAGAAAAGATTGCAAGATATGAGAGAAAATTGATATGAATCTTTGTTGGATGATGTTTCCTCATTTTGTGATTTACATGATATCTTGATTCCCAAGTTGGATGAGTCTTATTTTCCTGAAAAGTTAAAGCGTAAGTCTTCGGTTGTTAGTTATCACAACACTTGCATGTTGAAGTATTTTTTTACCGTTATTGATGTGCAACTTCAAGAGCTTAGTGAATAGTGATTTGCTTCTTGGAATGGGTAGCTTGAATCCGGTGAATTCTTTCTATAATTTTGACAAAGATAAAATCATGATTTTAGCAAAGTATTATCCATTGAGTTTGATAGTGAACAAAAGTCACAACCCAAAAATGAATGTGATGGCACTCGTCTTATCCTACCAAGACAAGTTAGCATAAACCCAAATATAATGAAAAAGTGCGGAAATAAGCTATAAGCGAAAGTTTAATAACAAATAATAATACAGATAACAAGTCAACTTAACTAAATCCCCAAAACCTGGTTGTCAGGTGCATAAGCCTCTAATGTATTACAATGAATTTGAAAGAAAAACACAAGTCTCAATGATGTTGTCACTAAAGTATAACAAGATCATAAATATGAGTAAGAATGTCTGATGAGATGACAAACAGCTACCTCATAAATCTCCACAGGAAGACTTGGAAAAGAAAATATTAGAAAGTATCACGAAGATCCGGGCTCGTAACCTACAAAAATGTAGAAGCAAGTGGTGATTTCCAAACCACATGATACTCAGCAAGCAAACTTCTAAACACAAGCTAAGGGGATAGAATATGGGTACTCCTTACACCCTAGCCGACCCTCCACAACTACAACCTGCATAAAAATCAATCCAACCTAATAGTTCACAATTTACATAGCACATAGTTCAACCACATCACTTCAATAGTTACAGATCAGCAACACATAAGACTAAGTTCACCAATCACAAGATCCACAAAAAGTACTCGTAAGTTCACAAATGATAAAGATGCACAATGCAATGAAATGTAATGTCAAGTATAATGCTGCATGTCTGACCTAACGATACACACTCGTTGTCTCTCAGTCCGGGACCCATGGGAGACATATCTGTCCATGCATCCATCGTAGCGTGCGACACGTCCCTCAATAATAGAATCATCTCTCGATAATAAATCCATCGCGGTGCGCAACACGTCCCTCGAATCATAATATCTATCACGGCGCGCGACACGTCCCTCGAAATAGTACATCCTCTTTAATTTCCTTATTTTTTTCTCAATTCACATAACACTTGTCATAATCAAGTCTCAGAACCAATACAAATAACATGTTCACACAATTAATGAGGAGATGACCATTTCCATAACAATGCACAATTCCCAACAACACAATCATGATACAACAGCAACAATGAATCAATAAGCCTTTCAAACCATTCTCAACACATCACACCCCATAATTAATCACATTGCCTTTTATTACCCTTTTTCATCATTAGAATTATTCAACATGGACAAGTCAACCCATCACCAAGTCTCATTACTCTCTAACACATACCACAAGGAAATACACGATTCTATACAATTACAAGAGTTGAGAAATCCACTTGCCTCAAATAATCAACAATTCACTCCGGGACTTGAGCCTTCCCCTTTTGTTGGACTTCCAAATCAATGCAATCTATTCAAAAAAATAACCACACTAAGATTTTGAAACTAACAACACCACCCAAAAACTCACTCAAACCTATAATCAAGTTTCTAATATTGATGTCAATTGACATGACAACTTTCATATTTTTCAAATTTCAAACCTAGGATTAAGTTTCAATTTCTCCAATATTATAAACTTAATTGTATTCATATAATATAATACACTCAATATTCAACTACCTACAACAACATATCAAAATTTGAAATTATCATGTGATAAACAATAACGAAAAGAGCCGAACCCAAGTAGTGACGGAAAGCCATTTGCAGAATGAGATTTTTCCATTCCACTCATCATTGCCATCCAATTAAAATAATCATACATTACACTATACAACTAACACTACATTACATTATTTGAAAGACCCACCTTGAACAACTATCCTCAATTCAATTTCTTTTTTTCTTTCTGTTCAACCCCCAACAATAGTGATGACAACCTTTTTGTCTTTTTCTCAAACTTTCAAACAATACCATACTAACAAATTACACGGGTGAGGCTTGATAATACTTACTTGAATCACTCGGATTTTCCCTTCTTCTTTTTTCAGGCGCGCGAGTTCTTCCGTTTGTTCTTCTTTTCTCTTTTATCTTTTCTAAATTAATTATGTAATAAAAGTAACAAATTCTACTAACTTATTTTAATATATATGGGCCAAATTGAATTTCAGACTTGGCCCATTATTATCAATTAGCTTAATTATTTAAAAAAATTACCCGTCAATTAAATAACCGTGTAGTTATCGAATAGTTCAAAATTTCCAAAAATGACCTTCCGGGTCATTACAACAAATTCAAGATTTGAGTTACCAACTCGATACTTTCATTATTCATATGCGAAGTGGTAATCCCAAGTTCTTCAACTTGCAAGGAATTAGAGATTTAGCAAAGGCATTGATTGAGGCAAATCTTGTGGCGACTTATTCACTTATTTATTTACTTGTGAAGTTGGCTTTGATTTTACTTGTCGCTACGATAACTATAGTGAGAGCTTTTTCATCCATGAAGCACATTAAAAATAAAATGCGAAATAGTATTGGTAATCAATATTTAAATGATTGTTTAGTGTGTTATATAGAGAGTGATGTATTTGCAAACGTAAGTAATGATTTCATTATTGACCATTTCAGAATATGAAAACTCGTCGAGGACAATTGTAAATGAATGATGGATATTTATGATATTAGTAATATTATTGAAAGTTTAAACTTTGATCACTTCATGATCTTAGTCGAAAGTGATGTAATATATAAATTTTCATCTTACTACTATTCGTAGTTTATTGATTGATTTGTACATAGATAGAAAAGATGAATAATTTGATCTGAATCTAAAGTTGATTTAATTGATGAATCTACTAGGCACCCAGACTCTCTCTCTCTCTCTCTTATAAGGGTCATAAATTATAAAATATGAACATTTAGGTTATATCAAAAATAAAAGATATATAAAAGGGATATATTTTCTAAAATTAATGAAGTTACAAATTTATAAGGGTTGATAATCATCACAAATAATATGAAATTCTGGCGATTTTCGAACCTGCTCAGTAAAATTGTAACAAAAAGATTTATTTAGTAGGGGTTAAAATAAACGTCGCAAATTGAATTAATAGCGGAGGTTTTTGAAACTTCCACAAATAAACTGCTAGAAATTGAGTATTTTTTTGTAGTAATTACTGTCCGCTCCTCGAACCACTTGACTTGAGATTTTTATTACAAGAATTATCCTGCTTGTTGAGCCAGCAAGCATATTCAACATGACCTCTATTCAGTTTCTCTCTACTATTTTTAGTTCAGATTTAAATCCAAGTCCTCCAATATTTGCATTATGGCCTCCCATATATCAGCTTGAACATGAACATCTCTAATTTAATCTCTAGACCATTAAGATAATCACCTTTCCGGTTTTTAGAGCTTCTGTTGTAATCTCCACATAGGATTACCATCAATTTCTTGATCCAACTCATCTCACAATCTCATGGAAATCAGGTTGAGTTGTCTAGAAATCTAGGAATTTGAAATACTTATTTTCAGTAGTTTCCTTATTATCACATTTCAGCAGCATAAGTCTATGATCAGAGCCAGCGTTATGCAATTGCCTCACAGTTTTGAAGATGTATTTAATGTTATCATAAGCAAAACAGCTTAAAAAAAGCATAAGGTCAATTAGTTCTTTACGCGCAAAGTGCAAATAAAACATGGACTTTAATGAAAAGTAAACAAAGGAAAAATTATATATATATATAGTCCAAAAACTAATAATTATAAGCATGAATGACAAATATATGAGCAAAGAAATTGGAATTTTTATACGATAAAGTGAAATATTAATGACTTAGTGTCTCCTCTTCAGAAGATGGTCATTGGAAAAAAAAGGTATGTCTTAGAACCTTGATAACGACACTAAAGCACACATTAAGCGAGGCAAAGTTCTCAACAAGTTTTTGCCTCGCTTTAGTACTTAAGCGTGCTTTAAGCACACCTTTGATAACACTGGTTGTAATTCTGAGCCCATAAGCTATTAATAAATACTCTGTTCAGCCTTCTCCATATCCTTTTGCTAGGTCTCAAGTTGTTGCACTATGTGATTTAGAACCCGTGTACCCAATATCAACCATGCCACAAGATTTCATACATACAGAGAAGTCAAATATATCAGCATTTTTATGAGGCCTCCCACCAAGTTTCTCATTAGGATGTAGGATGACACTAAAGTCACCTCCAATACACCAAGGACTATTCTTGTTTTTAAGGTCCTCCAAACTACATCAGAAAATTTTCTTCATTGTCTGAGGCATGTCAACAGTCTCATTTTCCTCCCAGATTTCTTCATTGTTGACTTCTATATTCTCATCAACATATGGTGTTGCCCACCACTTTCGGAGAACTGTATGTGTCAATCATTTTGTCATTAGATGCACCACTAAGTTAATATAACCCTCTCAGCAATAATTGATCTGTAGACTTCTTTTGTTTTGTATCATCATTTCCATATATTTTTTGAAACTAATAACTTTATCATTATTTTCATATTTTTTTTGAAACTGATAACTTTATCATCATTTCCATGTTAAGTGATTCCATCATAATCATTTTATTGCTTCCTTGTTTAAGTAATTTGTTCCTCTAATGTCCTTGACAGAAGAATTTCCTTTCTCAGTCTCCTCAGTGATCTTATTCTTTCCTTTTCCTACCCATTTTTTTATCAGCCTTTTGATCATCCTTTTTGATATATTAATTTTTTGACAGTCATGTTGTATATAGTTTTATAATATATTCAGTATCATTAAAACAAATTTTCGAGTTACACCTGAAAAAATAAAGAACATATTTTTGTATGTAATTAATTAATATGGATCGTCATATGGGGATTTGTTTATCAATGTTTAATATAGATAGATACAGATTAGTAATGTCAAAAGTTTAATGCAGTACTGATGAGAAGCAAAGCCATCATTATAATCATGTGTTCCACAAAAATCATTAGCTTTGATTCAAATTTTATATTTATGTTAAAAATATTTGTAATCATGTCTTGATTTTTCTTCTTTTTATTTTTCGTTTGGACGATTAGAGGAAATGTGGTGAAGGATAGAAAAGGTGATTATTGTGGTTGTATATAGGTTGGCATCGTATGCTTCAATTGTTCAGTTATGGTTACCATCTATTTAATGATACAACATTTCATATTCAAAATTTTACTCTTCACTCATTCTTTTTATTTGTTAACGTTTGCGTATACTCAACCATCCCTAGACCATACTTATGAAATTATATTGTGTATGTTCTTGTAATTGCCTCGGGTTGCGTATAACTCTTATCCTATTTTACATATATAAACATAGAGGGAAGAAATTTAAATCAAAAAGAGAAGCCAAAACATAAGCAATTAGTACAGATAAAAATCTTATTCTTTTAAATAAAGAGAGGAATAAAAATTGAGAGAATGAGTTCTCTCATTGTATACATTACACATAAATCAAAACTATGTATATTTTCTAAAAATAGACTAGTCTCAACTGCTTTCAAATCATACAAATTAGATCATTCTCAATAACATCGAGAAACTCTGACCATTGTTTAAAAAACCATATAACAGAACAATATTGAGTTTCAATGATGTTCATCATCTCATCATCATATTGAGTTGAAGGTACCATATCTTCTTCTATATTCTGCACTTGATTCATATCTTCTTCTACATTTTGCACTTGATTCATCACTTGTTCACTCTTTTGGTCTTGTTGCAACTCATACTGTTGTGGAGTTGTCAAAACATCATCATCATGACATATGATTTCCTGATTCTTTATCTTTAACTCTACTCTTAATGTAGCACAAAACAACATCCTCGTGCTTCATTAAACCTCTATTTCTTAACGACTTTATTACCTTCTCGTCAAGACTATACTCTTTCATAATCCAAGAAACATTATTAACTTTATCCTTACCATCCTTTTTATTTTCTTTATAGCTATAAGTTTTTTTTCCCAACTTTCTTTGCCCCTACCGATTTTTCTTTGACCTGCCCTTTCCAACTTCCTCCTCCAATCAACCTTCGATTAAAAGTTGTATATTTCGATTTTAGCTTCTTTAATTGAGTAAAGAAATATTTAGTATCCGATGAGTTTTCCATTAACTCCCATGACTTCTTACTCCCATAAAGACCTCAAATTGAATATCATTGCAAACGTAATTGTTAGAAGCAACGAATTTGATTAGATACGAATAACCTGTTCATCATTGGTCGAAACCTGACTACCAATGGTGGATTTGGAGAATCATGGCTGATCCTCATAATTGTTGAACAGAGTAGAAAATAACTTTATTTTTTTAGAAAAATGTATAGAATGATGAGTAGCCTTTGGGTAATTGGGTTATATAGAAGTCTATTTTGTGTAAAGGCGGTAATGGAAACAAAAATTTAAAAGAAAGAAAAAATGGCATAGCATGACAACTTATAGGTTTAATTGACAATAAATAGCTCAGATTTATTTATTTGGCAAAAAAAAATATTTATTTGGCATTAAATAACCATATACATTTTTCTTTTCTCTCTCTCTCTCTTTCTAGACACGTTATTTTCTCTCTCTCTCCTTATTATTTGTCTACTGTTTTTGTCATAATCAAATTCAAAACAGTTGTATAAAAATAGCGGAATAATATTTTATATAAAAAAGAAGTCACGTATCTCCCCCTCTTTTTCTCCCTCTTTTTCTCTTTCTTCCCCTTTTTTTTCTCCCTCTTTCAAGATTTAATATTTCTATCTTCTTCTCTAAATTATATTAGAGATCAATTACAACAGTAACTCTTCACAGTTAATAACTTAAATAACACCAAACCTTTTTTTATATTGATGACAAAATTTATTTTTAAAAAAAATAAGGGTTTCTATATTCTTTATCTTGTAGTTGGATGCAAGATTTTTTTACTAATTTTTGTTTTTTCAATTATATTTCAATTATTAAGAGTAGTTCATTCTCAAAAGAGAAGATATGTAGAGAGTGATGAAGATTGCAACGACATGTGAAACCCTTGGAGGAAATGAGTGAACTGACAGAACGACGATGAGTTTGAAAATTGTCAATTGTAAGTACTAATGCATAATAATTTCGATTTTGAAAATTGTCAACTTACAACATCGATTTCAACACATGCAAACTCACCTCGATATTCAAAGCGAAGAAACATTTGATTCTTATTTAACGTGAAACATGAATTCGTATATATTGAGGCAGAACTCTATAACCGTCTAATGTATACGTCTTCAACTAAATGTATACGCAGTTGGTATTATGTATATGCAGTTGAAAGTATATATATATATACAAACCTAATTTTTTTTATTGAAATATTTTATGAAAGCTAATATATCTATACACATCAATATCTACAAATTATATTTATGTATACTAACATAATATAAGTAATGTATACATTATAGTGCGAATGTATACTTGATTAAATATAAACTTAATCATATGTATTCAATTGAATACATACTTATTTGTAGTAGATTTCAACATTCACCACATACTAGATGTATATATAAATAGATTATGTGAGTGGATACACAAATAAAATATGAAAATAAATTATGTACACATTATAGTGCAAATGTATATTTGATTAAATATATTTATCTGAAGACACGAACAAATCTATAGTTATTTATACTCGTAAGAATATACTTTGAAAGAAGAATAGGTTATAATTAAATACTTTTGCTAATTTTAGGAGATTTATAATTCTAAATAAATCTTTTACTAGTTTTAGGGAGAAATGGTTGGAAGTTAGAAGTTAGAAGAGAGAGAGATGGTAACAAATATTTTTTATATTTTAAATAAAATTAATTTGAAGAGAGAGATGAATGTGAATAGGAATTTCCTTCCCTATTTTTATGCAGAATAGACGTATGGGCTATTATATGCCAATTCTTTTTAGGCTTTTTTTTACTAAATATTTATTTGGCTAAAACATGTCAATTTAATCTAAGAGTTGTGCTGTCAATTCCTCTAAAAGAAATGGGATAAAAAAGTTTCCTTATATGTCAAAAGGGCAAAAAACTTAATTATACAATTTAAGCACCCAAATTACTCATAGATAACAGTAGTTTGATTTTTCATCAACATAGCAATAAAATCTTTACAAAACAAAATAAGATTAAAAAAATGGAAAATATTAAAAATATAATAAAGGAATTATAAAGCACACATTTTTTTTTTACCTAAAAGATCTTTTTTATAAAAAAAATTCCCTCCTAAAATATCTCTCCTCAATATTTTTACTTCCTTATATTTCTCCTCTTTTCTGATCTTCTTCCTAAAATATTGAATAAGCAGATTCTCTTTTTCTCTCTCCACCCTTTTTTTCCTGACATTTTTATCTCTTCTTTTCTTATTTCTCTCTCTCCACTCGTCTCTTTTTCCTTTTTTTTTTAACCAGTTTTTATCCTATTTTATTTTCCGAAAATTTTCTTTATTCTTTTTTATTTCTCTTCCTTCATTTTTTTTTTGTTTAAATCATTTTTTACAGCAATGTAGGTTGAAATATATAACTAAAAATTAACTTTATCATCAATATATGAATCTATTTTTTAAAATTTATTTGGTTATAATTTGGTATAATTCATTCATAATAGTAAAAATGAATTAGATTAATTTGAACTTGACACCAAGGTTAAATTATATTGTACACCATGTAAATTAATTTGATGATACTAAAAAGTTGGTACATACTTGATTAGATTATGGTGTTATGTATTATAGGGTTGTAACAAATAACTAAAATCAATTTTACCATCAATTATAAATCAATATCTTTTATAGTTCCTAATCAACATATCACCAAAAAATTTGTCATACCATACATCATAATATACACACTATAACATATTGTAACTTTAAATCAACAAATCACCACTATTTTTAATCAACAAATCCATCAATTATTTTTAATTGTTATAGTTATTAAAATTTGAACTTGACACAAAGGTTACACCACATTGTACACCATGTAAATTAACTTGATTATACTAAAAAAAAGTATATACTTGATTAGATTATGGTGTTGTGCATTGTAGGGTTGGAATGGTGACGTTTCTTTACCATTGTTAATTTTTTTTTATTGAACAAAAATGATATATTAAATGGTTACCGTTGTGATTTATAGAATATTGGTGTATCGTATGAATTAATGTTGGAATGATACATGATATAAGTTAGTAAAATATATGGTAACTAATTGATAGTTACACTAAATACATATATATTAAGTGATTTTAAGTTGGTATAATATATGGTATCAATGGTATAATATTAAATGATGTTGCTAGTTTGGTTATCTTTATAACAGTAAAAAGTTGGTGTATTAAATGATATCATATTTATATCATATATGGTATAACATTTAATTTGGTTATACTTATCATAATAACAGTTGATATATTAAATAATACAATATTGAAATAAAATATGATACATGGTGCCAGCTTAATTTTATTTATCGAAATAGAGATTGGTATATCAAAATTAATTCACAATGTACATTATTTAATATACTCTTTTTTAAAATTAAATAAAATTATAAAACGGTGCTTTGAGTATAATGGTTTCTAATAGGAATAAAATTTGATTATATTTTTATATAATTTATTTATTATGGTTACAAAAAAATTATCAACAATGTTAACACAAAATGAATACCATTTAATAGACTAATTCTTTTTTAAAAAATTAATATATATAAAATTGAAGAGAGAGAAAAGTAAAAAGAGATATGCCCATAAGAATTAAAATGAAATTAAAGAAAGAGAAAAAAATCCAATAGTAATTAAATCAAATTAATAAGGAATGTGCTTAATGGTAGAAATCATACTAATTAGATGATAAATTTTCACTCCAAAAAAATTAATATCAAAATTTAAAAAAAAACATAAATGAAGAGAGAGAGAGAGAGTGAAAAATATTTTTTACAATAGTAATTGTATAAAGTAAGGAAAAAAAAGAATCTTTAAGTAAATAAATGTATCCAATTATAATTGTGATTGATAATCTAAAAGGTAAAAATAATAAATTATGAGTCTCATAAAATCAGTCCACTAAGCCACAAAAATAGGTATAAAAATTTTGTCAAATTGTCCATATTTAATAAAATGTCATATTTGTAATTAAAATGTTAATATTATAAATAAAAAGACAAAAATAATATTATGTAAATTAAGGTCTTAAATAGCGCCACAGTAACGCAAATACAAATATGATTGGGCCTGGACCCAAACAAATTGGCGTTTCAAGTCCGGCCCATTAAAAGAGTTTCTTAGGCTTTCTCAGATTGTGATTGGTCACCCTGGAAAATCTAGAAACAAATTGAGTAAGCATAGAAGAAGTAGCTAATTCTTGTTTCCATAAAGTTAGTGTCTTTGGGCTTTGATTGATGGTTTTCTAACTGTCTGTGAAATGGGTTTCTGTTTATTAGTAGAATAAGCATTTAAACATGAATTAGTCGAGATGCGTGGCATTGAGGAATTGTGTAATATTAAACTGGGAAATTCTTAGTGTGTACTGCAGCTTAGGCTATGCAAAGGTAAATCTTGTTTCATAAAGTTTGTGTCTTTAGTTGGTTTTTGAGTTGAAATTGATGATTTATGACTTTTTGTGAATTGGGTTTCTGTTTCTAAGTAGAATAAGCATTTTAAACATTGAGGAATTGTGTAATATTATACTGGGAAATTCTTACAGTGTGTATTACAGCTTATGCTATGCAATGCTAAATCTTGATTTCATGAAGTTTGTGCCTTTTAATTGGTTTTTGAGTTGAAATCGATGACTTTGGATTCTTTCTGACTTTTTGTGAAGGTTTCTGTTTCTTGGTAGAATAAGTATATAAACATTGAGGAATTGTTTGATATTGTACTGGAAAAATTCTTAGAATACGGAATATAGCTTATGCTATTCAATGGTAAATCTTGTTTCATAAAGTTTGTGTCTTTTAGTTAGTTTTTGTGCTTCCATTGATGGTTTTGGATTCTTTCTGACTTTTCGTGAATTAGGTTTCTGTTTCTTGATAGAATACGCATATAAACATTGTGGACTTGTTTGATTTTATACTGGAAAATTTTTTAGTATGTGGAATATAGCTCATTCTATCGATGGTAAATCTTGTTTCATACAGTTTGTGTCTTTTAGTTAGTTTTTGAGCTTCCATTGATGGTTTTGGATTTTTTTGAATTTTTATGGACTGGAGGTCTGTTTCTTAGTAGTTGGCATTTGTACATTGAGGAATTGTGTGATATTATACTAAAAAAATCATTGAATATGGACTACAGATTATGCTATGCAATGGTAAATCTTGTTTCATGAAGTTTGTGCGTTTTAGTTGGTTTTTGAGCTTCCATTAATGGTTTTGGATTGGTTCTTGGATTTTCTATATTGGGTTTCTGTTTCTCGGTAGTTGGCATTTGAAATTGGAAGTTGTGATATTATAGTTGAAAATTCTTTGTACATCAGTGTACAAACTCTATTCCTGATCAGTTGTTGCTTCAAACATGTTAGAATATTGATTCTTCTATATGCTTACAAGTTATTCCTCCAAACTATAGCGTCATTTTGGGTTAAATGTGTTCAGGTTCTTTTGCCTTTCAGTAGATAAACGTATGGGTTTTTCAGCCGTTGCCATAGTTCAAGCTCATCAACAAGAAGGATAGGTGCAAAAAAGTGAGGGAGCCCGTATAATATAGTGGCGTCTAAAAGTCCAGATGTTCAGTAAAGTGTGCATTAACCAGCTATCCATTGAGAGTGTTAGCTTGCCTCAAACAGCAATGATGATTGATGCTTTCTCACTCGTCTAAACTGCATATTCTTCTTAGTTTTGGACTCAGAGCACGGGCCAACAGCATAACTCAGTGTGTTTATTTTCAAGTGAATATCAATCTGCAGCCTCTCGCGAGATCTGAAAGGCTACAGTCGAACAGCACAGAAACACATACAGTCGTTGATGGCAATGATCGTCAGGAGAAGCAAGAGCTCTGTACATCTCTTGCATGAAGTCCTCTTTTCCGGCCACCCTCTTCCTTGCTCATACACCCAGCAGCAGACCTATGTAGATGTGTACATGAAATGGAAGAAAGACTCTTTTTTTGACTCCATTGATACTATTCACAGATCAGTTCAACTCAAGCCTTTAATTGCTCTTAAGAACTGCATTGTCTCCTCTTCACCTAATGATTATTGCATCCCCATTTCTGTTATTTCGAAAAAAGGCTTAGAGTTAGGGATACCCATTAAGGTTGCCAGGTTCTTAAGGCTGTATCCATCTGTTTTTGAGGAATTTACTGGCCCTAACTACAATTTGCCTTGGTTTAAGTTGACCCAGAGGGCTATTGAGCTTGATAGAGAGGAGAGAGAGGTCTACTTCAAATTTAAGGATGATATCATTTTGAGGCTGAAGAAGTTGATACTGATGAGTGGCAGGGAACAGATGCTTCCTCTAAAGATAATTCAGGGTCTGCGATGGTATTTGGGGTTACCCGACGAATTCTTAAGGAAACCGGAAGACAATCTTGATGGGTGTTTCAGAGTTGTTGAAATGGAAGATGGATTGAAAGGGCTTGCTGTTAATGTTCATGGAAGTGAAAGGTTTTTATCAGTGATGCAGATGAATGTGATGAGGAGGGGAGCGTATAGTGGTGTGGAGGGTGAGGCAATAGAATTTCCACTGTATCCACCAAAGGGATTGAGGCTTAAAAGAAAGATTGCAGATTGGTTTGATGAGTTTCAGAAGTTTCCATATGTTTCACCCTACGAGGATTATTCAGGTTTGGATCCAAATAGTGACATAGCAGAAAAACGAGTGGTGGGTGTGCTTCATGAATTGCTTAGTTTGTTTGTCGAGCATGCTGCAGAAAGGAAGAAGCTTTTGTGTCTTAGGAAATACTTGGGGTTGCCGCAAAAAGTTCACAAGGCATTCGAGAGGTATCCTCATATCTTCAATTTGTCATTGATGAACAAGACTTGCACCGCAATACTAAAAGAAGCTTACTGTGATAGAGGGGCTATCGAGGAACATCCATTAGCAAAAGTTAGAAAAAGGTACATCAAATTGATGAAGGAGTCGGAGGGTATACTGAAACGTAGAAGGTTTAACTACAGGCCAATTGATCGGGGTGATTCGAATATCAAGGACTTGGATTGTACAGATGACGAGGATAAGAAATTTACAACTTAACTCTGCTCTTTATGCTAATCAGGTGCGGGATTTAAAAGAGATTATAAACGAAAAGGAAAAGAAAATTGAAAGAACTGTTCTAGCAGGAATTGTAGGCATTTGGAATGAAATGAAAACTGTTTAATCCGTATAGCTTCAGAGGTGGATGTATCTCTCATTTATTCTGCAGTCCTTTCATCCATTAAGGGTGATTCCAGTAGGAAGGCGCTGGCCACAGTCATGCGAAGGAATAGTCATACTATTAACTATTACCAATGGAGTCTCAAAGTCTTGATCATCGGTATATGAAGAAGTACATTTTGCATATACAATAGTTACATAAAGCTCCTCAGTGTTTCGGATCTTTTGAACTTTCAAAGTGATCTGTTGTTCACGGATTTTGATAGTAGTGACAGTACAACTGTCCCTCCAAAAACACCAAATCTGCCCATTTATATTAATAAGCAATGGTTGAAGCCCAAAAACCTTCAATAAACTTCAAGCTTGTTCTCATTTACAATTTGCTATGAGATAGAAGCCATACCCAATTTGTATTTGTTTACCATTCTTTTAAGTCTATGAATGGATTTCTAGATCTCATCCCTCTTATGTTCCATATAATTGCACTAATCATCATGAAACAATCAAAAATTGATTGTTTTGTTTATGTTCCCCCACAAGAGGTAGATTTTTATCATCATTCCTATCTTCTTCTTTTGAAAGTGGTAACTTTATCATCATTTCCATCTTATTTAATCTCATTCCCATGTTAAGTGATTCCAACATCATCATTTTGTTGCTTCCTTGTTTCAGTAATTCTATAAGAGAAGAATTTCCTTTCTCAATCTCCTCTGTGATCTTATTCTTTTCTTTTCGTGCCCATTTTTTTTTTTAAAATATTTAAAACAGGCCATGAAGGCCATATTATTGATAAAACCAAACTAATTACACAAGAAACTAAAGGGTCCAGGCCCAACAACAACCCAGACCCGAAAACAAAAAAGACAACCCAATCAGACAAGATCAGGGAAAATGGAAAAGAAAGTGCACCACCCTTCTCACTGCAACTTCATCTTCTACGCAGAAACAAAGGAACTTCGATGTGGCGGCGAACAAAGGTTAATGGCAGCAGAGAGCTCGAAATACTGGTCACATTTTGGTCCAAGAGAAAACTAGCTTGAGTAGAAGTCACTGGGGACGCTTAAAATTCTCACAAGCGCCATGACTCTAGCTCGGTGAAGGACATAGATTCGTAGAGCCAAAATGACCTTGTATCAGTGAGTACCACTACACCCTTTAACCTCTTATTCAATTGTAAACTTCATACGATTTGATTCAATTCACCGCTTAACAGATTGAGCTCCGAACGGAGCTAATACCACTGTTCAGGGATGATTCATATCCTATCTGTGAATTAAGCTGCTGCGGAAATTGTTGTATGTTGCTATTCCTCCATTGATTAGCTTTTCTTTATTAACTCCTATCATGTCCGCCTTGTGAAATGTCTTCATCGATTGTTTGTTGCTCTAGTTCTACAAAACTTGTTTTGATATTTCCTTATGCGCAAATTTGGAATTTGTAGTTTTTCCATTTGCAAGATTATTCTTCCTTCATATGGAACATGTTCAATGTTAGTGTATTTAACATGATTTGTACCTACAAAAGAGAAAACTATGTTAGCAAATAAATCCGCGACTTTGTTCCCTTCTCTTAATATGTGAGTCACCTCCATCAGATTAGGGACCTTCTCTCTTAGCGAACTAATTTTCGACACGTGCAACGCACGTGTATACCCAATCATGTCGTATATAGTTTTGTAATATATTCAATATCATTAAAACAAAGTTTCGAGCTACACGTGAAAAAATAAAGAACGTGTTTTTGTATGTAATTAATTAATATGGGTCGTCATATGAGGATTTGTTTATCAATGTTTAATATAGATAGATATAGATTAGTAATGTCAAAAGTTTAATGCAATATTGATGAGAAGCAGAGCCATCATTATAATCATGTGTTCCACAAAAATCATTAACTTTGTTTCAAATCTTGTATTTATGTTAAAATAATTGTTTAATATGTAAAATAATCTATATAAAATCTTAGTAGCAAAAATAATTATGGTTTCAAACTCATAAATAAAAAAAAGTTATGAATCTACCGTTTCTATTAATAATAGGGACAAGGCACAAGTATCCCCTAGATTATGACCGAAATTTCAGAGACACACCTAAACTTAACTAGGATTCTATTTCCCTATTGAACTCATTTTTTTTTTCATATTTTTATGCACCTTTTGTGCTGACGTGGCACCTTCAATCACCCAAGTTGGTTGTGTTTGTACACACTCACGCTGTCACGTGTGTAAATATTATTTTTTTAAAAAATATTTTTAAATTTTTTTTAAAAAAAAATATGCTTATTGTCTTTATTTTGTATTTAAATTAAGTTAATACACTTTTTTTTACCTTGTATGGAAACATTTCTTTTACCTTCATTCATTGTTTTTCTCTTTTATTTTTCTATTGATTTTATTTTCTTTGTCTTTCATTTTGATTTGATTTCAAATTTAATTCCAAATATATTGCATTTAAAATAAGTTAATTTTGAGCGGATATCAAAATAAGTGAGGAAAATCAAATAAAACATAAAAAAAAATTAAAACGTTAAAATTAAAGAACACTTTTAAATTATTTTTTTTTAAAAATACACATAATTTTTAAAAGATAATATTTTAATTAAAAATTTTAAAGTGAGAAAGAAATTAAAATAAATATTTTACAAAGAAAGAAATAAAAATAATTAAATATATATATAAGTTTTAATATCAATAAATATGTGTATTAACTAATTATAAAGTCATTAATCAAAAAATGACATGTGTCCAATTTGTGCACTTATCACTTGCCTTCAAGAGAGTGTGCACACTCTCTATGCCATGTCAACGTTTGTGGTGTATTTATTCCATTTTAAATTAGTTCAGAGGGGTAATAGGACCCTAGTTAAGTTTAGGTGTGTCTCTGGGATTTTGGTCATAGTCTAAGGGGGTATTTGTGCCTTATCCCTTAATAATATAACTTAACTTTAGCGGATTATTTATCTTTTTCTTTTTAATAAGTAAAAATTATACATACATACATATATATATATATATAATATATATTATATATATATATATATATATATATATATATATATATATATATATATATATATATGAGCTCTTAAATTTTTACAAAAGAAAAAAAATATTTTTCGAAATCAACTCTTTTTTAAATTATTGAACCCAATGACAACTTAATTTTTTTTTGAAATATGTGCACTACTAATTTTAAAGCTAAACTATCTCTAAAATTATTCATTCTCATCTCTATTTATCATTCAAACTCCACTTCTCACTATATATAGAGAAGTCATTAACATTCAATTTCACAAAAAACTCATTCATTTGCAACTCTCTCTCCTTGCATCTCATCTTTCTCTTAAGAAAAAGAAAAGAAAAAAGAATGTTAATGGTGTGGCACAAACCAAAGAAGATGCTCTCATTTAAACCTAAGGTTAACAATTACCAGAATGAAACATATAATTCCAACTCACCTGCTATTCCTCTATTGTCTTCCTCCTTGTCCTGTTTCCCAAACCCCACCACATGATCATCCAAGGTCCATTTTTCATTTTCTCCTCTCCTTTTATTTGTTATTTTGCTAACTTTTCAGTATGTAACTTGTGTTGATATTTCAAACGGTGTTCTATGGCAAATCGAAACAGTGACAGCTGGCAACTGTTTAAGTTATTAGTATGGGTTTTTCTCAATTTAAATTGATTAAGTTACTTAAATCAATAATAGTAAGGGTATTTTGATAATTTAACATTCAAGTTAGGGAGTTAATGCTTTTAAGATAGCAAATTTTTCGACATGTGCGCTGCACGTGTATACTCAATCATGTCATATATAGTTTTGTAATATATTCAATATCATTATAACAAAGTTTCGAGTTACACGTGAAAAAAATAAAGAACGTGTTTATATATGTAATTAATTAATATGGGTCGTCATATGGGGATTTCTTTATCAATGTTTAATACAAATAGATATAGATTAGTAATGTCAGAAGCTTAATACAGTACTGATGAGAAGTAGAGCCATCATGATAATCACGTAATCCACTGAAATCATTGGCTTTGATTCAAACCTTATATTTATGTTAAAATATTTGTTTAATATGTAAAATAATCAATATAAAATCTTGTAACAAAAATAATTATGGTTTAAAACTCATAAATAAAAAAAATTATGAATCCACTGTTTCTATTAATATATAACTTAACTTTAGCGGATTATTTTTTTTTTCTTTTCAATAAGCAATTAGTGAATTAACTACTTATCAACCAACACATATAACTTGGGCGGTGTTTGGTTCAAATATTGTAAAATAATTTTTCGCTGAATTATATATATATATATATATATATATATATGTGTGTGTGTGTGTGTGTGTGTGTGTGTGTGAGCTCTCAAATTTTTACAAAAGAAAAAAAATATTTTTCGAAATTAGCTTTTTTAAAAATTATTGAACCCAATGACACCTTAATAAAATTTTGAAATACGTGCACTATTAATATTAAAACTAAACTATCTCTAAAATTACTCAATCTCATCTCTATTTATCACCCAAACTCCACTTCTCACTATATATACAGAAGCCATTAACATTCGATTCACAAAAAACTCATTCATTTGCACTCTTTCTCTCTTTGCTTCTCATCTTTCTCTTACGAAAAAGAAAAGAAAAAAACATGTTAATGGCGTGACACAAACCGAAGAAGACGCTCTCATTTAAGCGTAAGGTTAACAATTAGCAGAATGAAGCATATAATTCTAACTCACCTGCTATACCTCTATTGTCCTCCTCCTTGTCCTGTTTCCCAAGCCTCACTACACGATCATCCAAGGTCCGTTTTTCATTTTATCCTCTCTTTTTATTTGTTATTTTGCTAACTTTTCAGTATCTAACTTGTGTTGATATTTCAAATGGTGTTTTACGGCAAATCGAAACAGTGACAACTGGCAACTGTTTAAGTTATTAGTATGGGTTTTTCTCAATTTAAATTTAAATTAATTAAGTTTTTTAAATCAATAATAGTAAGGGTATTTTGATAATTTAACATTCAAGTTAGGGAGTTAAGGCTTTAAAGTAACTAATTTTTCGACACATGCGCTGCACGTGTATACCCAATTATGTCGTATATAGTTTTGTAATATATTCAATATCATTAAAACAAAGTTTCTAGTTACACGTGAAAAATAAAGAACATATTTTTGTATGCAATTAACTAATATGGGATATGGAGATTTGTTTATCAATGCTTAATATAGATAGATATAGATTAGTAATGTCAAAAGTTTAATGCAGTACTGATGACAAGCATAGCCATCATTATAATCACGTGTTCCACAGAAATCACTAGCTTTGATTCAAATCTTATATTTATGTTAAAATATTTATTTAATATGTAAAATAATCTATATAAAATCTTGTAGCAAAAATAATTATGCTTTAAAACTCATAAATAAAAAAAAGTATGAATCTACGGTTTCTATTAACAATATAACTTAAATTTAGTGGATTATTTATCTTTTTTCTTTTCAATAAGCAAATAGTGAATTAACTATTTACCAACCAACACATATAACATAATAACATGGGTGGTTTTTGGTTCAAATATTGTAAAATGATTTTTTGCTCAAATTTTCTTTATATATATATATATATATGAGCTCTTAAATTTTATTTTATTTTAAAAATATTTTTTGAAATTAGCTATTTTTTATATTATTGAACCCAATGACACATTAGTAAAATTTTGAAATATTTGCACTACTAATATTAAAGCTAAACTATCTCTAAAAGTACTCAATCTAATCTCTATTTATCACCCAAACTCCACTTCTCACTATATATACAAAAGCCATTAACCTTCGTTTTCACAAAAAAAAACTCATCCATTTGCATTCTTTCTCTCTTTGCTTCTCATCTTTCTCTTTAAAAAAGAAAAGAAAAGAAAAAAGAATGTTAATGGTGAGGCGCAATCCGAAGAAGACGCTCTCATTTAAGCCTAAGATTAACAAATACCAAAATGAAACATATAATTTCAACTCACCTGCTATTCCTATACTGTCCTCCTGCTAGTCCTTTTTCCCAAGCCCCATCACACGATCATTCAAGGTCCGTTTTTCATTTTCTCCTCTCTTTTTATTTGTTATTTTGCTAACTTTTCAATATGTAAGTTATGTTGATATTTCAAATGGTGTTTTACAGCAAATCGAAACAGTGACAGATGACAAATGTTTAAGTTATTAGTATGGATTTTTCTCAATTTAAATTTAAATTAATTAAGTTATTTAAATAAATAATAGTAAGGGTATTTTTATAATTTAACATTCAAATTAGGGAGTTAATGCTTTTAAGGTAACTAAGTTTTCGACATGTGCACTGCACGTGCATACCAAATCATGTCGTATATAGTTTTGCAATATATTCAATATTATTAAAACAAAGTTTCCAGTTACACGTGAAAAAATAAAAAAAGGTGTTTTTGCATGTAAATTAATTAATATGAGTTGTCATATGGGGATTTGTTTATCAATGTTTAATATAGATAGATATAGATTAGTAATATCAAAAGTTTAATGCAGTACTGATGAGAAGCATAACCATCATTATAATCACGTATTCCACTGAAATCATTAGCTTTGATTCAAATATTATATTTATGTTAAAATATTTGTTTAATATGTAAAATAATCTATATAAAATCTTATAGAAAAAATAATTATGGTTTAAAACTCATAAATAAAAAAATTATTAATCTACCGTTTCTATTAAAAATATAACTTAACTTTAGTGGATTATTTATCTTTTTTCTTTTCAATAAGCAAATAGTGAATTAACTACTTACCGATCAACACATATAACTTGGGCGGTGTTTGGTTCAAATATTGTACAATAATTTTTTGCTCAAATTTTCTTATATATATATATATGAGCTCTTAAAATTTTTACAATAGCAAAAAAAGTATTTTTCGAAATTAGCTTTTTTAAAAATTATTGAACCCAATGACACCTTAGTAAAATTTTGAAATATGTGCACTACTAATATTAAAGCTAAACTATCTCTAAAATTACTCAATCTAATCTCTATTTATCACCCAAACTACACCTCTCACTATATATACAGAAGCCATTAACATTTGATTTCACAAAAAACTCATCCATTTGCGCTCTTTCTCTCTTTGTTTCTCATCTTTCTCTTAAGAAAAAAAAAAGAAAAAAAGAATGTTAACGGTGTGACGCAAATCGAAGAAGACACTCTCGTTTAAGCCTAAGGTTAGCAATTACCAGAATGAAACATATAATTCCAACTCACCTATATTCATCTATTTTCCTCCTCCTTGTCTTGTTTCCCAAGCCCCACCACACGATCATCCAAGGTTCGTTTTTTATTTTCTCCTCTCTTTTTATTTGTTATTTTGCTAACTTTTCAATATGTAACTTATGTTAATATTTCAAATGGTGTTTTACGGTAAATCGAAACAGTGATACTTGACAACTGTTTAAGTTATTAGTATAGGTTTTTCTCAATTTAAATTTAAATTAATTAAGTTATTTATATCAATAATAGTAAGGGTATTTTGATAATTTAACGTTAAAATTAGGGAGTTAATGCTTTTAAGGTAAATAATTTTTCGACACGTGCGCTGCACGAGTATACCCAATCATGTTGTATATAGTTTTTTTTATATATTCAAAATCATTAAAATAAAGTTTCGAGTTAAACGTGAAAAAATAAATAACTTGTTTTTGTATGTAATTAATTAATATGGGTCGTCATACGAGGATTTGTTTATCAATGTTTAATATAGTAGATATAGATTAGTAATGTCAAAAGTTTAATGCCGTACTGACGAGAAGCAGAGCCATCATTATAATCATGTGTTCCACATAAATCATTAGCTTTGATTCAAATCTTATATTTATGTTAAAATATTTGTTTAATATGTAAAATAATCTATATAAACTCTTGTAGCAAAAATAATTAATGTTTAAAACTCATAAATAAAAAAAAATTGAATCTACCATTTCTATTAATAATGTAACTTAATTTTAGCGGAGTATTTTTTTTTTCAATAAGCAAATAGTGAATTAACTACTTACAAACCAACACGTATAACTTGGGCGGTGTTTGGTTCAAATATTGTAAAATATTTTCTTGCTAAAAGTTTCTTATAATATGAGCTCTTAAATTTTTACAAAAGAAATTTTTTTTTTTTTCGAAATTTGCTCTTTTTAAAATTATTGAATTCAATGACACCTTCATAAATTTTTGAAATATGTGCCCTACTAATATTAAAGTTAAACTATCTCTAAAATTACTCAATCTCATATTTATTTATCTTCCAAACTCCACTTCTCATTATATATATAGAAGCCATCAACATTCTATTTTTTTAAAAAAACTCATTCATTTGCACTCTTTCTCTCTTTGCTTCTCATCTTTCTCTTAAGAAAAAGAAAAGAAAAAAGAATGTTAATGGTGTGGTGCAAACCGAAGAAGGCACTCTCATTTAAGCCTAAGGTTAACAATTACCATAATGAAATACATCATTCCAACTCACGTGTTATTCTTCTATTATCCTCCTCCTTGTCCTATTTCTCAAGCCCTACCACATGATCATCCAAAATCCATTTTTCATTTTCTCCTCTCTTTTTATTTGTTATTTTGCTAACTTTTCAGTATGTAACTTGTGTTGATATTTCAAACGGTGTTTTACGGCAAATCGAAACAATGACAACTGACAACTGTTTAAGTTATTAGAAGGGATTTTCCTCAATTTAAATTTAAATTAATTATGTTATTTAAATCAATAGTAGTAAGGGTATTTTGATAATTTAACATACAAGTTAGGGAGTTAATGCTTTTAAGGTAACTAATTTTTCGACAAGTGCGTGTAGCGTATACCCAATCATATCGTATATAGTTTTGTAATATACTCAGTATCATTAAAATAAAGTTTCAAGTTACACCCCAGAAAATAAAGAACTTGTTTTTGTATGTAATTAGTTAATATGGATCGTCATATGGGGATTTGTTTATCAATGTTTAATATAGACTAATTTCTCGACACGTATGTTGCAGGTGTGTCTCATGTAAATTTTTATAGATATGTTAAAACATAAAAGTTCAGTGAAGACATGCATGTAATGAGTAATAATGCAACAATTAAAAATAAATCTTTAAAAGTGTGACAAGAAACACCTTATGAGGGACATATATCAACTGTAAATTATAAACTTTGGTTAATAGATAGTAAACTTTCAATATAGTAAAAAATAGATAATTTGAGCCAAATAAAAATACATACTTGCAAAAATTCATAGAAAATTAGATTAAAGAAGTCTAATAGAGAGAAAACATACGAACCAAAAAAAAAAACAAAGAAGGGAAAAATACAGAAAAAAGTAATACAACATACACATCTTTCTCAAGACTTTAATCATAAAAATAGAGATGGAAAAAATAATAAAGAATCAGTACAAAATTTTCTTATCGACGCCTTCTTTCATAACCAATCAAAATTCAAGCGCCTTCTTCATCAAGTCAAACTAAAGTATGAATTAAATAGTACAATATAAGTTCCTCACTGCTTTGACTATAGAATGAAAAAGATATCCTTGAGGCTTGGGGGGGGGGGGTCACATCCCGAGCCTACACCGTGGGTTTGGCCGGCACTCAGGAACCATTTCTGATCCCCAAGCGAACCCTTGGCCTGGCTACATGACTTACATGATTCTAAACAATACGCGGAAGCTTAAAATAGATGAACATTTAGACATTCATGAAAGTCTTAAAATACTAACTTGCAAATACTTAACATAAGTCATAAGTTAAATAGCTATCCTGAGAAAGACAAGGGAAACATCTAAATCTGTCTGTTTATGAAGCCTCTAACAATGTAAGATAAATGTCGGGTTAAGACCCATGACACCTCCAATACTACTAAGCTGAATGAAAATGGAGTCTCCTGGAAGCAAGGGGCCTCACCAAATACTGTCTGCGAATGAATAATGATCTCAACGAAACGCTTGTTGATGGTCCTGAGTACTTGTATCTGCATCATAATAAGATGCATGTCGAATGACGTCAGTACATTGAATGTACTGGTAAGCGATAGGGCTAGAGTAAGCAATTAACTGACTAGGATGACTGAAAACAACATAACTAGATCAATACCTGAATATGAAGTGAAAACCATTTAAGCTTGACAATAAGGTATGCAATGAAAGCAACATGAATGACTAAGAGCAACTCAACAGTATATCAATACATGAATAAGACATGAAGCTCTTTAAGCTTTATAATAGGATATGCAATAAAAGCAATATGAAAAATAACATACTTCACTTGTGGAGAGTGTCTCTAACCGACAACCATTACTATGAGCCTAGTAATGATACAACGTTTCGCCCACGTTGCAAGGGTCATCCTATACCTTGCCTGGGGTATAGGATGATATCGTGACTATGGATCCATCTAATAGGCCTTCTCAGAGGCCGTGAGGAGTCGCATGAAGAATCAATGTTATCCTATCCTACGCTGGCTACGTAGTTTTATGGGACTTCCGAGTCATAAAAAACTCTAACTCAATTCGGCACTCGATACTACTCCCAAAATAAATAATATACTTTATGCTCAATCACCCTTTACAAAGAAAGGGACTATAACTTTACTTACTTTTTCACTTTACTCAATCACCCTTTACAAAGAAAGGGACTATTACATTACTTTGCCTTTCAAAAACATCATATTCCTCCTTTTTCTCAACTGTCAAATAGTATATATGAAAACATTTAATTCTCTTTTCAAGGATTCTGTTCAAAACTTACACTTTTAAAACATATGCTTATGAACTTATCTTTCAAGCCCAGTAATTAACATAGGAACATATATATATGTATATATAAATAACATTTGAAGCTCTTAAGTTTTTATGAAATAGAACCTTTAAACTTTCCTCTTTTCTTACATTAATTTGGAATGTAAATGAAGACATGTGAGTAGGACATGTAGGATCTCTCAAGGATTAATGGAGCTTTTAAGAGTTCATATTAAGGAGAGAGCGAAGAAACGATTTGAAAGAACGCATACGAGATGAAGAACGGAGGAGAAAAGGGCCTGGCGACCCTGGGGCATTGCGGGCGCGCCGCCCCAGGCCTCAAACTTCAGAGGCTGTTTTTGGGCACACTGCAGGCGCACCGCCCCAGGCCTCCTGGCGCAATGGTGGGGCATTGCTCCAGCCCCGAACCCAGAAATTCGATGGATTTTCTTGCTCAATTTCGGGTCCTAACTCATCTAAAATCGATTGGTTTCTTCCAAAATCTATTTGATTCACAAACCCAACATGAAATTAACGAAATCCCACTCAAATTTTATCAAGAAACACCACTCATTCGCAAAACCCTCACCTCAAGAACTCAAAACCTCCATTGTTAAAGAATGAAGCTTAAAACTCAAGAACATTTACATAAACGAATATATGGGCGAATTAACGAAAGAATTACATGATTGGCATGAGGACGAACAAGTCCATCACTATGGGAAGCCTCACATACCTAGAAAGAACGATTGTTCTTGGCGAAATTCCTCAACCCTTGAATAACGCTTGAAAACCCTCTTTTCCTCTTCTTGAAACTTCACTCTAAAGCCCTAAGTGTTTAAGAATATGAAAAATAGCTTAGCATCTGATTAGACCCCTAAAATGGGTGAATAAAATGTGGGTAGGACTATTGGGGTAAGGAAAAGACCAAAATACCCTTTCCTTAAATGGATGAAAAGCCATAACTAGAGAGGCTTCACTCAAACGAGCACAACATTTTACTCCAAGCTTCAAATGGAATAAACTTGGTGGCGTTGGAAAGAGGACTCAAAGACCTTCGATTTGATAGATCATGGGCCACCTAATTCATTATGTGCTAGAAGATATGGTTATTTGAAGTTGACCCAAGTAAAATCTCATATTGAAACTCAATCGGTAGGAAAACTTTCTACTCAACTTTATGCTAGGGGATTCTAGTGACCTCAATTCATATTCAAATTCATTCCCACACTAATGAATTGACCGTAGAACCTAAGAAAACTAAGAATCACTCGGTACGACCTTATACGCAATTCAAGAATGGTTCGGTTTAACTTAGAATTTTTTTTCTTTGGTGTTACAGGGGGATTTGATGAAATAAAAAAGATTAATTAATATAGATCCTTTAATGCAGCTAAGGGGAACAGGCAGGGAAACCATGTCTCTCCATAACTGAGTAGGAGCTTGAAAACATTGAGGGAACAAAAGGTGTTTTCAATTTCACCCCAAGTGTGCAAAGCTTGGACTCACTCATCTCATTTTTGCAGATGATTTACTAGAGGCGACATTAGCTCTGTGAGATGCATACAAGGATGTTTTTACAATTTTATGCTGCCTCTGGATTACAAGAAAACTTGAAGATACCTTAAAGTTTATTTAAATTAAATATTTGGAGGTTATGAACAAGGGCGGACCCACATTGAAGCTTTTGGGTGCTCGAACACCCATTAATCAACTCTTCTTTGAGCACCCACAACTTTAAATTTTAAGAGTAACAACTAAATAGATAATTGGATATGAATTATTAAGGTGAATATTTAAAGTAAATAAAAGAGAAAAATAATAAATAAATTTAATTTTGAGAAGAATATTTGTAAAGGAAAAAGTGAAAAATGTAACATGTTCTATTTCCAATCAAGATCAGTTACTAACACAAATTAAAAGGATCAAATTTGAGATATTGAAAAGACTTTACACGAAGGGGGTGGGGAAAAAAATCATCCACTTAAGTAGAGGCTATTTAAGAGCTATTAAAATCTAATGAATAAATATGATGTTGGTAGGGATTCTTCTTCTTCCAATTCAAGAAATATGAAAGGTTGAAAATAATAATAATTGTTGAAATTAAATAATAATAAATTCATTTAGACCTCAAGAATATATTAGATTTATTATTAAAAAAAATAGACAAAAGGCCAAAAAGAAAACGTACAATAGGATACAATACAAATATTGAAGTTATTTTGCAAATCTAATAAGATTTTCCTTTATAAATGTTATATAGAGGGTAAAATGTAGTATATTTAATATAATTAAGAGATATTTGCGAAAAAACATCACTATGTCTTGACAAGCCTTTCTAATACATCATAAGAGTGGTTGGGACGTAACTCATACATCATGTACAAATTCTCATAAGCAATAAAGTCTTCATGGTCTTGCCCTCGAAGTATGAAGACTCACCAAATCCATTAACAAAAGTAATCCAAGCTAGCCATGAACGGGAGGAGAAAGATTGTCAGACCCTACATTATTAGACAATGTAGACACAAATATGCATTAGTACATGGAATATGTTAAGTATGGGGGAATGCATAAAAACATGAAATATAAGCATATGGAGACATTAAACATGATATGCATGACCAAGCTAAATCATAGTAAAAGCTTTAAAAGAATCATAAGTCATAAACATGGTCAATGAATTCTTAAAACATAATGAAATATTCATAAAACCTTTGAAGTAATTTAGTTCATTTTTGTGGGATATTTATCATTAATAGACATAGAGCATGTGAGCTATAACGTGGAATTTGGTGTCTTGATCCCACACCGAAAAGAGATGTCCTACTTGCCAAGGTAAAGACCATAAACTTATAGCTTAGGTGGATCCACTAGCTTAGTCACTTAAGACAATCCTACAGGGGCACATAGTTGGGGACAAAGAGATTGCTACTAGAGACCCGACATCTACTAACTGGAGAGCCTCTATCTCAAATTTCTCTCGGTGCTAAGTAAAATCCAAACGGAATTAGTCATAAACATATTCATAAAGTTATACTTGGAAAGGCACAATTAACTACCAATTCAATCTTAAGTCATCATAGAGTAGGTTCTTTAAACCACGATTCATACATATGTGAGAAAACTTTTCACGGTCGTGATTTCATAAGTATGTGAGAAAATCTTCCACAATACCTTCATATGTGGGAAAACCTTTTACAATTCGTTAACATTTACTTTTAAGCATCCTTAAATCATAAATTCATCTTTTTCATAAAGCATGCACAAATTCTTTATCAAATTCATGATCACAGTTCATAAGCTTTTCTTCATAAATTCATAGTCAAAATCATGATCAATGCATGAGTTCATATGAAATCAATTGGGAAACATGTAATTTAATCAAATTATGCATCATAAGATTGAAATCAAACAATTGAATCATAATCAAATAGAACCCATGGAAATTTACATGAAACCCTAGATAATTGGTTGAAATTGAATTCGAAACTTGATATCTTTTGGTACCCAGTGGATAAATAGAATCCATTGGTGAATTCCCATATACCTTGATGATCAAAGCCCAAAATCAATGGAGAAAATGGAGACTTGAAGCTTGGAATGCTAGCTTTCTTCCTTGAGCTTGAGAGAACTCGAAGAGGATGAATTTGGATGGGATTTGGGGTTTTGAGATAATGAGAGAGTTGGGGTAATTTTAGGAATAGAAAGGTAGTTATATGACTTAGATTTAGGGTCAAAACGACATAGTATAGGTATTAAATGCATAAGAAAAGATCCAAATATCCTTAAGAAATAACTACCGAAAGTGATCTGCGGTTGGAACCTACGGTCAGTAAAACCTTCTACAGCCCGTACTGGTCAACCATAGAACTAACTTCAGAAATCCAAAATTCATCTTACTTTCCACAAAACCATTCTACGATACGTCATTTGTTATACTGTTCGTAGACCCCTTCCTTAGAACACAAGTTCAAGTCCAAAATTTCACTAAGTCTAGATCCCTTCTACGGGTGCTTCCTACGACCCGTAAAACCAACTACAACCCATCAAATCCTTCCGTATATCTGGGGTCTTAAATCAAATCTCTAAATTAACTCTATGGATCAGTCCTACAATCCGTAGAACATCCTGCGTCTCGCCATGCTTATTCGTATGTTAACTTACTTGGACTTCAAATTTCTAAAACTCAACTCTAGGTTTATGACTTCCTTTCTACGGCCTGTAGGACTTCCTATTGTAACACCCTAAAAGTTGAAAAGTCAAGAGAAAAAGGAAAATACTGATTTTTGACACTGAGCAGGTTCTACAAGTCCAACCTACGGACAGTAGGAAGTCCTACGGGCCGTAGGAAGGAAGTCATAGACCTGGAGATGAGTTTTTGGAAAATTAAGTTTTTGAATTTTGACCTACGGATGAACATGATGAATCGTATGATGGTTGACGGGCCATAGATGGCACCCTCAGGAATGATTAAAAGATTTGAATTAGGACCTCAAGTTTACGGAAGGTTTCGACGGGTTGTAGTTGATTCTACAGACTATAGGAAGGACTCATAGGTGTGTTCCAGACTTAGTGAAATTTTAGAGTACTTGTGTTCTATGGATGGGGGTCTATAGACCTAGACCATTTGATGGACCGTAGAAAGGTCTCGTCGAAAATGATTTAATATTTGGGTTGTGAAGTTGGTTCTACGGTTGACTAGGACAGGTCATAGAAGTTCCTACAGACGTAGGTCACAACCATAGGGCTGTCCGTATTTAGGTCTTTTCCTATGCATCCAATACCTATACTACATCATTTTACTCCTTATTCTAAGCCCTATACTATCCTTCACCCTTAGAAAATTCTCTAACTCCCTCATTCAATCAAATTTCCAAATTTTCTCCAAGGTTATCTCCAAATTCCTCTCTCTAGATCAAGGAAGAAGAAGCTAAGGTTCTTCAAGTTCAAATTTCCTTTCTTCATCAATTTCTTAGGGCTTCAAGATCAAGGTATGTAGGGAGTTCATCAATGGGTTTCATTCACCCATTGAGTCCCTAAAGATTCTTCGATTCTCTAATTCAATTCCAATCAAAGTGACTAAGGTTTTCATTGAATTCCCATGAGTTCTATTTATATTGATTCAATTTCTTGAATATGATCTATCATGATTGTTTCCAACTCAATTACATGCTGAAATCACATGAACCCATGCATTTATCATGGTTTTGACTATGAACCCTAATTTGCATGAATTTGAAGAAAGATTATGAATCAAGAAATAATGTTTTTATGAACTTATGCATGATTTATAATTTAGGTTGCTTTAAGATAAAAATCGATGAAATTGTGAAAGGTTTTTTTCACATACTTAAGAAATCATGAATGGTAGAGGGTTTTTCTCACACATGGTTTAAGGAGCTACTCTAGATGTTTCTAGCCTAGATTGGTAGCTTAATTGTGCTTTTCCATGGATGATGATGATTTTATGTTTATGACTATTCCATTGGAATTTTACTTAGCACCGAGAGGATATTGAGATGGAGGCTCTCCCGTTAGTAGAGGTCAGGTCTCTAGTAGCAATCTCCTTGTCCCTAACTATGTGCCCCCGTAGGTTGTCTTAAGTGACAAAGCTAGTGGATCCACCTAAGCTAGAAGTTTAAGGTTGTTTCCTTGGCAAGCAATGGCATCTCTTTTCGGTGTGGGAGCAAGACATCGAATTTTAGGTTATAGCTCACATGGTCTAAGTCGGTTAATAGCAAATATCCCACAAGAAGAACTAAGTTACTTTCAAAGGTGTTATGAAGCTTTCCTCATGATTTTTAGATTCATTGACCATGTTCATGTTTATGATTCTTCTTTAAAGATATTACGATGTTTAGCTTGGTCATGCATATCATGTTTTCGATTATGTCCCCTTATGATCATGATTCATGTTTTATTGCATTCCCCTCATACATAGTACATTCCATGTACTAATGTATACTTGTCCCTACATTGTTTTATTAATGTAGGGCGTGACAATTCCTCTCCTTTCGTTTGTGGCTAATTGATCACTTTAGAGATTGAAGACTTGGTAAGTCCTGATACTTCGAGGACAAATGTCACTTTTATTGTTTTCCTTATGTTTTAGTTTTAGATATTGTACGTGGTGTATGGGTTACATCCCGACCACTCCTTTGATGTAATATATGGCTTGTCTAGACTTTGATGTAATTCCGCTTATGTCAAACTCTTTACTTCTTATGAGATTTTTTGCTTTTCTCTATTATGTTAGGTATATGTATGTCAAGTGGCTTGTGTAGGGCCTCTCGGGGTCTTATACGTCATGTCAAGTCTAGGGTTTAGTTTGGATCATGACACCTACATTGTAGATAAGACTCGTAGACTATTGCTTAAGAAAAGTTTTCTGCACTTTTCCTTTCCAATTTCTGAAATGCTAATATGACTAAACTACTAATTGATGTCTAAACTAACTCATGATATTATAATACACCCCCTCAAGTTATGTGATGGGTCACCAAGCCTAACTTGAACAGATTATTCTCAAAAGCATATTTAGGCAGTGCCTTGGCGAGAGTGTCAGCTACTTGATCAGCACCATGGACATGAACAACACAAACCCTTTTGATGTTAACATGGTGGCGAACAAAGTGAAAGTCCACGGCAGCATGCTTAGCATGACTATGAAGGACATGATTCTTGCTCAAGAATGTGGCTCCAAGATTGTCATAAGATTGTGGGTAACTGATATAGTGGAAATCACAGCTCATTTGGGAGATTGATGACCCACAAAGTTTCAGAAAGGGCATTAGCCACTTTCTTGTACTCAGACTCAGTGGAGGAGCGTGAGATAGTGTTTTGCTTATTTAAGGACCAACTAATCGGATTGTGACCAAGAAACATGATGTAACCAGATGTAGAAACTCTGTCAATGATGTCCACACCCCAATCTGCATCAGTGTACACATGTAAATTGAATTTGTCAATGGAAGTAACATGTAGGCCGAGTTGAATGGCACCACACATGTATCGAAGAACACATTTTATAGGCTTTCAGTGAAGTTCTAATGGTGCTTATATGAATTGATACATCTTGCTGACCACATAAGCTATGTCCGATCTAGTGAAAGATAGGTATTGAAGCCTACCCAAGACTCGGCAATAACGTGTAGCATAAGTCAAGTGATCTCCATCAGATAAGGTGAGTAACTCAGAGGCACTCATTGGCGTGTTAATACTCTTGTAGTCAGTCATTAACCGGTCATTTAAAATTTCATTCACATAATTTGTTTGGGTGATAATTAAACCGTCAGAGCTGCATATCACTTCATCACCAAGAAAGTAGTGAAGATTACATAAACATTTAATAGAGAACTTCGAAGCAAGGGAAGTGATAACTTGATTGACACTGAATGTGTAGCTCCAATGATGATAATATCGTCGATATAGACAAGGAAAAACAACGTGCATGTCACCTACACCATATCTGACAAGTAGCGAGACATCTGATTTTGTCTTAATAAAGCCTATGGATGAAAGTTAGTCAGTGAGGGCATTGTACCACGCTCGACGAGCTTGTTTCAAGCCATTTATCTCCTTTCACTGATGAAATATATGCATTAGTTTGTCATCACTAGTAAACCCCAAAGGTTGTGCCATGTACACTTCCTCGTTTAGGTTGCCGTGGAGGAAGGCATTATTGACATCAAGCTGACGAAGGTGCTAGTTGTGATGAATTGCTAAGAGAGGACAATGTAAACTATAGTGGGCTTGATGACTAGGTTGAATGTGGCAGGAAAAACAAAGTCCGGCATCTGAGTAAAGACTTTTATTACCAAGCGCGTTTTTAATCTGTCAGTGGACCCATCTACATTTATCTTGATCCTGAAAAGCCACTTGCATGATACAATATTTTTAGTCAGGTTTGGAGGAACAAGTTTCGAAGTCTGATTTTTAATTAAAGCATCAAATTCCTATTTCATTTCATCATGCCACTTGGGATGTTTTTTGTTCTTGTTTGATAGTAGTGATTGGGCTTCAATTTGGCTAGGTAATGAAAAAATTGTTTGGGTTTGGTGATATTTTTTTGGGATAGAATGACAGCATGGGTATGAGGAGACATATAGTAAGGTAGTGAAGGAGTGAGCTCCAACTCGAGGATAGGACATATTGGACGAGGAGCCATGTGTGTTGGAGGGTTGGTGTTCCTACGTTGATAGATAAGGAGAGGAGACGAGTTTCTATGTGTGTTTGTAGGGATAGACATTTGTGAATTTGTAGGGAGGCATGGTAGTGGTAGACGTTGGGAAGTAGGTATAGAAGAGGGGTTCTAGGAAACATGAATTATTGAAGATGGGGAAGATAGAAATTTACCTGGAGAGGGAGAAGTTGCAAGAGGTGAAGCTTCCACGGCTGATTCATTATCGTATGAGGACAATGAGTTTGAGTTATCCCGAGATTTGGCTGGAGAAGAAGCAAACATTGATGGGGAATCTATTAATGTGCTTTCTTCTATTTCTAATGGAGATGGTAGATTTGTAACTATGGGAAGTTTGGGTGTGGGGTCCGAAAAACTTGGCATTGTGGTTTTTGCCCATTCTAGGTGAGTTTATTTAATGGCAGTGTTGGAGAACAATGTTTTAAATAGAAAAATATTCTCTAAAAATCACACATCTCAGGATAAATACACCTTTGTAGAAATTGGGTCAACATATTGGTGATAGTGATGAGATAATGAGAATATGTCACACCCCGAGCCTACACTCTGGACGTGGCCGACATTCAAGAACCATTACTGGTCCCCAAGGAAACCCTTGGCCTGGCTAACTCTTAGCGGAAGACTTACTCAAGAAAAATGGGGACTCCAAATACATAATTAAACTCATGATGTCTCAATAACAACTTAACTCGATGAATATCTAAAAATACTTAAATAAACATAAGTAATCGACTCAAGGTCTTAAAACATCAACAAGGAAAATAGTGAGAGACTCCTCAACTTCTAACTATCTATGAAGCCTCTAAATACTAAGATAGATGTCGGGACATGACCCTCGACAACTTAACAAAATAGGAAAATATAGGTGTAAAGCCCTCTGGAAAGCAAGGAGGCTCACCAAGGCTAGCTAGAGTGCAAATGGTATCAACGAAGCACATGTTGATGACCCTGAACACCTCTGTCTGCATCATAAAAAGATGCAGGTCAATGACATCAGTACATAGAATGTACGAGTATGCAATATAGCCGAGGTGAAATAACTGAAGAAAGGACTGCAATAGATATGACATAAAATCAACTGAGTGTAAAGAATTAAAGGAATGAAAACATTTAAACTTTACAAAACACTTACTCATCTCTGAAACTCAACGTAATAAGTGAAATATAAAAATACCCCTTAACTCTATTGAGAGATTCTCTAACCAAAAACCATCACTCTGAGCTACGTGATGATACAACGTCTCACCCACGCTGCCAGAACTGTCCTATATCGTGTTGGGATATAGAACACCTCAACTAAGTGGATCCACTAAACTCTACCCGAAGTCATACGAAAATCATCTAAAAAGTATGAATCCTTTACTCATATTGGCAAGACATGGTTTATAGGGGCTGTGAGTTGTCTGAACTCTCCCCCCATATCAGTGCTCAATACTACTCCCAAAATTATTACTCATGCTCAATGTTTAAAAAAACATTCTCTTTTCTAAATTTGAGGTAATTACTCAAAAGATCCTCCTAAAAGAGGTAATGCTTTGAAGTATCTCATTACTCATAAACTCATTTATAAATCAAAGTTTCTCTTTCCTCAATTTAAAACTGTTATCTTTAGGAATTACTTAGTTCCCTATACCTTTCTCGAAACTCATCTTTTACTCTTCTCAGAATCAATTTTAAGACAAAGCATTTCTCTAAAATGATTCTCAAACTCCCTTTTTTCTTTCTCAAAACTCAATTTAAACAATTAGGTTCTGTTTAAAGGATTCTCAATAAGAACTCAATTTACTCCGAAATAGGGTTCATGCTGAAAAATAGACATGAACAATCAACTCGACAATCTCAATGTACAACATACAACAACTCAATAATTAGGAATAGAAACTCAAGATCAGAGATTCAAGAACTCAGGACTCAGCATCAAACTCATGTCAAGAATACTCCAAACTAAGGATATAACCCTAGATTACTCTTTTACTGATAGAAAGTAGATGTAGGGCGTGAGGACGAACGCAATCCATCACTATGATAGTCTTACATACATGGGAAGAACAAAGTTCTTGGTGAAATCGATGAAACTCAAAGAATGCTTGAACCCTAGCTTTTCTCCTCTCAAAACCTTGCTCTAATGTCTTGAAGTTTTAATAAACGTAAAAGAATTGATTAACACTTTCTAAGCCCTTAATTTGGTGTGAAATGACGTAGTTTAGGCTTAGAATAGGGTTAAAACGATGTAGTTTGGGGTACCAAACACTTTGGGAAAAGACCACATTGACCCTAACTTAAAAACTGACGAGGCGCCTCGCTAGAAAGGCTTCATGAGCCGTCTAAGGCTTCACTGACCGTATAGCCGGTTGTGAATCTTTGCTTGCCTGACAGTGCCTCACTAAAATGGGCATAACCTTTTACTCCGAACGTCAAATGGGGCAAACTTGGTGGCGTTAGAAAGAGGAATCAAAGACCTTGAATTTGATAGGTCATGGTCCACCTACTTCATTTTGTGCTGAGAAAAATGATCGTTTGAAGTTGACCAAAAACTTGAAAATATGATGGGTGACTTGTACGGACCACTAAAGGGACCGTACAAGTCACCACGGGCCGTTTAGTGGCTCGTCTAGGTGACTCCTACCCAGGCAGTCCTTGGAGGGTGGTTCACGCCGCTCTTAATGGGTCGTGGACCCCTAAACGGCCCGTCTAGGGTGCCGTGAAGGGTCCATGGTCCATTTTGGGTTCGTGGATTTGCCCGCTTGTCTTTTCTAGCCCTTTCTCAAAGTCCGAGGTGTTACACTTTCAACTCAACTTTGTGCTCGGAGATTCTAGTGGTCTTAATTGATATCCAAAATCATTCCCACACTAATGAATTGACCTTAGAATCTAAGAACAATTAAGAATCACTCGGTACGACCTTATACGAAATTCAAGAATAGTTCGGTCTTAACTTAGAAATTTTTCGGGGTGTTACAATATCTCCCCCTTGGGATCATTCACCCTCAAATGATGTTTAAACTGAGAATGGAGGGAAAAGAGTTACTATCACTATCTCTCTTGACGTCTAAGCTTGCCTACTAACATAGGCGGAAATGATTGATACTATTAGTTTTGAAAGTGGACTCGAGCACACTTGGCACAAAGCTCACGTAAGGTTTCAAGATCAGAGGCCATGACTAAAACAAGGTTATCTAGGCACGAAATAAGAATAGGAATACTATGCCTTGAGTGATATGACTAGTAGCTTTTAATCTTAGTAACACTTCTCAACTGTGCTCCCCTTTCTCATTACTAGACTTCATTAGCTGCAACTCATAGCCCCCACTAGAGTAAAAGACTACTCTTACAAACATCTAAGTCAAATTACTTGCTCTTATTATGTTCAAGCCTAATCTCTAATTCACAAGGTGCGAAACATGAGATGGCTATACTTATCTAAACCACAAGATTCAGGTGCTATACCTCTATAGGAAATCTCATCCCAAGAATACTTCTCCTTATAACTGCATTTAACCAACCTTGAGCCCATATCAAGAAACACTAATGAATCATGCACTTATCCACATGTTAACAACGCGACATTCAAGCCTAGTACTACAACCACTGCATGAACTCTTACTAACCAATCATTTTTAAGAATTTCTCATCCTCTCATCATCTCTACCAACTGAAATTTCACGCATACTATCAAGAACTATCTAACTATTCTCACCTAACTATTACTCATAGTAAAACTTCATTCATCCTTTATCTACTTATATAACCTTAGATGGAATAAGCGCACTACTACTACCAACATAAGAAACATCAACCTTCTCCTTCTATCATCACTCAACTACTACCATCAACATCACTCTCTTAACTAAAAAGGTTCACTGAATGGGCTTAGGGCGAAAGATCATACGCACTATTCGTTCGAGATTTCTGATATAAGGATATGCATGACATCACATTATGTTGCTAGCCATTGAGATCAAATCATGAATTTGTGATACTGAGCATACTATGAGACATGAATGCTTATATGAATAGGTTCATACCATGAGACTAATATCCATAACTTTATGGAGTAAGATTGAAAATCAATGGGCTAAAGTCTTTGTCCCTCATTCTGGAAACTGAGCATAGATGTGAATCTCTCTTAAGTGTATGATCACATATTATGGACACATTTATGATATTAGAAACATCAATAAGATATTGGAATGACTGAACTTTGAGAAATACGCAAGATTATGAATGGATCAATATATCACTTTAACTCTTTCTGAACACATTTTATCTGATTCTCAACACTTGACTTGATTTCTCATCTTATCATCTCCCCCTTAGGTCTGAAGCTGAACTTTAAAGCCATGGATCTATTCCATTATCTCTAAACTGGTCTACATTCGTTGTACTCTAATACTTGGGAAAGGCTTATCTCATGGCTTTTGAACCCTTCATGTGAAGGCACTAGGGTTCCTTCTAAGACCTCTCTATGAGATACCACTCTTAACTTCTTTCGGCTTCTATAGAAAACTTTCTATAACCACTACCTGCATTTACCAATAAATTCGTTTAATCTAAATCTCAATAGTCTGACTTCTCCTTCTTAGCCTACTAATACCGCCCTTCTAAGTTATATCTAACTAACTGGAGGAAACTTGAACTATATTTAAGAGGCTCATCATTGGCTAGGCTATATAAAATCTCTTATACCAAACTCTTATGGGTAGTAAATAATGCTTACATCAGCCTACCCAATATTGATAACTCAAATATACTATCTAGGCACATATAAAATCATAAACTTAATTAGAACCTCGTCTAACTACATATGATCTTGGGTACACATCTTAATGCTCTTGATAATCTAATGACTTAACCACACTTCATTGCTCTCATCTAAGAGTCATAATACCACACTTGTACCACTCACACTTATCAAAAGTAACACCTTAATTTCTCACCTAAATTATGTCAAACCTACTAGATCAGATCTCAAACTAACATCATCACCCTCATGTTGACATCCTTGTGATCACGACACTAATCTCAAATTCAAGCTTAGTGTCGATTACTAAACACATATATCAATATAATAGTTCGCTTACTATACTAACTTACAACTACTAGATAAACTTAAGAAACACTCACCCACTAAGATCTCATGATAAGTAGTCAATCTTTATCTCTTAGTCTACTTATTTACAGATTACCTTCACATTCCTTTTCACAACCTAAGATCACTTACCCATTCACTATCCATCATTTCCTAATTAGTTCTATAACCCTCTGAGTATCATGGGGCTCTCTCTTAAAAATCATAGGTCTAGCTTAGATCTATCACCTCATGAATACTCTGCTCTTTTATTCAACACCTATACTTGGCCTTCACTAACACAATACTATATTGACATAAACTCCCTTCTGGTTAAAGTACTCTAAATCATCCATACTAGTAACTCTTACTCTATCTTCTATCATGAAATCTTCACAAACTCATTGATTCTTAGTCTAACCATAAGGAAAAACTCATCATTAATAACTTACTAGGTGCATGACTGCAACAACCTAATTTACCTTATTACTATCTCCCTTTCTTAGATTAATATACATCTGCATGCATTCTTCTAACTCTGGGCACTTTTACTACTACTGGCTCATAAAATCGTAACACGTACTATCTTTTCGGGTGAAAATACTACCCAAGCTCTAAAACACACTTCCTCATAAGGGTCTAAACTGAAACAAGGTTTAGAGAAAAGAGTCTGGGAGTACATCTCACTTTTAGGTCGAACGCATGATTCATATGAATTAAGAGCAAATTCTTTCGAATCTCAACACTTAAGCTCACTCACGGGATTCTCTCAAGCCCCTCTACAGTCTCATGACTTTCTCAAGACTTTTGTTAAGAGTAACTCATCGATAGGGACTTGGGCTTTGCTTTTCAACTACCTTGAGTATGAGGGGTATTCGAATGGATCTAAGAAGCGCACGAGTTAGAATAAGTTCCTTATGACACAGTTCTATTGCACGATTTAGAGTATGAAAGAAGGAAAACTTTTTTAAATGTTTATAGTCCCTCATTTATAGAAGTGGGGCCCTCACAATTATCAATAAGATCCTACTGATACTGCTTCATAGAGACCCTAGGACACTTGAACTTTGTGCTCTGATACCAAATTTGTCACGCCCCGAGCCTACACCCTGTACGTGGCCGGCATAAAAGAACTATTGCTGGTCCCCAAGCGAATCATTAGCCTGGCTGACTCTTAGCGAAAGGCTTATTCAAGCAAAATGGAAACTCCAAATGCATAATTAAACTCATAATATCTCAATAACAACTTAACTCAATGAATATTTGGAAATACTTAAATAAACATAAGTAATCGACTCAAGGTCTTAAAACATCAACAAGGAAAATAGTGAGAAACTCCTCAACTTCTAACTATCTATGAAGCCTTTAAATACTAAGATAGATGTCGGGACAGGACCCTCGAAAACTTAACAAAAGTGGAAAATATAGGTGTGAAGCCCTCTAGAAAGCAAGGAGGCTCACCAAGGCTATCTGAAGTGCAAATGGTATCAATGAAGTGCAAGTTGATGATCCTGAACACCTGTATCTGCATCATAAAAAGATGCTGATCGAATGAAATCAGTACATGGAATGTACGAGTATGCAATATAGCCGAGGAAATAATTGAAGAAAGGACTGCAATAGATATGACATAAACTCAACTGAGTGTAAAGAGTTAAAGGAATGAAATCATTTAAACTTTACAAAACACTTACTCATCTCCGAAATTCAACGTAATAAGTGATATATAAAAATACACCTTAACTCTATTGGGAGATTCTCAAATAGACAACTATCACTCTGATCTACGTGATGATACAACCATGATGCTAGAACTGTCCCATATCGTTTGGGGATATAGAACACCTCAACTAAGTAGATCCACTAAGCTCTACCCAAATGCATAAGAAAATCATCTAAAAAGTATGAATCATTTACCCATGTTGGCAAGACATAGTTTATGGGGGCTGTGAGTTGTCTGAACTCCCCCCCCTCCCATATCAGTGCTCAATATTACTCCCAAAATTATTGCTCATGATCAATGTTTAAAAAACATTCTCTTTTCTCAATTTGAGGTAATTACTCAAAAGATCCTCTTAAAAGAGGTAATGCTCTGAAGTATCTCAGTACTCATAAACTCATTTAGAAATCAAAGTTTTTCTTTTCTCAATTTAAAACTGTTATCTTTCGGAATTACTTAGTCCCCTATACCTTTCTCGAAACTCATCTTTTACTCTTCTCATAATCAATTTTAAGACAAATCATTTGTTCTAAAAAGATTCTCAAACTCCCTTTTTTCATTCTCAAAATTCAATTTAAACAATTAGGTTCTGTTTAAAAGATTCTCAATAAGAACTCAATGAATTACTTCGAAATAGGGTTCATGCTGAAAAATGGACATGAACAATCAACTCAACAATCTCAATGTACAACATACATCAACTCAATAATTAGGAATAGTAACTCAAGAACAGAAATTCAAGAACTCAGGACTCAGCATCAAACTCATCTCAAGAATACTCCAAACCAAGGATATAACCCTAGATTACTCTTTTACTGATAGAAAGTAGATGTAGGGCGTGAGGACGAACTCAGTCCATCACTGTGATAGCCTTACATACCTGGGAAGAATAAAGTTCTTGGCGGAATTAATAAAATTCAAAGAACCCTTGAACCCTAGCTTTACTCCTCTTGGAACCTTGCTATAATGTCTTGAAGTGCTAATGCACATAAAATAATTGATTAACACTTTCTAAGCCCTTAATTTGGTGTGAAATGATGTAGTTTAGGCTTAGAGTAGAGTTAAAACGACGTAGTTTGGGATACCAAACACTTTGGAAAAAGACCACATTGGCCCTAACTTAAAATCTGACGAGGTGCCTCACTGGGAAGGCTTCATGAGCCATCTAACGCTTCACTGGCCGTATAGCCGATCGTGAAGCTTCGCTTGCCTGAGAGTGCCTCACTAAAATGGGCATAACTTTTTACTCCAAACTTCAACTGGGGGCAAACTTGGTGGCATTGGAAAGAAGACTCAAAGACCTTTAATTTGATTGATCATGGTCCACCTAATTCATTTTGTGCTGAGAGATATGATCGTTTGAAGTTGACGAAAACCTTGAAAATCTTATGGGTGATTTGTACGGACCACTAAACGGACCGTACAAGTCACCACGGGCCGTTTAGTGGCTCGTCTAGGTGACTCCGCCCAGGCAGTCCTTGGAGGGTGTTTCACGATGCCCTTAACAGGCCGTGGACCGGCCCGTGTAGGGTGTCGTGAAGGTTCCATGGTCCATTTTGGGTTCGTGGACTTGCCCGCTTGTCCTTTCTAGCCCTTTCTCGAAGTCCGAGGTGTTACACTTTCAACTCAACTTTGTGCTCGAGGATTCTGGTGGCCTTAATTGATATCCAAAATCATTCCCATACTAATGAATTAACCTTAGAATCTAAGAACAATTAAAAATCACTCGGTATGATCTTATACGAAATTCAAGAATAGTTCGGGCTTAACTTAGAAATTTTTCGGGGTGTTACAGAATATATCAAAGATATACACATGGGGTAGATTTTGATTCAAGTTTATTTTTGGAGTATGGTTTAAGCCATGGATAGCATAAACAACCAAAAATCCATAGGGATTTATAATCAGGTGATTTTCCAAGTAATCTTTGGAATGGGGATTTATTATCTAGGTGAGAGATTGGCAGACGATTGATGAGGTAAATAGTGTGATGGCATGTAAAAGACCAAAATTGGGGTAGGACGGACGCCCCTCATGTAAGAGTGTTCTTGCAGTTTTGATGATATGACGATGTCGTCATTCTGCAAGTGCAACTCATTGAGGTGTATAGGGTGGAGTGGAGAGGTATCGAATGTCGTGAAGTGAAAGATAGGAGCCAATACTTTGATACTCACCTCCGCCATCAGTGTACAGTGATAAAATTTTGGTGTCAAAATATTTTTCCATCATGGATGAAATTTTTGAAAGATATCTTTAACTTCATTTTTTTTTGTTAATGCGTAGTACCAAGTGTATTCCGTATATTGGTCAACAAAAATATAATAATACAAATTCTTGGCAAGAAATAAAATTAATGATGACCCCCACAAATCACTAAAAATAAATTTAAGCGGTTTAGAGATACATAGTGATAGTTGGGTAAAAGGATGTCGATGAGATTTATTAGATAAACAAGAATTACAGTGAAAAAGTTTGTCTAGCTCATGAAATAGTAGTGAGAATTTATTTATAATAAACCTAAGAACTCTAGAGTGAGGATGGCTAAGACGTTGATGCCAAGTAGTGAGAGGACTGGATGTGGAAATCATGTGAGCTTGGGGATGTGAGATAGTCCACTCATAGAACCCATGTTGGTCCGACCGTGCACCAGTGGTTTTCGCATTTTCAGATCCTTCACAACAAAGTTAAAAGGAAAAAAATTCAATAGACTTTATATTGTCTTGACAAAATTTAGAAACAGAAAGAAGCTTGCTTTAATGGAAAGGGCACACAGAGTGTGGGCTAGCTTAAAAACATTATTTGATGTATTTAATTTAGTAGAGCCAGTGTGAGAAATGGGAATTTTGTTACCATCACTGATGGAGACATCCTCGTTACCGTGGTATGGTTATAGGTTGTGTGGCTCTGTTGTGATGTGATGGGTGGTTCCTGAGTCAACTATCTAGAGATTGGTGGCCGTCGTAAACCCAGCGGCATAGTTGGCTTTGGATTCAAAGTGATTATGAGACTTCGATCGGCAAACATTTGCGGTGTGGCCAATCTTTTTACATGGCTGACATCAAGTAACACCGTTTGGATTTGAGTTGGACTGCCATTGTGGTGGAGTGCTTGGATGTGAATTCTGGCGCCATTGTTGAGAATTATTGATTTGTCTATGATTGTTGCGATTATTGGTGTTGAATTTGGTGGGAGTAGCGACTGCAACAGTGATGGGACTAGATAGTTTCTTAGCATCCTCGTGGCGAAGGAAGAGTTCTTAGTCTAGTAGCTTTTCAAACAATTCCTCATAGGAGATAGTCGTCGTGTGCATAAATGACAGCAGAGATCTCACAAAACCTAGGACCTAGACCACTGAGCATTTTCACGATGAGTTCAGGATTGGACACAGGAGCACCAGCACTAGTTAACTCATCCGAAAAGGAACGAATAGTGTGTGAAAATATTTAGTGATGGAGTGAGAGTCCTTAGTGACACGGGCAAGCTGATCACGCAAACTGAAGACCCAGGTTTGAGATATGTTGCCATTGTGATTGGTCATTGTTGTTAATCTGCATGAGGAGGAGGAAGGTAAAAAAATTGGATCGTTCTCGTTAGAGCATGAAGAGCTCTGATACCATGTAAAGACTGAATATGTTCTAGAAGAGAATACTTTATTAATGAAGGCAGCAAGGTATTGAATAGAGTTACAGGGAAAATAATAAGACTCCTAAATGAAAAGAACTAAAGTAATCTAAAAAAATAATAACTGCTGAATTAACTAATGTAGTATCCTAAATAAACATAGACTACTGAAACACTAATATGACTTATAAACTATTGACTGATGTCTGAACTAACTCGTGATGTTCTAATATTTAGCAAGCATGTCTTTTTTGGAAGCATATGTCCCTATCTGATCATTTTTATCCTCGTGTTTGTTGTCATCAGCCATCCTTTTTTCCTTAGTACTATTTACCTCAGCTTGATCAGTAGCATTCTTTCCAGTAGCAACCTTCTTCCCTATCCTCTTCTCTTCCAATTTTCAACAATGAATTATTGAGTGCCCTAAGATTTTGCAATGTCCGCAAATTTAGGCACACTCTCCTATTCCAACTTTGGAGCATATCCTTTGAGAGGACATTAGTCATCTTCAGAGCCTACAAAAACATAATCAGTTTCTGGTGTAGTAAGATTGACTTCAACCCTTATTATTGCCATATTTGGTCTCATTTTATGGTTTGTGGAAGTATCCATAGTTAAGGTGTACCAATTGGTCCTACAATTTGTTTCACATAATTCCATGTATGAATGGTAGTTTCGGCAAAAGCACCCAAATAGGGACTATAGGAGAATCATCATATAGTATGAAATTCGAGTACATTTCTCTAGCCACATCACTTGATCCTCAATTTCAATAGATCATATATACCAAACATTTATGAAATCTTCCTTAATGGAAAAATCTAAAAACACAATATGAAAATCTAAACTCCAATCTTAACTTTACTTCGTATTGTAACTTTCTCACCAAATTTGGAGCGTATCTTTTCAATCAATGGCCTAGTGCTCTTGAATGAACCCACCAGAGTTAGTTTATTATATACTATTATTGGATCGGGTATCACGCCGGTAAGCTAACAGTTTGTGTGTAGGTTCCATGAGAGAACCGAATTTACTTCTTTATGAGGATATGGTTATAGGTTGGTCCATGAGAGGATTAAGTTGAATTATTGTGGTTAGGTATCACTTCTTGGTCCTTGAGTGTCCGAGTTGGGTATTGAAATGCTTGGGTGACCTTGGTGCAAATCGGGATAGCAGGTTAAACATGGTAAAAGATAATTAGGGAATCCTGGTGGTTCGAGTACAAAGAGGATGTGATGAGTAAGATGGGATGGGTAGAGAATGCTAAGTAGGGTGAGGAGTAGGGGTCCGGACTATTTTAAAGTTGTGGGTATTATCATATATTCCTGACTTGCTAAATGGTGGTTACTTGTTCATATTGTACAATGGGAAAGTTATAAGGTAAGGAGTTGGCATGAGAGCTCGAGGAGAAATAGTAATTTGAGTAACAGAATTGATAATAACTAATGTAATAGAAAGATTTAGGTTATGATCTGACGTGAGGGTGAAATAGCTTAGAGGTTGGAGTTGGCAACAAAAAGAGGTGGGTAATTTGAGGTGACAAGTGTGAATCCTAAAAAGGTTGTTTTATTTCCTGCTCTTGCTTATGTGCATGATATTATGTGGTAGATTCGGGTCGACCGATGATGCCTACTAGTATGTGTTGTTTGTACTGATGCTACTCTTGTTATGCCACTTGGCGTAGTTTGGTTGCAGGATTCAGTAAAGTTTCTTAAGTGAAGATGATGATGATCTCTGATAGCTTCTCTTTCCTTATGATGAGAGTTGTGTCGTATTTCTTTTTATACATTATACTCTCTTTGTAGCTCTTGTACCTGTTTAGACTAGTTCCTTGAGAGGGTTTTCGATTGTTTGTAAAAAGATGACTCCTATAATCGAGTTTTATGTTTATTCAAGGATTTGAAGAGGTTTCTTTGTGTTTTATTAATTGCCGCATTGTCATTTTAAATTGGGTGGTACGAATTTTCCTATCTAGGTGTTAGAGTAGGTGCCCGCACGACCTAATGGGTTGGATCGTGACGATATATAAATATGCATAATTTCTTTTTTAATTTATTTTAAAATGATATATTTATTATTTTGAAATAATCTATTTTTAAATTTCTCATGTATGTAATTAAAAAAAATTATAATCACACAAATATTATGACATATTTGAAGAGTAATATTTTGTAAATACATAAATTTTATCTGGACTAAAAGGTTAATGTCGAAGACATTTTTTGTCCTAAAGGTAAACGAATGGTTGTATTGTATCAAATCTCATAGTTCAGGAGCATTTTTTATTCTTCTCCGTTATGACATCTCTTTAATTTTAACTTTTCACATAGCCTCGCATTCAAAACTTTCACTCAGAGAGTTCGATTTAACCTACTTTTCTTTTTAGTTTCTTTCAAAAAGAATGTCTCTTTCCCCTTTTTGATAACTCTTTAATTTTAACTTTCCATGTGTTCAATGACGGATCCAGAATTTTTGCTAACAACAAATAAAATAAAAATGTAGTATCTAAAATTTTGGAACCTCAAGGTAATCTTTTATCCTCGTAAATTACTGAGTCAACCTCCAGTCTTATGTTCAACGAAAATATATATAATAGAATTTACCGAGGAAATTCGGGTAAACACTCTCACCCCTACCCCTCTTAGATTCGCCTGTATATGTGGCATATATAAGATCGGAAGATTAAAAAATATTTTAATACATGTTACATATTTTCAGTTTAAGATCACAACATTCAAAAAATTTCTTTATTTTCTTAAACTTTACTTAACATCAAAATGAGAAAATAATTGAAATAAAAAGAATAACCTACTTATTTGATATGAATTTAAATTTTATGTGGAGTCACATCACATGAATGGAGGGGAAAAGTATATATAGAGAGCATAAATGTAAGAGTGTGAAAGAAGACTAGGGACACGTGGCTGTTAGGTCCTTGGAATCTAACAAAAAAGAAATGTCATCTTCTGTCGGGAGACATTTATGAACATCTTCCCCTTCGCCGTATTTTTCGCCTTAATCATGTTATAAAATATCTTTAAATTATTTATATTCAATAAAAAATATTCTTATCAATAGATTGGGATTATAGGACCCCCACGTATATAGCTTAGATATGTAATTAAGCCAATTCAAACAAGTTCTTATTTTGGACCCGGAATTTTAAATATTTTTTTTTCATGGGTATCAAATGGGCGGGTTGAATTAAAATTAGAAATATTAAAATGGGTTGAAATAAAAATTGGGTTGGATCATGACCTACCCAAATTTACTTTGACTCAAATGGGCTAAAAATTGGATTGGTTCATGACCCGCTTAATCTCAATAATTTTAACATATTGTTATTTAACTTTTATAATCACAATTTGAATTTCAACTCAAGAAAATAACAAAAAATAAGTTACAAATGGATAGATAAATCATAGAAGATATAAAATAGTTAGTACTTCATACCTTCAATATGAGAATATACAATACACTAATGCAAATAAAAATTCATATAACGGGTTAAAATTGGAGATTAAATTAGGTTTATTTGAATATTCTTTTCAAATGGGTTAAAACTTGAATGTGTTGATATTGAACTCAATTTAAATTATCTTGAGCCTAACCTGTAAAATTCTGAGCGGAATAGATGCATAGAATTGAGAAAATTAGACGTACTAGTAAAGTATGATGGAAAAAGTAAAGCATAAGTTACTATAGTTAAGAGAAAATGGCAAAAATCCCCCCAATCTATAGCCGGATTTCCAACTACACACCTATACTTTACGGAAATCCTATTATCCCCTTGAACTTTTAAAAATGGAATTAATCTCACCCTATATGCTGAGGTGGCAAAGAAAGTGTATTCACTTTCTCAAAGAGAGTGAGAGACGATTTTTTTAATTAAAACTTTAACTTTGCAAGTAATTTCCCTTTTTCATATTAAGTTTCTCATTTATTTTTTTAAAATTATGTTATCTTTTACTTCTATTTATCTTTTTATTTTTATTTTCTTTGTCTTTTTTTTTTTCTCTTTAACACTTCGCCGGATTTAAGTCACCAAAAAATGTCATAAACTTACTTCATTATTCAGTTATCACTAATGCTATATCTTTCCTCTTCTTTTCTTTTAGAAGAAATCGACTCCCCTTCTTTTAATCATGAACTTCAATTTTTCAATTTCACACCACCAATTTTGCAGCTGCCATGCCATTTTCATCTTCTATTTCCAGATCTAAAAATCCCCTGACTATCATAATTTTGAGTAATAGTAGATTAAGAAATATTTAAAAGTGAGACGGATAGATTAGTTTCATGCTAAAACACTAAAAAACACCTTTCGTAGATAGTGACCATGGCAACCATATTAAAAATAGCAAAAACAATTTTCTAGACTTCAAATCACAAATTCACTTTGGATTTTGCTATCATCTCCAACTTCAATATGTCACCCACTTTCCGAAAACTAACTGACCACACGAACTTATCAAATATGTCGTCTTCTAATTCTCCGGTTGGCAGCCTCAAATTCAATTCAACAATATTATCATTACCAGTTGAATGAAACTTCACTAAAATTATGAAAAAGAAAATAAAATAAAAATATATAGAAAGAATAGAAAGAAAGAAGAAGGATACTGTACTTCTGGGTTTTATATCAATGGAGTTACTGTTAAATAAAAGAAAAAGAAAAGTCAAAAAATGATTAAAAACAAAAGAGAAAAAGAGAAAGGAAAATATAAAAGGAAAACATAAAATAAAGACAAAGAATAATAACTTTTTTATTAAAAAAATAATATAATATTATGTGGCAGGCGAGTGTATATCACTACTTAACATAAATTTGAGTATGACTTTTTAAGGGGTATATATTTCACTTTTAAAATGTTCAGGGGGTGCCCGTGAAGTTGGAGTGTGTAGTTGAAATTTCGAGTATAGATTGGAGTGATTTTAGATCATTTTCTCCTATAGTTAATAATTGAGAAAATTAGACGTACTAGTACTAGTACTATTTAGTAAAAGAAATCGTTTGAGTCATCAAATGCCCAGGACTGTTTTCTCACTTTAATTTGTTAAGAGAAAACTGATACTGATTTTGATTTGTAGTGTATTTGGAAATGAAGTAAAGTTAAGATAGTTGCAGGTGATCCTCCTGGTTTTTAGTACAGATGAGAATGCAATGTCGGTACTCATATCATCATAAAGATTTGGTGACTAAATTCGAATTGCGCTCCCAATAAAATTTTCTTCATATCCAACTCAATTAGAGATGAATGATTAAGATGATGAAGCAGACCTATTTCTGCTGCCTCAGTTTCTATTCAATTTTTCTTCAAAATTGAAACTCCCAGTTTTTACTGCTACACCCATTTTGATCATATGCTTTTATACATTTTACTTTCCCTTATATATGCTTGCTGGGATAATTTCTTTTTCTTTGATGTAACAATCTTGCTTTCTTAGGTTCGAAATAAGAAACTTTACCATTTACTGTTAACTTTTGTTCAAGTCTAGGCCCCAACTCCTTAGTATATTTTCCTTCAAATTACTCACCACTCCAAAGTTTCAGATTTTACTGATCAATAATCAGGATTACTACATTTTTACTTATTTGTTTACACAGATTCAGAGGGCTTTATTTGATTTCTTCCAATAGAAAGATTTGCTATTTTAGCAGTGAAGAGCTTGTCTAATGCTAAATTTGGTCAGAACAAGAACTCAGCCCAGGTCAAATAGATCTATGCCTTTAGCAGGTGACCTCCGAAATGCTAATTTTCTTTTGCTTCTTATTTCCTCAGTTTTTGTTTATGTTTCAATTTGATTAACACCCAAAGTGCTTAAATGACAGTCAATAGCACTTCTCTTCTTAATCATGTTTCTGATAGTTGTTTGCTAATCTCTCAAGTGTTTATGCTAATCTTTACTCTGTCTAAACAACTTTTTTTTATTGGTTATAGGCATGGATTATGCAGATTCAAAGAAGAAGAACAAATTTGTGGGTAAAATTCTTATGGCTGCTATACTGACTGCACTATGCATTCTTATGCTCAAACAGTCCCCAAATTTTAATACCCCAACTGCAGTAAGTCCATGATCCTTTTCTTTATTAATTATTCGCATGTTCATTTTTTTTCGCAACTAAGAGGTAATATGTTTACCTTACCTTTTCAAAAAAAATAAAAATTAAGGTAATATGTTTGGACTAGAAAGGGACATGGTTTCATAAGAATAAGGTGGAATACATCGATGGTCCCTTGAACTTGCCAATGAATTTCATTTAGACAATCGTACTAGGGCCTGTTTCAATTAGGCATCTGAACACATGATAAAGTGTCCCTTTTAGATACTTCTGATTTATATTCTGAAAAAGCTTTTGACCGTATTCTCAAGCGCTTGTTATGTAGATAAGTTAATTACATAAAATAGGACACTTCCTTTAATTACACACATTAGCCTCGATTGGAACAAACCTGAGGTTTTACGGCTTATTGAGGCTAATGCGAATAATTAAAGGAGGTGACATATTGTAAGTAGTTAACTTATCTACGTAATAGACATTTGAGAATACACACAAAATTGTAGCAAACTTTGCTATAAATAGCCTCCCTCTCCATTTGTAAAACACACCTCTTTCTTCCAAGAAGTGTTCTCTCTCTCAAGAAAACTTGGTTAGAGTTTGCTCCCTCTTTGTGTTTTCAAAGTTTGTTTGATATTTATATCAAAGTTCAATTTTTTAACTTGTATTTTTCATTACTTTTATAATCTGTCTTTTTCATTGTCTTTATTACTTATGGTTGGCACCTCCACCTACTTTTAATTAATTAATTGCATTACCTAATACACGGTTGGCTCCGTCACTTAATTTATTTATTGCATTTGCATTTACATTCTTGCATATTTACATTGAATGATCGTTCTTTTGCTTCCTATCCTTCTTCCCTGCATTTCACCCCTATTATGTTAGGGGGGTTTGCTTCCCCGTACTTGGTGTTGGTCAGTCGTCATTTAGAGGGAAAAACTGGCTGTCCTTTTGTTGACAGATGCTTGGAACTGTACTGGTGTTTACTGGTTTATTATTTTTCTTGAAGCTCTATAAGAGTGTATTATTGCCTGCACTTGCCACTAGAATCCAGTTTTGGTATCTATCTTGGCTTTTGGAACTATGGGAATATGAATTACTATCATGCCGTTTCTTCTCCGAGTTTGTCATAGTTCCTTTGTCGTTGCATATTGCAAGAGCTTTCTGTTGAGATAGAGCTGGTTTCACCTTTCTAACGGGAGGAGACCTTGTATTAGTCTTAGTCTAGAACGATGGATTAACTATTTTGTCCTTTTGAGTTAATAACATTTGAATCAGCACAAATGATCAATTTGAATCTTCAATTCTACAGAAAATGCCAATTCTCCTAAGAGTGAGAAAGAGGAATTATGTACATTTCGCAGTACTATTTTCATAACATGTGTATATTGTCAGGAAGTCACGTGAGAGACAATAAATCATATGAATATTGGAAAACTATTGAGCTTGATGTTCACCATGTTTGTTTCTCCTGTTTCCTCCTCTTCAGTTCTCTCGTCATGAACCAGGTGTCACTCATGTCTTAGTCACTGGAGGTGCTGGCTATATTGGCTCTCATGCAGCATTACGTCTTCTAAAAGATTCTTACCGAGTGACCATAGTGGTAATTTCTCCATTTGATGTTGTGAATTGGTCCTTTCTGTAATCATTGTAGACAACTCTTTTATTTTAGCTTTGAATTATTCATCTCTTGATCATAAATGTGTACATGGGACATCATAGGAAAAATGATTTACTGATTTGACAGGACAACCTTTCACGAGGAAATTTAGGTGCTGTTAGGATTCTACAGGAATTATTTCCTGTACCTGGCAGGTTTCAGTTCATATATGCTGACTTGGGGGATGCCAAACTGGTATACTGCAGTTTTTCTTCACTACCTTTTGGTACTTAAGCTGTTTGTGTTTTGCCATCTACTTATTTCTGTGACGAATATATGCAGGTGCACAAGATATTCTCCCAAAACGCATTTGATGCGGTCATGCATTTTGCAGCTGTAGCATATGTTGGCGAGAGCACCCTTGATCCTCTCAAGTAAGTGTTGTTGAGTTTCTTTGAGAACTTTTGTTCCACATATACATGTATTTAATTTGCATGATTTGAGAGGAACATAAAATTTGGATTTTAAAGTGTTAACTTTGATCAGTGAAGTCCTTTCTTTTTCCAAAAAGAAAAAAAAAAGAACTCCCCAGAAACTCATGTATTTGCTGATAATGCAATCTTTTTAACATTGTTGTTTGAGAATTAAAGCTGGGGCAACATTTTATTTTCTTCTCTTGATTTAGACAGTGTTTCGAATCTTTGGATGCAGTGGCTTCTAAAGAAACATTTGCCAGACTTTAAATTTCCACTTCTTGTAAAGTACATGAGAGCTAACTCTTCTACCAGCACTTTGACAAGTTATGCACTCTTATCCTAAAGTGGAAATTAATAAAGTTGCCTTTCATCTTGCTTTCTGTATACGCTACTTAAAAAGGGATTGTCACATCATTTATTTCCAATTGAGAGAATGTTTTTTTAACGCTTAATCTAGTGTACTAATTTTCCTTTAAAGAGATTTATCAGACTAACTTTCAATCATGATATCCACGTTTGGGTATATTATTATGGTAATGTTGCTTTGCTTTTTCCTTTTTACTTATAATTTGTATGCCGCTTCATGGCTCAATCAGGTATTATCACAACATCACATCAAACACCCTCACTGTACTAGAAGCAATGGCAACTCGTGGAGTCCCAACTTTAATTTACTCTAGTACATGTGCAACGTATGGAGAACCTGAAAAGATGCCCATTACAGAAGAAACTCCACAGGTGGGTGCTTTAAAGGTCATATGCATGTAGTAGGCTCGAAGCTTATGAATGATGTTTGAGTCGATGTGGAGAGCTTCACCATTTGTAAGTTGGGAGCTTATTACATAACAGCTGAGCATCATTCTCTCAAATTGCAGCTGCCTATTAATCCATATGGAAAAGCAAAGAAAATGGCGGAGGATATCATCCTAGATTTTCACAAGAACTCAAACATGTCTGTCATGATTTTGAGGTAGATTGTTCTTATACTCCTTTCCTTTTAGTTTGTATTTTTCATGCTGGTGTGAATTGATCCTTACCTTTCCCTTCACTTTTTTGTTGTTTCTATCTATTTGTATTTCCCCCTGCTTGTTCATGATATCTAGTACGTTATTGTTATGCCATTCCAGTTAGTTGATTTTTGTGGTTATTTATCTTCAAATCAACTAGGCGAGTTAAACTATTTTACTTTCTTGTTACCAAAGTCTCGTATGTGAACTAACTGATCAAAGTATTTACCTTCTCACAAAAAAAATGTTCTCTTTTCAATTGTTGTCCACTGTTTTTTCATTGTTCTTTACCAAGTAAACTACAAGTTTGCTCTTCTTTGATCAATTTTGAATAACCAATTGCTATTATTGTTTTTCACTTGTTATGTGTGCATTATATTTCCCATATTAATGCTAACACATATTTCTCAAAATTCAGATACTTCAATGTCATTGGCTCTGATCCAAATGGAAGACTAGGAGAAGCTCCGCGACCTGAACTACGGGAACATGGCCGGATATCTGGTGCTTGTTTTGATGCAGCTCGTGGAATCATACCTGGGCTTAAGGTCAGTAACTATTTGCTATCAAAATATTTGTATTTGTTGAATTTTGCCAGAAAGTGGTCTGTTCGTCCAGTTCTATTGAGTTATGTATGAAACAGTGACCGTTCCGTTCAAAAAAGTGTGTATAAAACAGTTTCAAACTTCCAATTAGTAGTTGTTAATTCTTTTTCAATGGCAATCAAGACATAAGACTGCTCTATGCACAAGACTAAAGACTCCTGCTATCGAAGGGAAAAGTGGATTTGTGTATCATGATCAAATGAATTTTGTTGGTAAACCATTGTCCCTGACTCAGAGTTCTTTTGTTATGCAGGTAAGAGGAACAGACTATAAGACAGCAGACGGTACATGCATAAGGGATTATATAGACGTGACCGATCTAGTTGATGCTCATGTTAAAGCTCTTGAGAAGGCAAGGCCAGGGAAAGTTGGGATCTACAATGTTGGAACAGGAAGAGGTAAACAACTTTGTTCTGCATAATCAGTTTTCCTTTCTCAAAATGATCTTGAGGTCTCATTGTCCCTCGTCTGCAAGTACAGGTAGGTCAGTGAAAGAATTTGTGGAGGCTTGTAAGGCTGCAACTGCAGTACCTGTCAAAGTTGACTTCCTTCCCCGTAGGCCTGGTGATTATGCAGAAGTTTACAGTGATCCAACTAAGATTAGGAATGAACTGAACTGGACAGCCAAATACACTGATCTTCAAGAGAGTTTGCAGATTGCATGGAGATGGCAGAAGTCACATATTAATGGTTATGGTTTATCCGTGGCAGCATCATGATGATGACTCTATCAATTTATCGTTGTGGAAGACTGACTTGAACCCGGTTTCACAGCTTAACTTAACGTCGAATTATTAGTATCCATGGAGTACAGTTTTCAAGGTCGAGGGGGAAATGATGTATATTGTGACAATAGGTAGCAGTCTATTTAACCATTTGTTATGTGTATTTAGTGAAAGGGATATTTCAAATCAATAATAGCTCCCATTCAGGTATAGCTTCCATCTGTCTTCCTTTCTTGTACATTCTGTTGTTTTATTCTTTGACTTTGAGGCCTAGTCGATTGATTGATTGATTATTTATTGTATGCAATATCATTTGTTGATGCAGAAAATCTGTTCTACAAAACAACTGTTACCTCCCCAGCCAGGCTATAAATATGGCTAATATTACTGCATTGAATTTCTGTTTTTTCTTCTTCAGAAAAATCAAATCTGAAGGGTCACATAAAACACACTAAAGGGTCGTTTGGTAGCTGATTTAAGCTACACCTAATACATGTATTATTTTATACCATGTTTGGTCTGTGAATAGGATAAAAGTTATTCATGTATTAATTTTATACAATGTTTGGTTGGTAGGTTTCCAAAAGTTGTACAAAGTTATTCCTGTATTAATTTTATATGGTGTTTGGTTGCGTTTTTGTAATCCTACATAATTAATAATTACATAACCTATTAGAGAATCTATGTATAATTTATGCAGGATAGAAGTTGAAATAAGTTATGTGGGTATTAGTTATTTTAGACATTCAAGATGAGGTTCCTTGGTGTATGTTATTTGCAAATGACATAGTACTGGTTGATGAGATGCACAACGAAGTTAATGCTAAGGTAGAGATGTGGAGACAAATTTTGGAGACTAAAAGGTTCAGATTGAGCAGGATCAAGATAGAATTATGGAGTGTGTTATAGAATCATAGTTGTATAATAATATAGATAATATAGATGATTTCTAGGATTTGAATATCTAGTACCATATTTAGATTGCTCTGAATATCGAGTTGCCATAGTTAGATTGCTCTCTACATGTATTTTTATCATTGTACTCTTTGAGGAATATACACATTATTCTCCATATCTTGTCTCAATTACATGGTATCACAGCCATTAGGGCTCAGTTCTTATGCTCTGTAATTACGCAGCTTTTCTGGTTGTTGAAGAAAAGTACTCGATAATTTGGTTCACTCAATATTAGGGTGGCAGTGAGTGAGTCACACACTGCTGCCTCCACCTCTCCGCTATCTCTCACGCTCCGCCGCGTGCCACGGTAGGATCGATCACAACCTACATCAGCTTCGTTGCCTCAACATTTTCAGTCAAAAATTGGTGTACGTTCAAAATATTCTGATTTTGGATAGATTTGACATCATCCAAGTTTTATCTTTCTCAAACTGTTATTCCCTATTTATAGGCGTTCTTTGTTGCCGGAGATCTGGTTTGTTTTATTTGAGCAGTTATAATAATTTGGTTGTGGGAGTAGAATATTCTGACACATTTAGTTTTAGGATTCTGGTTCAAATCTGGTAGATAGTAAAATAAATACTTTTGTTTGGGAGATTTGTAATATTTGGCAGCCACGGTGGGGCAGCTGAATGTTGTGAAACTTTATTGGTTTGGTTTGTTGTATATGTGGTCCCTGCTCCCTTTTCTCCTTCAAATTCTGCAAAGTTTGTTGGATTGCTTTATTTAGTGTGAAGTTTTGCTCTAGTTGGGTTTTCAGACCTACTGTTTTGGGAAAAATGACTGATCACTAAAAGACAAAGGTCTCAAGTTGCTGCTTCTGGTCAGAAAAATGAATCCACTTCAATTAATACCTTTGTTGAGGCAGATAAAACATGTCTTCTCACCTCTCTAAATAAATGGGTGATCGATTCAAGTGCCACAAATCATGTGACGGGTAATCTTAATATTTTTTCTAGCTTTCAATCACATAAAGCACCCTCTCCGGTTACTGTAGCTGATGGATCAACTTGTAACAGTGTTGGATTTGGGACTATTAAACCAACCTCCTCCATTACACTGTCATCTGTATTAAGTCTACCAAAATTGGCCTTTAATTTGATTTATGTCAATAAACTTACCAGGGACCTTAATTGTTATATCTCATTTTTTTTCGATCATTGTTTGTTTCGAGATCTTAAGACGAATCAGGTTATTGGTAAAGGACATGTTTCTGATGATCTCTACATTCTTGATGAATGGGAGCCTCGATCTGTTGCCTACTCCACTATCATGTCTCCATTTGAAGCACATTGTCGATTGGGTCATCCTTCTCTGCCTCTGTTGAAGAAGCTATGTCTTCAATTTCAAAATATTTCTTCATTGGAGTGTGAGTCATGCCGATTTGCAAAACATCATCGCATCTCGTTACCTCCAAGGTTTAATAAGCGAGTTGAGTCGACATTTGAGTTAGTTCATTATGATATTTGGGGACCATGTCCTATGGTTTCTAAAACAGGACACAAGTATTTTGTCACTTTTTTGGATGATTTCTCTCGAATGACTAGGATTTTTTTATGAAGAGTTGCTCTGAAGTGTTTACTCACTTTTGTGCCTTCTATGTTGAAGTGAAAACTCAATTCAATGTTTCGGTACGTATTCTAAGGAGTGATAACGCCAAAGAATACATGTCAGTATTGTTTGGATCGTAAATGAGACAACATGGTATTCTCCACCAGTCTTCATGTGTTGATACACCCTCTCAAAATGGAGTTGCTGAGAGGAAGAATAGGCATCTACTTGAGACAGCTCGGGCATTGTTGTTCCAAATGAAAGTTCCTAAACAGTTTTGGGCAGATGCGGTTTCTACAGCATGTTTCTTATTAATCGCATGCCATCTACTGTGTTTGTTGGTAATACACTTACAATGTTCTTTTTCCAAATAAACCACTATTTCCAGTGGAACCTATGGTATTTGGAAGCACATATTATGTTCGAGATGTTCATCCATCTGTTACTAAGTTAGATCCCAAGGCTTTGAAATGTTTTTTCTAGGCTATTCTCGTCTTCAGAAAGGGTATCAGTGTTATTGTACTGAAACTGGCAAATATCTTACGTCAAATGATGTGATATTTTTAGAGACTACACCATTCTTTTATGCACCTCCTATTTCTACAAGCCAGGAAGATGAAGATGAGTGGCTAGTATATCAAGTCACTCGTGTTGTGACAGAACAATCAGTTATTGTTCCTTCATCTCCCAGTTGTTTTGTTGATCATGACCTAACTATTCTACCTTTAGTACCTGCTCCATCTGTGGTAACAAGACCACCAATTGTTCAAGTCTACTCAAGGAGGAGAGAGAATGATGATACTTGTCATCCACCAGTTCCGTCTCCTAATCCTCCCGAAAATCTTGACCTTCCTATTGCTCTTCGCAAAGGTACACGTACTTGCAAATCCGCATATTCCATTACTAATTTTGTTTCATATGATCGTTTATCCTCCACATCTAGATCTTTGATTGTCTCTATAGACTCTATCTATGTAACCAAAATAGTGAAGGAGGATTTGAATCATCCTGGATGGTCTGATGCAATGCTTGATGAATACATGCCTTAGAGGAAAATCATACATGGGATTTGGTGGACTTACCCAAGGGAAAGAAACTAGTGGGATGTAAGTGGGTCTTTACAGTTAAAGTGAATCCAGATGGTTCTGTAGAAAAGTTTAAGGCCAGACTTGTGGCTAAAGGCTATGCTTAAACATATGGGGTAGATTATTCAGACACCTTCTCTCCAGTTGCCAAACTCACTTCTGTCTGTTTATTTATTTCTCTAGTTGCTTCTGAGAATTGGCCTCTGCATCAGTTGGATATCAAGAATGCATTCCTTGATGGTGATCTTCGAGATGAAGTGTATATGGAGCAACCACCTGGTTTTGTTGCACACGGGGAGTATGGGAAAGTCTGTCATTTGAAGAAGTCTTTATATGGCTTGAAGCAAAGTCCTAGGGCTTGGTTTGGCAAATTCAGTGAGGTAGTTCAAGATTTTGGGTTGAAAATGAGCAAATGTGATCACTGGGTCTTCTACCGACAGTCGTTAGTTGGAACTATCCTCCTTGTTGTGTATGTTGATGACATTGTCATCACAGGCAGTGATTATGCGGGGATCTCTTCCCTCAAGTCTTTCCTACATACTAGGTTTCATACGAAGGACTTAGGCCAGTTGAAATACTTTTTGAGAGTAGAAGTAAATAGAAGCAAGAAGGGAATATTTCTATCTCAGAGAAAGTATATTCTTGACTTGCTTGCAGAAACTGGAAAGTTGGCAGCCAAACCTTGCAGTATTCCAACGGTTCCAAATGTGCATCTTATGAAAGATGATGGCGATCCTATTAATGATCCAGAGAGATATAGAAGGTTAGTTGGGAAGTTAAACTACCTTATTGTGACTCGTCCAGATATTGCTTTTGCAGTAAGTGTTGTTAGCCAATTTATGTCTACACCTATGGTTAAACATTGGGAAGCTTTGGAACATATTTTATGTTACCTGAAAGGAGCTCCTGGACGCGTATTGTATAGCAAACACGGCCATACTCGTGTTGAATGTTTTGCAGATGCTGACTGGGCTAGATCTAAAATTAATACAAGGTCTACTACAGGTTATTGTGTCTTTGTTGGAGGGAACATAGTATCATGAAGAAGTAGGAAGCAAAATGTTGTATCTCGATCTAGTGCAAAATCCGAGTATAGAGCTATGTCACAGTCTGCGTGTGAGATTGTGTAGATACATCACCTTTGAAATTGGGTTAAAGCATCATACACCAGCAAAACTTTGGTGTGATAATCAAGCTGCTCTTCATATTGCCTCAAATTCAGTGTATCATGAAAGAACTAAACATATTGAGGTCGACTGTCATTTTATTCGTGAGAAGATTCAGGAAAATGTGATTTCCACTGGCTATGTGAAGACATGAGAGCAGCTAGCTGATTTGTTCACAAAAGCGTTGAACGGAACTCGAGTTGATTATCTTTGTAACAAGCTGGGCATGCCGAATATCTATGCTCCAGCTTGAGGGGGAGTGTTACAGAATCATAGTTGTATAATAATATAGATGATTTCTAGGATATGAATATCTAGTTACCATAGTTAGATTGCTCTAAATATCTAGTTGCCATAGTTAGATTGCTCTCTACATGTATTTATATCATTGTACTCTTTGAGGAATATACATATTATTCTCCATATCTTGTCTCAATTACAGAGTGCAAATTTAGTGATGAGTGGAAGTGAGACTTGACACACGAAATATCTCCAAGAGAGATGGCTTTAAGTATCTTGGTTCTATAATCTAAGGGAGTGGAGATATCGACGGTGATATCACACATCGTGCACCGTGGATGAAGTTGAGGCTTGACTCTAGAGTCTTGTGTTATAAAAAGGTAGCATTGAAATTCGAAGGTAAGTTATATAGAGTGATGGTTAGACCGACATTGTTATATGGCGCAAAGTATTGGCCAGTCAAAAATTCTCATGTCCAAAAGATGCATATTGCAGAGATGGGGAAGCCGAGGTGGATGTGTGGTCATACTAAGAGCGATAAGATTAGAAATGAGGATATTCGTATGAAGGTGGGAGTTACATCTGTGGTGGACAAGTTGAGGAAAGAGAGACTGAGATAGTTTGGACATATGAAAAGGAGATGCGTAGAGGCGCTAGTGAGAAGTTGGTTATAGAGGGTTTGAGGAGAGGTAGAGATAGGCCGAAGAAGTAATGAGAAGAGGTGATAAGTCAGGATATGATACAGCTGCAGGTTACCGAGGACGTGACCTTAGATAAAAAGGTGTGAAGGACACGTAGTAGGGTTGAAGGTTAATAGGTAGTGTAGTTGTCTTGCTTAGGGTGGTTAATGTGTTTTATAGTACTAGTTGTAGTATTGTAGCCCTTGTTTTCAATAGTCTATCCTAGTATGTTGTGTATTGTGTTTCGATTACCACATTATGTTGTTGTTTTTGCTCTGTTTTGTTAGAGTTTACACTACTATATTTTTTTCACTGCCTCCTTCTTCTTTGTACTTGGATTTGTTGAACTTGAGTTGAGAGTCTTTCGAAAATAGCCTCTCTATTTCCATGAAGCAGTAGTAAAGTGTACATACATTCTACCCTCCCCATATTACACTTGTGGGATATGTTATTGTTGTTGCATTTTTGATTTGTTTTCGAAGGTTTCAAATGAGTATTAAGGGTTGATTCTGAGGGCTTGACGGCTTGGGAGATGGTTTGTGCTTTAGATGTGGTGCAATCACACATGCAACCATTCCTCCGCCTTGATGATGAGGCTCTGCTTCTGCTAGTTTTGATAGGCTCAAGCTAGGTCATGCCTGCAAACACGCTTCATACCAATTACTCCGCTATTGTGAGAATTAGTCTGCTTCTGTGTGTAAGGGCATGGCAGGAACTTTCACATCGATGACAAGAAGTCATCCTCTGCGACTTTGCTCATGCGGAAGCCTTATCGCTTCTACGAAGTTGATGAGCTAAGTGAGTTCATTGTTCTAAAGCCAATTTTAGGTGATTTCAAAGAGGGTTTTCTCAATTCAATCTTGGAGTAATATTCTAACCTCTTATGTAACACCTCACATATTCTAAGCTAAGACATAAATCATTCTTCGTATGCGTATAGGTTCAAATTTAATAATTTTTAATTGTTCATAGATTTTAAGGTCAATTTCTTAGTGCGCGAATATTTTTGTAGATGTGTTAGGGTAATAAGAATTCTCTAGCACAGAGTTGAGTTGAAATTTTTTTTTACCAATTAAATTTCGATATAAGTTTTTACTTGAGTCAACTTCAGGTTTTCATATCTATTAGAATATGAAGAAGTATATGTTCCATTACCCACCAAATCAAAGATCTTTGAGTTTTTTTCAACATTATCGACTGTTCTTCAATCCGAGGTTGAAGTCAAAAGTTATGATCATTTCATTTTTGATTGAGATTATGGAAAGGAGCTATGAACCAGCTTGCTGGATGCAAATGGGGCGCGGATGGGCTGATGGGGACCTTTTAAATCGGTTATATCCAATTTGTTTTTACTTCGTGGCCACTCTTTTAAGATCTAGAACTTATTTTTCCCCGCTTCTCATCCTCCTTCATCGAGGAAGGTCCTTCCCTAAGTATTTGAAGTTTTCCAAATCAAATTTCATCATCTAACAATGAATTGTTAATAGAAATTTTAATCCTTGATCGAAGGGTTTTCTAGAAGCGAATTCAAGAATCTCAAGAAAAGATTTCTTGATAGTGTTTATCAAGATTTGTGAAGCATTTAAGGTATTATGTAAGAATATCAAAGTGAGGAGCATAATTCTTCTTCTTATTCTACATCTACAGTTTCAGTTAGTAAGATCAAAATTAGGATTTTTATCCTAAAGTCTATAATTTCAAATTCCCTCTAATTCGAACTTCTAATTGGTGGATTTCTATTATTGAAACTATTGAATTTCATATTTATTGATGATTCTTGATTGATGGTTCATGCTTATTCTACCACATGGACCCTTTTCAACTAAAGTTATTTGAAAACCTTGTTATAGTATTCATATGCATTGTTTTCAAGAGTAAAATATATTTTCAAACAGTTTCTTTATACCTATTTTATACATTATGTTTAAAAGAAATTTTAATCACTTGAAAGATTCCTTGCGAAAGTTCACAAAAAAAATCATATACACATTGATATAATTTTTAAAGAAAATTGTCTTTTATCATGAAAATTCAAAACATTAGTATGTTTCAAATAGTTGTGAGCGTAGTGTCACGAACTTAGACTTGTTCTAGCACTCCGTGCGGCACTTGAAAGTTTACTCACGATTCTTTCACGATCTTGTAAGCTCAATAAGCCCTTTAAGACTTGGATCGCTAAGAGAATGAGAAAGAAAGACTTAGAGAGATTTTTATAAAGAAGGTTTTGTATTGCTTTAGTGGAAGATTGCTACACTTGCTTGGATGCTTCAAGCTTGGATCTTGCTTGGTTGCCTTTGCAAATGAATGCCCCATCTATATATACTACAACCTAGGGGCCAAAGTGTAAATAAAATTTACATACAAGTCCCTAAGTATTTACATTTTAGTCCCTACTCTAGAACTCTTTGCAGTTCTAGAGATTTCCAAAGCCTTCCTTGAAATAGCTAGGATGTTCTAGAGTCTTCCTGAAACGACCCCAAAAATGCCCGAAAATGTGCTTCGGAAACACCTATAATTGTAATTTCCATATATCTCAAAATCCGTGCATGATTTCGGAAATTCGACTTCATATTCTTATTCGTGGGGTCAAATTGAGTGGGAAATGGGTCTAACCCGAATTTTAGAGCAACCGTATCAAAATTCGAAAATCGCAAAAATTGCGATTTGGAGGGTCAACTTTAAAGGGGCATATCTCTTAGCACACAAGGAACTGGAAGGGCTGCAACCTATCAAATTAAAGCTCTTTGAGTTAGCTTTCCAACGCACTTGGTTTCACCTTATTCCGCGTTAGGATGAGGGAGTTATGACCATTTTCGTAAAACCTGTCAGTGCAGAATTTCCAATTCCAGTGAGCGAATTTTCTAGGCGGGTTGGAGTCATTTTTTTATAAAAAGGGGATATGTCCCATATTTAGTCATTTTCTAAACTCCAAAAACACTCTCTAAGCCCTCTCCAAAAATTCCACCAAGATCTTCAACCAAATTCAAACATCTCAAGCTCTAATTCCGGATTCAAGACTCAATCTCAAGCTTCGATTCTCCATTCCAATCTTCATCAAGGATTCTCCAAAGTTGAGGTATGTGGGTTTGATTGTGGAAACCTTCCTTTCCACAAGTCCAACCATTTATCCTCTATTTCTACTTCAAGTTTATGGGTCCTTATGATTATTTATGAACTCTTGAATTATGGAATTACTACTACACACCCTATTATGGTCCATTTTGCATATTATCATGAAATGGAATTATTATGTGATGTTTATGGTTTACATGCTTCCATGATCAAATTATGAAGGTTGATATATGTATGTATGTTGTTGGTGGGCTGATTTATATGGATTTTGGAATTGGTTGGACTTAGTATTCTTGAAATACATGATTTCATTTACATGAACAATTGCCCACCATGTGTTTGATAAAATGCCCATTTATAGAATTCTTAGAAAGGGAAGGTCCAAGGTACGTCCTATGAGACGGATGGTTATGTAATTATGAAATGATGATGAAATGGACACATGTAATATGATTTTCTATAAATCAGTGTTGTGAGTCGACATGCCTAGTACGGGGGGTAGTAGGCCCGTATAACCATATCGAGGGGTTGGTACCTTGGTCCCTAGCACGGGGGGTGGTAGGCCCGTGTAACCATATCGAGGGGTTGTACCTTGGTCCCTAGCACGGGGGGTGGTAGGCCCGTGTAACCATATCGAGGGGTTTGTACCTTGGTCCCTAGCACGGTGGGTGGTAGGGATCGAGGGGTTTGTACCTTGGTCCTAGCACGGGTGGTGGTAGCC